>CAXKVI010000005.1:17889711-17995834 GCA_964058755.1 Campiglossa producta
CTATGCATGGATGAAATTTCTGCAAAACAAATTCCTAAAGTTAACTCTACTTTTTTATTAAAAAAATATTAAAATGGAAGCCAAATGAAATGTATAAATCGTTAAAAACATTAAAGTTAGTGGCGCTTTCCGAGACAAGCCTGAACATTTCTTTTTCGGAACTCGTAAATTTGTTACGATCGCTTCATTCAACTATAGTCAAACTTCCCCTTTCAGAATTTTGATACTGATGTCAAAACGCAGCTCGACAATCTTCCATGAAAACTTTCATGGTACCTGTTTGTAAAAGGTAACAGAAGTAAGGTATTGAAAAAATTCAAAACCGTTTGGAACCGGTTCCGGCTTTTGAAACGGTTTCGGTTTCGGTCTTTTCCAGATCAAAATAACGGTTACGGTTTCGGTTTCGGTTTTGAAAAATGAATCGGTTTTAATCGGTTACGGTTACGGTTTCGGTTTCGGTTTCAGTCCTTGATTACAATGTTTTCTTAATTATCATCACTTTCATCAGATGAATCACTTGTGGAGTAGTCATGAGCATCAGTGACATAATTATGAAAGCTGGAAATAGCTTGGTTATTTATCGACTCCTTCACATTATCGGGGGACAATAAAAATACAACTTCTGAAGTTAGGCTGCCGAATCTTTTCTTTGGTACTTCTCTAAAACTGTTTACTAAGGGATCAGATGTTATAAGCAACATATTCATGAGATCTCTATTCGTGGCTTCACGTGAGTGCTTTTGTGTGTTATCCAATCTGAATTGTCGCAAATCTTTGTTACGCGCTTCCTGGGCTTCCTCAGAAAGTTGCCCAATAGGCAAAATCGCTGATTTGATAACATCACTACTGTGCACCAAGATCTTATGGATGGTAACAGGCATATAAAACCACGGATAGAAACTTATGTATAATTGTTTAGTCTCACGAGCGAATATTTCAAACCTTTCAATATTGATATTATAACCAGATGCCAAAACGCTAAGGATAGTATTAAATCTTTTGATAAGCATTATATCCGAGAACTAGTAATATTCTATGAGTTAAATAACTAGCTTTTTTCGATGTCCGTCAAGTTAGCACTACAACTTTGAAAAAATTAATATTGCTATATGGGATTAATTCCCGTTTTTTAACCGTAAACACACCGTGAAATCCAAAAAATTACCGTTTTTCATTTTTTAAAAATAACCCCTAGTAATGCTAACGTGACAGTCAAGTTAGCAATACCACCCTCGAAAACAATTTAATTCGATTCTAAATTTAAAATCAATTGCGCAGATAATTCCCGTTTAATAACCGTAACTAAGTAGTACCAATGAAAAAAATCGAAAAATTTTTTTCTCAAATTTTATTAAGAAAATGTAAATATCTACTACTATTACCAAAACTCGATTATGGATTGGTATGACCAGCGGAACCTTCTAGGTCATGGCATCCCTCCATCCATGAGGAAGGAGAAGATGGGTAATGAGAGGTGAGAGGCATCATATCCGTAGATCAACCATCGAGTAGCACGTCAATTACCTATGTGCATATTAGTCGCCTCTTACGACCGGTATGCCTACCTCGGGCATATTCTAAACCCCTAACCCGCAGGGGGTCTTCCTTTTCCTTAATCGAGTGTTGGTAATTTCTACTACTATTTTTTTCTTAATAAAATTTGAGAAAAAAAAATTTCGATTTTTTTTTCATTAGCACTACTTAATTACGGTTATTAAACGGGAATTATCTGCGCAATTGATTTTAAATTTAGAATCGAATTAAATTGTTTTCGAGAGTGGTCTGCGATTTGTGACGAAGTGTGACATGGGGGAGGGGGGAGTAGCACTTACGTGATGTCACGTTATTTTTGGCATGTTTTCTAGCGTGCAACGTCCATGAACGTTTTCAAATTTCGCACGTTTTCATTCTTTCGATTGGAAAATATTATTTAATAATTAATATAAACATTCTAAATATGTATCAGATTTTATGTCAAATAAATATTGAATTTATATTTATTAAGGGTGTGATGTGACGTTCGAGGGGGAGGGGGGGATCTGGAGTTTGGGACTTGGTGTGACATGGGGGGAGGGGAGGGTCAAAAACTAGCAAAAATCGCGTGACGTCATATATGCACGACCCCGTAATTACGGTTATTAAACGGGAATTATCTGCGCAATTGATTTTAATTTTAGAGTCGAGCTAAATTGTTTTCGAGGGTGGTAGTGCTAACTTGACTGACAAGTTAGCATTACTAGGGGTTATTTTTAAAAAATCAAAAACGGTAGTTTTTGGATGTCACGGTGTGTTTACGGTTAAAAAGCAGCAACTAACTACGGAATTTTTTTTTTTCGTTCCGATACTTCCTCTTCCTTAATCGAGTGTTGGTAATTTCTACTACTATTTTTTTTTTCTTAATACAATTTTAGAAAAAAAAATTTCGATTTTTTTTTCATTAGCACTACTTAATTACGGTTATTAAACGGGAATTATATGCGCAATTGATTTTAATTTTAGAGTCGAACTAAATTGTTTTCGAGGGTGGTAGTGCTAACTTGACCGTCAAGTTAGCATTACTAGGGGTTATTTTTAAAAAATCAAAAAAGGTAGTTTTTGGATTTCACGGTGTGTTTACGGTTTAAAAACGGGAATTAATCCCATATAGCAATATTAATTTTTTCAAAGTTGTAGTGCTAACTTGACGGACATCTTTTTTCGCCATATGCTAATTATCTATTACCCGAGTTGCAGGCTCCGACTGCTTTTACAAAGAGGCGGTGCCACGCCCATTTTCCGATTTTTGTTTTTCTTATTATCAACGTCAATTCTAATCTAAACTTAAAATTTAATCATTAGATGTAGGATAATCCAAAATTTTGTACGGGGGTCCAGGTTTTCCGTCCAAAGCCTGGAACCGGGATACCGGATGATAAAACTTTTAGGCAGGCCTCGTGGTACGTGTCTCTGTCTACAACTTTGTCAAAGGCGAGAAATGTGATAAGGTCTCAGGAAGCGAGATAATAGCAAAAAAGTGATTTTCGGGGCCTTTGACCCCCAAAAAGAACAAAAAAAAAACCTCTGCCCAAAATAAATTGCATAATTGTAATAAGTGACTACATATGAAACCAAAAATGTCAAACAAAATTTTGTCCCGCTAGCTTGTTCTAATCGAACCGCTGTGCGGCGATGCATAGTTCAGGATCGGCCGACCAATTGCCTTGTACGTTACCAACAACGTTTCTATGTCTTTACCCCAAGTACTGCCGGCTAGTGACTTGAGGATTTTGTTGCGGCTCTGTAATTTTGAGACAATTGCAGCTGAATGGGCAGCGAAAGTGTGCATGGTGTCGAAAGTCACTCCTAAGATTTTTGGGTGAGCGACACCTACATAAATTTCTAATTCCATGCAAAACCTGCGCTGTCCACGTCGTGAATAAGGTCGCCGACGACTTTGTTGGCGACAATGTCAAGCTTCGGGCGGTTGTTGTTGTTGTTGTTAACAATGCATTGCCCTGTCTAGAGTGTATGATCATTCCGAAGATCTTCATCAAGCTCTTCTAAGGGGAGTCCAAGGAAACGTGCAGTTTCAACAGGGGTTGTCCAGAGGGACAGAGGAGTTAGAAGAGTAGGTTCAGATGAACAATTGAAGAGATGTAGAGTATCATGGGGGGTCCTACCACATGCAGAGCATGTGTTTGAGATTGCAGTTTAACCTTACACTATATCCAGACCTAAGCTGTGCCAATGTGAATCTTGTCTCCCTTGGTAAGGTGCGTTCTTCTTCAGCAATATCCGGTGGAGGACTGTTCAGAACGGGATTCATAGGTAGAGATCCGACAAAAGTGTCTACCGACTCGGTGTGGATGTCGGTTAGAGCCCGCTTATGATTCTGCAGATCAAACGGCAAGGTAATATGATGCCGGATCTCATCATAATGTTGTAGTTGTTGTTGTAACGATGCACAGAGCCAAAAATGCCTAATAAAATTAATAAGATTGTCTTTATGAACGGTTTTCAGGCTCAGGGGTAGTCAAGACGGCGGAAACGAAAAAAAAACCATACGCAAATCTATTTGGTTTAATGAGGATATTGTTATTGATATTATCAAGTGCAATTTCTTCTTTTTTCTTTGCGATTTCTTTTTATATGTGTTATTAATAAGAAAATCTTCTCGAAATTTCTGTCAAAATATTGAAAAAAAGCTGAAAGAGAAAAACTTCTTATTTTAATAAGATGATCTTAGGGTTCCTAACAATAAGATTTGACTTATTAATGTTTTCAAAGGAAAATCTTGCAGAAAACGTACTGATTTCTTAGGGTTCCTAACAACAAGATTCGACTTATTAATGTTTTCAAAGGGAAAACATATTTCCGCGTAATTGTATGTGTTAATAAGACGATCTTAGGGTTCCTAACAAGAAGATTTGACTTAACTATTAATGTTTTCAAAGGGAAAACATATTTCCGCATAATTGTATGTGTTAATAAGAGGTGGCTCATACTCAAGCAGTAGTCTGTTGGGATGTTGTGGTTTGCAACAGTTCAACAGGTACTGCCTGTTTAGCATTTCATTGTGCTCCAAAACTGGGAGCATTTCCACCTCATGATGTAAATGATGTTCTGGAGACATAAGGACGCATCCCGTGGCGGTTCTGAGTGCGGTGTTTTGGCAGGCCTGCAGTCTTTTCCAATGAACCTCAGCAAGCCCAGGCGACCATATCGGCGACGCGTAATTCAGGATCGGCCGACCAATTGCTTTATAGGTTGCCAGCAACGTTTCTTTGTCTTTACCCCAAGTGCTGCCGGCTAGCGACTTGAGAATTTTGTTGCGGCTTTGTAGCTTAGAGACAATTGCGGTTGAATGAGCAGCGAATTTGTGCATGGGGTCGAAAGTTACCCCTAAGATTTTGGGGTGGGAGACAGTAGGTAATTTTTGGTCGCCTACGTAAATTTCTAACTCCATGCCAACTTGCGCCGTCCAAGTCGTGAATAGTGTCGCCGAGGACTTCGTTGGCGACAATGTCAGGTTCCGAGCAGTGAAAAACTCAACCAGAGAGGGGAGATAACCATTGATCCTGGAGCACAGCTCATCAACGGAAGTGCCAGATGCTAGGATCGTACAATCGTCTGCGTAAGAAACAATCGAGACTCCATCTGGTGGGGAAGGAAGCCTCGAAATATAAAGATTAAACAAAAGCGGGGAAAGGACACCACCCTGTGGTACCCCTTGTTTAGTCTTTCTCGGTTTTGATTTTTTGTTTCTGAAAACTACAGACGATTGACGACCACTCAGATAGTTGGCGGACCAACGCTTAAGACAGGGGGGGAGCGATGAATCTTCCAAATCGGATACCAGTTGTCCATGATTTACTGTGTCAAAAGCTTGAGACAGGTCAAGAGCAACTAGAACCGTCCTGTGATGAGGGCTTTTCTGGTTGAGTCCGTCAGTTATCTGAGTGTTAATGGCATTTAGAGCAGATGTTGTGCTCCGTATTTTTCTAAAGCCATGTTGGTGCTCGGCTAACCTCAACTTTAATGTGTAAAGAGGAAGTAATACCGCCTCCAATGTCTTCACTACTGGCGAGAGGAGCGATATCGGACGATAAGACTCCCCTACGTTAGCTGGCTTGCCAGGCTTTAGTAGTGGGACCACGACTGCCTGCTTCCATTTTTCAGGTATGACAGAAGTGGCCAGGGACAAATTGAAGACGGTAGTGAGGTATTTTACTCCCTCTTCGCCGATGTGTTTTAAATGCACCATGGCTATGTCGTCAGGGCCCATGGCTTTAGAGTTTTTGGCTTTCCTGATGGCCTCTCGAACCTCTGTAGCGGTGATGGAAACGGGGGCATTGTTTTTGTGTTTATGCGCACGCCTGAAGATCCTACGTCTGTCCCTGTCCTGTGCAGGGTGTTGTACAAACTGTCGGCAAAAGGCCGTTGCACTCTTCTTCGGGTCACTAAACGTCTTATCACCAAAGGTGATGTCTACGTTTCTTGGTGGGCCCGTCGAATTTGACAGGGATTTGACTGTGGACCATAATTTTCCAACACCGGTAGAGAGGTTACAAGACCTCAGATGCTCCTCCCATTTGGCATGTTTGTGTTCATCTACCAGCCGTCTGATTTCCGCGTTGAGACCACTGATCTGTGGGTCTGCGGGATCGATGCTACGTATAAGGTCACGTTCATTGGCCAGGGCTGCAGCTTCAGTTGGGAAGTTTGGCCGTATATTTTGTATTCTCCCAGCTGGTATGAAAAGGGCTGCAGCTCTATTTATGACCTTACGTATTTCCTTTTCACCTTGGCGTACGTCAGTCGTATGGGAAAAGCACCAAAGGAGCTCTCAGTAAACTCAGTAAAGCCAACGCAGTCAGCCCTCCTGAAGTTTACGTAGGATCTCTTCTCAGAGGTGATAAAACCCGGGGCATGATCAACGGACAGGACGACTGGCAGGTGATCTGATGCCAAAGCCACCATTGGGCACCAGTTTATGCAGTTTATTAGACCCGGACTAACAATTGTTATGTCCGGGGAGCTACTGCAATTTACTGCCATCCTCGTGGGGGCGTCCGTAGATGTTTATCAGCTCGAGATCAACACCTCCAGCTGAAACGACAATACCCTGTCGCTCTAGGGGTATGTCCTCTTGGTCGGTGTTGAATGCAAATTCCCTATACCGCACGGTTTGGTGGATGATGAACGCAAGACCACCCCCACCGTCCGTACGATCATGCCGGAGAATGTGGTAGCCACCACTCGCTCTGAGATCCGAGTGGGTGCCAAGTTTAGTCTCCTGGATTGCAGCAATTTTGATAGAGTTTTGCTGCATAAACTTGGTGATCTCCACAATCTTGCCAGTTATACCGTTGCAGTTTAATTGCATTATTTTGAAATGCGGGGGAGAGGCAATGGTCACTCTGGGAGTCAGGGACTGATGCGTTCGCCGTGGAGGTAATATGCTAGTCCGTGATCGTCGTCGCAGTCCTGAAGGCGACAAATTCCGCTCGTTGGGAGACGAGGTAGAAATTGTCGGCAATGTGGGCTGCACAGCTCGACAACACGGCGCAACATACGCATCAGTCCATAAATTTCTGTTTGCGAGCCCTGAGCATATGCGCAGGTGACATTGGCCAAGGCAGGTATTGCACTTGACCGATGGCACTCTGGACGCATATATTCTGTGCCGACAAACAGTGCACATAGTGTGAGGGACCAGGAGCTGATGGCCTTGATTCACATTTGTGCCGGTACCGGAAGAAGAGGGGAGGGGAATATTTTGGGGCGGGGGTTGTAGCTCAGCAGTGCTCACTACATCTGTAGATGTGCTACGTAGGAAGTAGCTGTGAGCTGCTGTATAAGGCGTTGGCGCACTAGGGCGCGAGCTACAACTGGGAACACACAATGCTTGCTGAGCAATATACGTATTGCGAGGGGGAGGCGATAGTGCTACGCCGGAGCGTCGCGAGCCACGAGACGTTCTAGGACGTGAACAGCAAGGCGCCACGAAGGTTTTAAAGAAACTAAGAGGCCGGTGTGTTTTTGGATCTAGTCCGCAGCAACTAGACTTGTGAAGCCAACCTTTATAAGATGTGCATTGCACTGAATGCGAACGTCTGGTATAAATTTTCTTCCGGCACACACAGCAGAACCATTCTTTTGGACCGGGGTTTAGCTCAATGCCAGACCGGAACAAGAGAATAAGGAGCAGCCCTGCTGCAAGGGACTGCTCCAAGGATGACAAATTTAGGGGGAGGAATCGTGACACGTTAGACAGGGTCACTTCGGGTGTACTGCTCTTGGCCAGGCTGTAATATAAAAAAAATACAACCTGGGTCGTTTCGGTACGAAGGGTACTGCGCAAGCACATGTACCTTTCTCGCAGAACCGGCAGTACGTAGAAACGTACGGGACGATATGACTCCCCAACGTTGGCTGTTCTTGCGTTTTGTTGTGAATCGTATTTTTAAGGGCGATACAGAATGGCTAAAATTCCGGTTTTTACAGCTAAAATATGTCGTTACATAGATTTTAAAAGGGGAAGTCGAGTCCCATCAATATCTCAAAAAAAATTAGGTGGTGATTTATTGCAGTTACTAGAAGCTCCTCAATTATATTTTTATCTTAAGCAGATCGAAGCATTAAAAAAAAAATGTTTTCATCCCAAAGTTAGGGGTTTGTGGATTTTAAGGTAGCGATATGTACATTATCATTGACAGCTGAAATAGGCCTAGCAGTTACTCTACAGCTAATTGATACAGGTTCTGCAGAAAAAGTACAATTTTAGGGAAACCGGAACCAAAGTATCATCAGTAAAAAAAATGTTCCACTTTTGGTACTTAAGTACCAACTTCGGCAACCATGGTTATGGGCAAGGCGTTAGCGTTAAGGAAGACTGTTTTGTCATTATAGTACAGCCACCATTCCCTTTTCCTTTTGTGCTCTTCCTTGGAAAATTCTTCGCTTCTAAGTCAGTACAAATTCAGCGAAAACTACTCTACAAGGCAGCTGAACATCATATGAGCCTTCATCTGAATGGTCGTCAGGGTGTAAAACGAAGTGGCCATAAGATTTATAGTAGCAATATGAAAAAGAAGATGCCTCTGTTGAAAATGCCTTGTAGGGGAGTTGTCAACTATTTCATTTTTTTACGCGGCCAAAAGATTCAAAAACTACCTTTATGCTTCTACATAATATATATAATAGTGGGTAATGTGTAGAAGTTTTCTCTGTGCTCTTCCTTCGGCGAGAACCAGTTTGTTATGCAATAAAATAGGAAATATTTATTAACTAATATCTAGCATCCAAACTCACCATTATTTGTGTTGCTCCAAACAGGTGGCGGCGGATAAGCCGCATTGAAAACTGGTGGTGCTGGTGCCTGCATAGCGTACGCCTCAGCTTGAGGTGCTGGCTGTTGAAAGGTAGCTGCTGCTTGCGGTGGCGGCACCGTATATTGATTGTATGTCCCTGGTGGTAGTGGTGCAAAATTATCAGCAGGAAATATTTGTGGCTGCATAGCATTGTATTGTGGTGGTGCTTGCTGGGGTGGTGGTTGTGAAACTTGTGGTGGTGGTGGTGCATTAATTGGTGGCGAGCTTGGTTTCTTTTTGGCTGGTGACCAACGATTTCCGCCGCTATTACGACGTGGCGATACACTACGGCTACGTGAACGGCTATTACTACGACCACGATAACGATACGACGAACGTCCACCGCTACGATCACCACTACTGCCGCCGCCGGCAGCACGTCTTCGATCAGGTGAACGGCGTTCACGACGCCCACTACTGCTACCGCTCTCATAACGTCGTCGCTCACTTGGCGAATAGTCACGATAGCGATTACGGCGTGATGGTGGAGTGGGCGAGCGACGACGACGGCGACTACCAATATCCAAGGGTGATGGTGAGCGACGTCCGCGTGATGGTGATTTGCGACGTGTACGTGGTGGGCTGCCAGAAGGCGATCGACGCCGACTAGAACGACTTGTAGCGTTCTTTTCCGGTTTGGACTTTTTTGTATCTGTGTGGAGTGTTTTATATTTATTAATTCAACTATGTATGTTTATTTATATGCATTTGTGGGGACTTACCATAGTCCGCTCCATCATTTTCTGCCCCTGGCGGTCCCGGTGGCAACGAATTTGCTGTGCCCAAACGGCGATCTGCCGGCTGTTGCAATATTAGTTCTTCTTCCATTTTTTTCAACTACACCAAGTTCATGTATAGATACAAAATAATGGTGGTGTCTGAATTCTTTGGCCGGCGATTTGTGTAATTGCAACTACATTGACTAGCTGCAGATAAGCCAAATTAGACCTGAATTTCAGTTATTTGGTTTATTTAAGATTTTATGGTTTACGGTGGCTTTGTCTAGCCTTTTTTGCACTAAAATGGATTTTTTCACAGAAATTACAGCACGATAAACTTTTTTCGCGTGCAATAAAACTTTCAGCGATTTTGACAGTCATCAGCAAGCGATTATGACAGCTAGACTAGGGTAGTTCATGATTAATTAGTTCATTGAGGTAAACGATGGCACTGTTCCAGCGAACTAATTCGAAATTTCAAATGAGCAACTTGACTCAAGTTTCGGGAACCTGGAAAATCCCAAATTTGCTTAAATATAATCTAAAAATGAGTAATTCCGGCAGTATATACTCCAAGGAGTAACAATATTGGAGTATATTGCAAAGTACTCTGACTGTAGGTACTTCATGGAGTAGCAGAAACAAAGCGAAGGTTGGAGTAGGTGGATTTAATGGGTCAGTTACATAAAGCTTTATTTTGGCTTTAACTCAAACTTTGACTTTGACAGAAAAGTTCAGTATACGTATTTAAACCAAGCATGGCAAATTGGAGACCTCAAAGTTGAAGTGAGGTTGAAACTTGGCAAACTCTCAAATTTTGCTTGCTTTGCTTGCTTTGACAATCAGATGCTGATGACTTCGTTTTAATTAATGAATAAAAGTTGAAGTCATCAGCATCTGATTGTCAAAGCAAGCAAAATTTGGGAGTTTGCCAAATTTTAACCTTGCTTCAACTTTGAGGTCTCCAATTTGCCATGCTTGGTTTAAATACGTATACTGAACTTTTCTGTCAAAGTCAAAGTTTGAGGTAAAGCCAAAATAAAGTTTTATGTAACTGACCCGTAAGGGTCGAATACATAAAGCTTTGTTAACCTCGCCTGACATTTGCTACCTCAAAACTTTGCATCCAACTTCAGAGGTATGCTACAATGAACGCTTTATACATTTGTTTTCGTTATTTATTTCTTTGCATTCAAAGTGTTTTGGTTAATTTATTAATTTAATAGAGAAAAAATTAATTAATTATTATTTTCTCCAACTTTTTATTCTTTAATTTAAGCAAAGTCAAGAACATCTGATTGTCAAAGCAAGCAAAGCAAGCAAAATTTGAGAGTTTGCCAAATTCTAACCTTGCTTCAACTTTGAGGTCTCCAATTTGCCATGCTTGGTTTAAATACGTATACTGAACTTTTCTGTCAAAGTCAAAGTTTGAGGTAAAGCCAAAATAAAGCTTTATGTAACTGACCCTTTAAGGCTTAAGGCTCATTTACACTGATCGATTTCCTGGTCGATTTCTTGTCGTTCCACCGTCTAAGGTGGGAAGCAGTGGACGACAAAAAGTTGACGGGTCGATTTCTAGTAGATTTTACATTCAAAATTTAAATACAAATTCCATATGGCCGGGTCCCGGGACTGACTTTCCTAGTGTTATCACAACGGGCCTTTCAAACTGGCCTAAGTGTGCCTCTGCGGCAGCCACTTGAACCTAACCTAACCTAAATACAAATTACTGTTTACACGGTGGAACGACAAAAAATCGACCGGCGTAAATGAGCCTTTTAAGTTTTTGTGTGAGTGAAGAAATTCGAGCGCGTTATATTTAAACGGGCGGGAAAAGTTTGTTTACATTCGGGTGTAAACGTAATCGATTGAACTCGTTTAAAATACATGTGTGTGGATTGCTGCCGGACGGCAAGAGTCGATTCCAATGTAAGGTAGCCCGGGATATTCAAAACTTTCGTAATTAGATTCCCTAGTTCAAATTAGCCGTGTAGGGCATGTAGGTTATTTAGTGTTACCCAGGGTGCACCAACGGGGAGGCGACCTACTCTTACACCCTAGTATATGTGCTTGATTATTTGGTGGCCTTTCGGTGTTTGATTTTACGGTAAATAGTTCAATAAAAAATTTAACCAAATGAACTACAATGACCAGTTCGTTTTAGTGAGCTAGTTCCAGATTTCACAGTGATGTCGCACTTTACGATCCATGGATCGCGATGCATATTGAACATATAGCACTAAAAACTTGTGTGTCCTCAGTATTGATCGCAAAATATCGCACTAAATAATTAATTTCGACTTTTTTCCGAAATCTTTACGTTGCGTCGAAAGATTTTTCCGAAATCGAAGTTGCTAAGAAATTTGTATGAGAGGGTTGACACGACATCGTTACGAATTTTTCGAAACAAAGTTGGTACGTGAAAATAAAAAAAAATTTAAATTTGAAAAGGTTTTGGCAGGTATCGAACCGACTCGCTTGCATACTTGTACTCAAGTGCTATCCACTCAGCTACAGAGTACAATGAAATTCTTCGGGCAATAGTCAATAGCTTTCATTTCATAACTTTTTTTTATCTGATACATACATTTTTTGTTACACTTTTATTTAACGAAATGATTACGAATTATTTAAGTAAAGTCGAAATTATTTCAATTTTCTTCAGAAAAGTCATTGTAGTCGGATATCTATTTCGGAAGTCTTGGTTTGGTGGGTGGATTCCGTCCCAATTTTGGTATCGGGCCCGAAACAAAAAATCGCTTCCGGATTCGTGATCCTGAGGCCAAAGCCCGTCTTCTGAGCCCCCTTCCATAATCTTAGCAGTTGACAGCTAAAGTGGTCAATTACCTATTTTCCATCCATACGCGATCCACATCGCAAAATATTTAGAAATTTTTAAACCCAGATGTTACATCCATTTTCTCCTCTAGCAGCTTCGATCTAATGTTTTTGAATAAAAAAGATAGTAATATGCCTGTTTTGGATTTTTTGATTTCATTTATTTAAATATTTTAAGCCAAAAAGCATAAAAATTACTTACATCCATATTGAACTTGAAGCGTTAATTTGCGATCCAACGACCCATCCATAGAGTGTATGATCATTCTGAAGATCTTCATCAAGCTCTTCTAACGGGAGCCAAGGAAACGTGCAGTTTCAACAGGATTGGACCAGAGGGGCTAGAAGAGTAGGTTCAATTGGACAGTTAAAGAGTTGTAGGGTATCATGGGGGATTCCCTATGTACAGTCACTTCTCAGAGCAGAAAACCCAGGACATCGCCATGGATCTCTGCGCGGTGGAACCACCCGGGGTTTTACCTCGGCCAAGGACTGTCACTTTCAATGTAACCCTGTTTAGTATGTTTTGTCCCATTCCGAAACTATCATCCTCCCCCCTTGCAGCAGGGCTGCAAGATATTCTATTGTTACGGGCGGGCGTTGAGCCGAACCCCGGACCAAAAGAATAGATATGTAGTGTCTCTTGCAAAAAGATATATATTAAACGGTCGCATTCTGTGCAATGCTTCTCGTGTAAGAGATGGCTCCATAAATCTGGATGTTCAGGGCTTAACCTTAACATCCACAGACCCCGTACTTTCTTTACTACTTTCGTGGCCCCTTGTTGTTTGCGCCCTCGGGCGTCCCGCGGTAAGCGCCGTTCAAGCGCACCCCTACCGCCACTTTCTAGTAGCAATAATAATAATGTCTTAACGACTAGCAGCACTTCTGCTATACCCGCCACACAATTTCCACACTGTTGCTCGTGCCTTATAGCGTCAACATCACGCGCAGCAGCTCAACACTCTCGCTCCCACCGGAGCAGTTTAGACATGAGCAACTCCGAGCACCAGTCTCTCTCTGTTTCTACATCACACCCCCCTCCCGTTTAAATTCTCACGTGAGTCAGGATCAACATCTTCTCGCACCTGTCTCCACGTGTACTGTTTGTCGGCAAAGATTATACACGCTCGCGTCATCGGTCAAATGCAATAACTGCTTAGGCCAATGCCACGTACATCTATGCTCTGGGCTCGCTAACAGGAACCTCTGGACTGATGCGTTCATCGCACCATGCTGTAACACACTTCAACCTACGACGCCAGCCAACCCGGTTACACCGGGTCCACAGCTAACTAGGCTGAGGCACAGCCTTGGGCTTAGCCTACCAACACCTGGGCAAACACATCCGTCTCTCACGCCTATGGTTAACTCGACATCGACCCCACCGGCGCACTTCCAAATCTTACAGCACAACTGTAACGGATTAACTGGTAAGATCGCAGAGATAACTAATTTGATGACGCAATATGACATAAAATTTGCCGCAGTCCAAGAAACCAAGCTCAGTCCTAGGTCGGACCTCATTACCTATGGCGGATATAACATCCATCGGAAAGACCGTCATAGAGTAACAGGAGGTCTGGGAGGTGGTCTAGCGTTCATAACGCACAACTCTGTACAGTATCATCTATTTGATACCGACATCGAAGGAACGGATGATATCTTAGAAAGCAAAGGTATTACCATCCGTACAGGAGATGTCGATCTGCAAATCATTAACATCTACATACCCCCTGTCTCAAGTTGCCCCACCGGTTATCACCCCGACATTAGCTTGCTATTACGAGGAGATAACCGCGTGATCCTGGGCGACTTCAATGCGCACCACGACATGTGGCACTCAAACTTGCCAGCAGACAATAGGGGGCATGTACTTGCAGAACAAATAGATGATACGGCTTTCTGTACATTGAACGGAGACGCCCCAACGAGAGTATCGGGTAACTGCTATAGTTCGCCAGATATTTCCATCGTAAGTGCAGGACTATTGAACAACACCAATTGGCGACCCATACTCACGTTGGCGTCTGACCATCTCCCAATAGTCATTACCATCGAACGACCGACGGACTTTATTACACCTGAGCATGGTACATATATTAACTTTACCAAGGCGGACTGGGACAGTTTTCAGACATATACGGACGAATCCTTGGCTGCTCTATCCATTCCTACGGACGTACGCAAAGGCGAACGAGACTTCCGCAACATCATTGACTTGGCCTCTAAACGCTTCATTCCTGCGGGTCGAATATCTCAAATAAGACCAAATTTCCCCGCGGAGGCAGCGGCCATGGCTAGAGAAAGAGATGAAGTGCAAAGTCTCAATCCCGCAGATCCCCGTATAAAGGATCTCAACGCGGAAATTCGTAGGTTGGTCGATAAACATAAACTGGCCAAATGGAAACAACACCTAGAGCAATGCAACCTCTCTGATGGTGTTGGCAAATTATGGACTACGGGCAAAGCTCTATCTAATCCAACGCAACACAGGGATAAAGTAGATATTACTTTCGGTGACAGGGTGAAGAAGGACCCTAGGGGATGTGCGAACTCCTTCTGTAGACAATTTGTACTACATTCCCCGCCCGATAGAGCTAAACGTAGAACCATGCGACAGGCGCGTAAATATAAAAACCAAAATACGCCCATTGTCATCACTGCCTCAGAGGTCAAGGAAGCCATCAGACAGGCTAAGCCCTCAAAATCCATCGGCCCCGACGGCATTGCAATGAAGATGCTGAAACATCTAGGCCAGGAGGGACACAAATACTTAGCGTCTCTATTCAGTCTTTCACTGAACACTTTCGTCATTCCTGAAATATGGAAAAAGGCGAGAGTGGTTCCATTACTAAAACCTAGAAAACCGGCAAACATAGGCGGTTCATATTGTCCTATATCACGTTTGTCACCGGTAGTGAAGACGCTAGAGTCCATTTTGCTCCCGTATTATACCGCATATGATGCCTCTCACCTCTCATTACCCATCTTCTCCTTCCTCACGGATGGAGGGATGAAATGACCTAGAAGGTTCCACTGGTCATACCAAATCGCTACCACGACAGTCGGGCAGTACCGCAAGGGAGTACCGCAGCGTACCGGGGTCTAATCCGCCCAAGGACTGTCAACTTCGGCATCACTCCCCAAAACCTTCGGGGAGTATTTTGCTGTTAACAACAACAACAACAACAACAACAACAACAACAACATGGGGGGTCCTACCACATGTAGGCATATGTTTGAAATCGTATCACTCAGTCTGGATAAGATCCTCAAGTCACTTGCCGGCAGTACTTGGGGAATAGATAAAGAAACTTTGCTGACTACATATGTATAAGGCAGCGACGCTCAAAAGCCAGCACATGTGCGGAGAGTTTTATTGCTCTCACACCGATAAGCGCACACGTACAAGGCAAGCACTCTCTATGCACTGCGAGAAGAAGGTACATATGTATGTTTTGTAATCAGTTGTTTGACGACTGTTCAGCGAAACATCGCAAATATATGTATGTAAATAACATAAAATAAAATAAAATAAATTAAATAACATAAAATAAAATAATATAGAGACTATAGTCACTGAATTACCATTCCAATGTTGTAAAATTTTGCACATATGTGCTTTCTAATACATAACAACAAATTTTCGTATAGATATGTACATGGATACATATTCCGAATAAATAAATCTTAAAATAAAATAAAATAACATAAAATAAAATAAAATGAAATAAAATAAATTCAAATAAAATAAAATAAAACAAAGTAAATAACATAAAATAAAATAAAATAAAATGAAATGCAGGAATCCAGCGTTATATTTATACAACAAGCGTCATGAGTACCTGGTCTTTTTTTTAAGAAAATTTTTGGTACTATTTATTCATACATTTTTCATAGTACATATCACTATTAATATAATATTATCGTTTACAAAAATTTGGATATATAATTAAACCGTGCTTAACTGATTTGAAAAAATGTAGTTGGCTAATTTTTTCGGGTGTACGAGAGAGTTCTCTCATATTCTAACACAAGCGCAAAATATCATTGTATGCGTGTGAGCATCACTGGTATAAGGCCATTGGCCAACCAGTCTTTGATTATGCTGCACCCATATGGTCGTCTAACTTGCATAACACAAACTGGACGAGTTACAAGTCTGCGAGATACTGCTTTCAGAACTGCTACGGGATGTCTCCTATTGCAGGACATCTAAGCCGTCATCTTTTGGACACCTTAACCAAAATCTCAACTTCGAAATTTATGAACAAAAAAATGTTTGGCCGAAAGTTTGAAGTTCCGATAACTTTCAAAGAAAGTGCTCTTCGAAAATTAAATTAAAGTAATTCTAAATTATAAATGCAAGATTGCATGCAGGGCACATGACTCAAAGCGTTAGGACAACGCAGTGCCAATGCAGTCTGGTAGGTTCTATGTCAGCCAGACCGGATAAAACACTACGTGTAAATGCTTGGTCGCATGGAAACTAGTCAGTGTTGCATTCAATTCTTTCTAATACCTATAAAATCCACAAATAAAAACTTCATAATTCTAAATTTTCGAAGTTGATGTTCGAAAATTAAAATTTTTCAAAATTAATGACTTGTTTCTAAGCTACTTATTAAAAAATCGATTAATATATAAATACGCCACATAAAGACTTTAAGCCCTATATACACTTATTTTTGAGCGTGAACAATTTTCTTTTGTGTAATATGTTGATATTAGGTACTCCACTTTTCCAAAAAAAATCATCCGTAAGTGGATAAACAACTAAAATATCTTTGATATTACTGCATTTAAAGTGAAAGTGTTAAATATGCTTTGAAATGCTTATTTTACTATCTCACAGTGAATTGTGTGCGAACGCAAAGTGATACAAACCCTTCGCAAGTGAGTGTTGAAATTTGACAATTACCACGACCATTTCAAAATCATTACTGGTAACCGCACCCCAAAACAGAATACGAAATTACCGTTTTGGCCCAAATTTTTGTGTCAAAAGCAGTGGCAAAACAACAAACGCATAAAACACGTGCACAAACGATATACTTATTTTTCCTAACTTTTTACTTGTTTTTCCACATTTTCTAAAGAGATTATCACAAAGCACTCACTAAATTTCTTTTCACAACTATTTTTTTCAAAAAAAATTAACTAAAACTCATTAAAACACGCAAACGAATTCCGTAGCTTTTCCACGAACTTTGCAAAGAATGTAAACAAGAAAAGAAAAAGGGTGATAGTTTGAGTGATAAAAAATCAACAAAGCATGAAAGAACCGTTAGCCACAGCTGTCAATACAACCATACTTATTGAGTCATGACCACGACAAACTGTGATTCATGATATAAAAAAATAAAGGTATTTTCACTCTGACATAAACTGTGTTAATTGTCATTCGTATCTTTTTTCAGTTGATCGCAGAGCGCTGCCACCTCAACAAATAATTTTTGGTAATTTTTTTTATTTTTGGGGGATTTTTTATATAGGAAAAAAACATGGTTTGTAAAGTAAAAATATTTACAAAATAGGATCCATAAAGCTGCTTTAAAATTTGTAAATGGTTCAAAAAATATCTCTGCTTTAAAAATGCGTATTAGGAACCATATTTAGCTAAAAATAACGTTTAAAAAACCTTTTTCGTATTTCTAATGCGACAAAATTTTTCGATTTAAGTGTTGAGAGATTAAGGACCTTTTTCGAAAATCCGGTTAATGCTAATTGCGATTAATTTGACAGTAAATGTAAAAAATACGTCAATTAAATCCCAGTTTGCGTTAAACGTAGATTGTGAAATCAGCCCTATCGATATATTCCTACACCTGTACGGATATAGCTTACCATCAGCAATAGCACCAAATTATAACACTTAAAAGAAATTTTTTAGTATTTATGTTGTAATTTTTTCATTTTTTTGGATACATTTTCATTTTTCTTTTCATTATTTTCCTATTCAAATATCTTATTCGGAAATATGTTATACCCAAAAAACCGCTTAGTTATTTTTTCTTCTAAAAAAAATTTTAAGTTTTTTTTTAGCAAGAGGCAGACTGGTGAATCGTTTAAATCGTTGTTATTATAGTTAACAAAAAATGACTTTAAAACTTTTAAATTTTGCATAAATTCTTCTGTTGGCTTCCAAAGCCCCCTCAGATAACAAGTCAACATAACTAAAATTTTGATTTTTTTCATCCAAAGCTCGATATCCACAATGTTGTTGTTGTTGTTGTTGTAGCGAGGTGTAGCCCTGCCTAAATGTCAGACAGGGTCACCCCAAGTGTATTTCTCTTGCCCGGGTCGATATAAGAAAACGGCCCGGGTCGTTTCGGCACGATGGGTACAGCACAAGTACTGGTACCGTTCTCGTAGAACCGGCAATACAAGAAACTAGCGGTGTAGGCCATGTAGGTCATTTAGCGTTACCAAGGGTGCACCAACTGGGAGGCGACCTACTTTTACACCCCCTGGGAGGCGACCTACTTTTACACCCCTTCCACAATCTTTGATTTCATTTTATTGATTAAATACCTCCCAAATTTCTCCAGACCGTTACATTCCATTTTTCCATTCTAATAGGGCTCTAATGATCCCGAATACGTTCCGAAAACAGTTCCGAAATGGCCCTGAAAAGATCTTGTAATAGCCTAATAGTCCGAAATAATCCCGAAATGGCTCTAATACGATCCCGAAAAATCCCGGTAAAGTCCAAACTGACACGAAATAGTCCCGAAAACAATCCGGAAAATATCCTGAAAGGGTCCGAAAACAATACCGGAAGGATCCCGAGAAAGTTTCAAAATGGACCCGAAATTTTTCCAATATGGTCCCGAAATAGTCTTGAAATTTATAAAAAAAAATTTAGGATTGCAGACTCATGTAACACACTAAACATTCCCTTCAAAGATTTTTGAAATAAGAAGAAACAACGGACAGCTAAGTAGACTTTATCGGTTCCTCGGTTTCAAATCATCCGGGGAGAGTCGTCTGAACAGACAAATGCATCTTTGGGTACTGCATCCGATCCGCAGATACCATACAGGCGTTCAGCCACTTCCCCTCATATAAGGCACCGCCGGGAGTCTAAAAAATTTCACATTGCTGCTTCTGCACACAAACCTTGAATTTGTGCAGCTTCTAAATATGCAGCTCATCTAAGTATGAAAATCAATAACTGCGTTATTACTATCTGTGCAAAAATGCAAAAACTAGACTTGTATTTTACTTACCTTCGCTTTATTTTAGAAAAATATTTTCTCAATTGTGAAATTTAATAAATTCCCCTCCAACATTCTGGGAGCGCTCATAATTTAGGAGTCCGATATGAGTCCTAAATATTAGAAAAATATGAGCCTCCGAAATAAGATCATATAGGAGTCCTTTATTCCGATTTGATGAAAATTATGAATCGTAGGCTGAAATTGTTCATTTAACAAAGCAACTTTGGAACAAATTTTCATATTTTGTTTTTGAAAATTTGTTGATTTCAAATAAATATTCAATTACATCGCGTGCAGACTGTTCCTGGCAATTTTTCTTGCTATCCTGATGGCACAGTTCTAGCGGATTCCCTGATAAGTATACATAGCTTCCTATAAGTTTTTCTTTATTCATTGTACCACATATATTTAAAGGAATTTCCCCACAAACATCTCATGCAAGCCCCGGCAGCTGGTGGGACAGTTGTCCGAAAATGTGAGAACCAAATTCGCTTGGAGGGCGCTATGAGCGCACTGGGCAATCAATATATGTTGTTTCTTACGCTCAGTCGCTCACTTGCAAGCAACGACTCAACAAAAACCCTGTTGCCTCGGTTTTTGCTAGTGGTACGATGATCGCTCTTTCCCTAATGCACCCTCACTTTCGATTCGGCCGATCCCTGATCTAATGCCAAAGGTTCATGTATGCTTCCCCAATTCCAGTGGCTTTTTTAAGAGTCATTAATGCATCCGAAAATCTCCATAAAGGAGTCATATTTGACTCATATTTAGGCTCTATATGAGCCGTTTCTGAGGCAAATAAGAGTCATAAATGACTCCTATTCAGGCTCATTCAATATATGAAATTTAACTCATATCGGACGACCATCACAGGTAGGGAAATACACTCATTTCGGACTCATAAATGAGCTCATAAAGAGGGTAAACGCTCCTATTTCGGACTCCTTTCTGCATCATTTATGACTCCGATTATTTGCTGGGTTATTTTAACAAACTTCAAAATTTGTTCCGTTTGAAGTTTAAATCGGTTCGGTTTTGGTATGAAAATACGGTAGCTCATTTTCAAAAGGAAACGTCACTAACACGGTTTATGTCAAATGAGGACAATGGCGACCAGGAAGAAGTAGAACCACCTCTATATTCTTCTACCATGCTAGTAGAACCACCTCTATATTCTTCTACCATGCTGTGATTTTTTTTTTTACATTTTTTGGAGAGTTGAAGTCATTTGATAGATGTGCATGAACGCACAAAAGAATTGATTTGGAATTCTTTTCCTTTGCGTACGCAATATAAAGTCTCCACTCATTCACGCTCACGTTCACACGGAACTGTATTAGGGTCTTTAAGAACCTCCTGTGAGCGAACCGTTCGAAAATTGGAAAATTAAAAAAATGAGGTATATTCTCAGGGACGGCCCCGAAATTTAAGGATGGGGGTATGGGCTAGCGACCTCCTCAGTCACCACCACCGTCTATTGGTCGAATTTTCGATCACAGGCGATACTAGTTCAATTACAGAGTTATAAATCATTGGAGTTACTCAAAAATTCGAAGTTGTAAAAATGTACGAACTTATGTTGTAAATTTCTTAAGTTTGAAAGTATGTACTTCTCGCAAGTTAGATTAAAGTAATCTCAAGAGAAGCAATCCCATGAATAATGCAATTTTTTTTTTTTTACTTTTTCCAAGTATTTTATTAATTTTGGTAAATTAAATTCTTTTACTATTCACCACGCCCCCTTTGCCGATAGTGTTCGAACGGCGCCTATACGTATACAGACTGTAAAAATCAAATATACTTATTTGTGGATCATTCATAATAGTCTCTGCATTTACAGATATTTTTAATCTCTTACTACTAAATGAAAAAATTAAAATAAGCCCAATTTAATGTTATTATACAAACAAAAAAATAGAGCAATTTGTTATTATAATTACATATCTATAATATAGATGCATGCCAGCTGATGCAGGCATTGCTAATGAGGCACAGCAGCTTATGAGCCCACAATGATGTTATTGATGGGAATGTGTATGAGCTTGACAAAGAAACCAATAAAGCCCATAATACAGAAACCAATAGCGGTAGCAATAGCAATTTTCTGGAACTCCTTGCGATCAGGTTTGGTACAACGTTTAACTAAACGAATCGAGTCCTTGGCGAAGGCACGGCCAGGTTCACAGAATTTCACAACTTTATCCATTATGTAGAAATAATTTGATGTTTGTTAAGGGTGGGCGCTTAAGAAATGCTAAAATAGAAATACAATAAAGAATTAGTTTTACTACAAAAAATTTTTTTAACTTCTGCATTAGGAGTACCGTTATCTCAGAAAACGCCATAACATTTTCAAAGTATCTGCAGATGGACCAAAAAAATTGTTCATTAACTAACGTAACTACAATTTAATACCTATACTTTATAAAGACGTCAGAGTACATAATTAGAAAAGCAGACTGAAAATGTCATGCATACCTTTCGACAGGGATAATGGAATAAAGGGTCAAAAATATTAAAACTGCTCTCCTGTAAAATTTTGTAAATGTCAGTTCCGTTAGTTGGTCATGCGAGCGACGATATGTATAGAGGCAAAGGAAGCATACATACCTCTTAAACGAATTCTGATGCTCCCGAAAAGAAACTCCAAAAAGAAAAAAAAAAATTATCAGCCATTTCCCGATTTTCTCATGTAAAATTGCGATTTTTTGAAATGTTTGTATGCGGATCCCCCAGGCATGGTTATTTGGCTATGCCACTGGCATGAGTGGGTCGACCCTTTAAGGTTAGTGGGGTCGGTCATCATTTGGTCTCGATTGGGGCACTCTAAATTGGTCTACGTAGGAATTTTTAAAAGTCGGTACATAAGAATACGTTTCAGAGGTGTGCTTTCTTTGGCAAAGTGTCTTATTTTAATCCCTAGAATACCAAATGTGCATGCCAAAGGTATGGAAGGAAGAAGCTGAGTTGCAAGTGGCGATAGCAATTGTACAATGTAAGTTAAAACTCGGCACTCCTCTGAATTTGTAGTCCCGGCCACATTTTCTACTTTAGAAAACAAATCCTTTAGCTGCATTTAACGCTTTCACCTATCACTTGTTTTACTGCTGCACCTTAAAATTGACGTGGCAAATTTCATGAACAATCGCACTAGCAACATTCACTTTTTTAATCTTAGCAATCAACTGCATTCCAGTATCATGCACATGCAAATTTGTTTTATTGATTAAGCAAGAATTTCTAATTTTAATATTGAAAACTACATAAATTTTAATAAAACTATACCCATACCAAACGATTCGCTTGCTGCTTGCTGTAAAATGTTTGACACAAATAAGACGATAATTACGTTTTGCAGCGCTACCAACTGAAAATCGTGACGTGTCAGTTGTCAAAACGTTGACATTTGTTTGCCGATAAAGTGGTGCCTGTTTGAACTGCAAAGTCGATAAAGATGTAAAATGCCTTATCGGTATTTTACAGTTCCGGCTCAAATGCAGGATACAATTGAATTCAGCAAACCAAGGTTAAATGCATGTTGTTGTGTTAGGGAAATGCTCTGCTTAGTCGCCACCATAATTCATATGGTTATTTTGACCTTTGTTTATCCCTACTATCCATCAGCGTTCCTCCACCGGTCATCGGTGGCTCCCTATGTACAGTCACTTCTCAGAGCAGAAAACCCAGGCCATCGCCATGGATCTCTACGCAGTGGAACCACCCGGGGTTTTACCTCGGCCAAGAACTGTCACTTTCAATGTAACCCTATTTAGTATGTTTTGTCCCATTCCGAAACTATGTTGTTGTTGTTGTTGTAGCGAGGTGTAGCCCTAAATGTCAGACAGGGTCACCCCGAGTGTATTGCTCTTGGTCGGGTCGATATAAGAAAACGACCCGGGTCGTTTCGGCACGATGGGTACAGCACAAGTACTGGTACCGTTCTCGTAGAACCGGCAATACAAGAAACTAGCCGTGTAGGCCATGTAGGTCATTTAGCGTTACCCAGGGTGCACCAACTGGGAGGCGACCTACTTTTACACCCCATTCCGAAACTATCATCCACCCCCCTTGCAGCAGGGCTGCAAGATATTCTATTGTTACGGGCGGGCGTTGAGCCGAACCCCGGACCAAAAGAATGAATATGCAGTGTCTGTTGCAAAAAGATATATATTAAACGGTTGCATTCTGTGCAATGCTTCTCGTGTAAGAGATGGCTCCATAAATCTGGATGTTCAGGGCTTAACCTTAACATCCACAGACCCCGTACTTTCTTTAGTACTTTCGTGGCCCCTTGTTGTTTGCGCCCTCGGGCGTCCCGCAGTAAGCGCCGTTCAAGCGCACCCCTACCGCCGCTTTCTAGTAGCAATACTAATAATAATAATAATAACGTCTTAACGACTAGCAGCACTTCTGCCATACCCGCCACACAATTTCCAGACTGTTGCTCGTGCCTTATAGCGTCAACATCACGCGCAGCAGCTCAACACTCTCGCTCCCACAGGAGCAGTTTAGACATGAGCAACTCCGAGCACCAGTCTCTCTCTGTTTCTACATCACACCCCCCTCCCGTTTAAATTCTCACGTGAGTCAGGATCAACATCTTCTCGCACCTGTCTCTACGTGTACTGTTTGTCGGCAAAGATTATACACGCTCGCGTCATCGGTCAAATGCAATAACTACTTAGGCCAATGCCACGTACATCTATGCTCTGGGCTCGCTAACAGGAACCTCTGGACGGATGCGTTCATCGCACCATGCTGTAACACACCTCAACCTACGACGCCAGCCAACCCGGTTACACCAGGTCCACAGCTAGCTAGGCTGAGGCACAGCCTTGATCTTAGCCTACCAATACCTGGGCGAACACATCCGTCTCTCACGCCTATGGTTAACTCGACATCGACCCCACCGGCGCACTTCCAAATCTTACAGCACAATTGTAACGGATTAACTGGTAAGATCGCAGAGATAACTAATTTGATGACGCAATATGACATAAAACTTTCCGCAGTCCAAGAAACCAAGCTCAGTCCTAGGTCAGACCTCATTACCTATGGCGGATATAACATCTACCGGAAAGACCGTTATAGAGTAACAGGAGGTCTGGGAGGTGGTCTAGCGTTCATAACGCACAACTCTGTACAGTATCATCTATTTGATACCGACATCGAAGGAACGGATGATATCTTAGAAAGCCAAGGTATTACCATCCGTACAGGAGATGTCGATCTGCAAATCATTAACATCTACATACCCCCTGTCTCAAGTTGCCCCACCGGTTATCACCCCGACATTAGCTTGCTATTACGAGGAGATAACCGCGTGATCCTGGACGACTTCAATGCGCACCACGACATGTGGCACTCAAACTTGCCAGCAGACAATAGGGGGCATGTACTTGCAGAACAAATAGATGATACGGCTTTCTGTACATTGAACGGAGACGCCCCAATGAGAGTATCGGGTAACTGCTATAGTTCGCCAGATATTTCCAAGTGCAGGACTATTGAACAACACCAATTGGCGACCCATACTCACGTTGGCTTCTGACCATCTCCCAATAGTCATTACCATCGAACGACCGACGGACTTTATTACACCTGAGCATGGTACATATATTAACTTTACCAAGGCGGACTGGGACAGTTTTCAGACATATACGGACGAATCCTTGGCTGCTCTATCCATTCCTACGGACGTACGCAAAGGCGAACGAGACTTCCGCAATATCATTGACTTGGCCTCTAAAAGCTTCATTCCTGCGGGTCGAATATCTCAAATAAGACCAAATTTCCCCGCGGAGGCAGCGGCCATGGCTAGAGAAAGAGATGAAGTTCGAAGTCTCAATCCCGCAGACCCCGTATAAGGGATCTCAACGCGGAAATTCGTAGGTTGGTCGATAAACATAAACTGGCCAAATGGAAACAACACCTAGAGCAATGCAACCTCTCTGATGGTGACACAAATACTTAGCGGCTCTATTCAGTCTTTCACTGAACACTTTCGTCATTCCTGAAATATGGAAAAAGGCGAGAGTGGTTTCATTACTAAAACCTAGAAAACCGGCTAACATAGGCGATTCATATCGCTCTATATCACTTTTGTCGCCGGTAGTGAAGACGCTAGAGTCCATTTTGCTCCCGTATTATACTGCAAATCTGCACCTGGCTAGTCATCAACATGGCTTCCGTAAGCTGCACAGCACCACCACCGCACTCAATGCCATTACAACGCAAATAAATAGCGGCCTAAATCAAAACCAACCAAATCACAGGACTGTGTTAGTGGCACTTGACCTGTCGAAAGCTTTTGACACAGTCAACCATGCCACTCTCATACAAGATCTGTTTGAAACACAGATACCTGATGGGTTAAAGAGATGGCTAATTACTTGAATGGACGGCAGGCGTCGGTTAACTTTAGAAACGCAACGTCAAAACCTAGACGTATTAGACAGGGGGTGCCACAGGGTGGTGTCCTATCCCCGACACTGTTTAATTTCTATCTATCGAAGATGCCCTCACCACCAGAGGGCGTCTCCGTCGTTTCATATGCTGACGACTGTACAATAATGGCGACGGGGAAGGGCCCCTATACTGATGAACTCTGTGCGAAAATCAACGGTTACCTCTGCGACCTTTCCAGGTTTTTCACTGAGCGAGATCTGACGATATCTCCGACTAAATCAACGGTGACGCTTTTTACGACATGGACGCACCAGGTGAGAAATGAATTAGACATTTTCGTTGATGGTACTAAGCTACCAACTGTCAGCCACCCAAAGTTATTAGGGATGACACTGGATAATACTTTCTCATTTGCTGGTCATGTGTCTCCAATGGTCTCAAAGGTACGTGGTCGCAACAAGATCCTCAAGTCACTTGCCGGCAGTACTTGGGGAAAAGACAAAGAAACGACCAGTCTTTGACTATGCTGCACCCATATGGTCGCCTAATGTACATAACACCAACTGGACGAAGTTACAAGTCTGCCAAAATACTGCCATCAGAACTGCTACGGGATGTCTCCTCATGTCTTCCGAGTCTCACCTCCATCAGGAGGCAAAACTGCTCAATGTAAAAGAGCATGCGGAAATGCTGAGCAGGCAATTCCTTCTGAACTGCCACAAGCCAGCACATCCAAACCGTCATCTTTTGGACGTAGATCCGCCCCCGAGAGACATAAGGAAACATCTCCGTAAGCATTATGATGAGATCCGGCATCATATTACCTTGCCGTTTGATCTGCAGAATCATAAGCGGGCTCTAACCGACATCCACACCGAGTCGGTAGACACTTTTGTCGGATCTCTACCTGTGAATCCCGTTCTGAACAGTCCTCCACCGGATATTGCTGAAGAAGAACGCACCTTACCAAGGGAGGCAATAGTCACCTTGGCACAGCTTAGGTCTGAATATAGTGTAAGGTTAAACTCCTACTTATCCAGACTTAATGATACAATCTTAAACACATGCCCTGAATGTGGTAGGACCCCCCATGATACTCTACATCTCTTCAATTGTTCATCTGAACCTACTCTTCTAACCCCTCTGTCCCTCTGGACAAACCCTGTTGAAACTGCACGTTTCCTTGGGCTCACCTTAGAAGAGCTTGATGAAGATCTTCGGAATGATCATACACTCTAGACAGGGCAATGCATTGTTAACAACAACAACAACCGGTCATCGGTAACCTGGCACCGATCCACCGGTATCCACCAATCGGTCTACCGATCCACCAGCGTCACTCCAAAGATCATCGGTAACCTGGCACCGATCCACAGAAATCCACCAATCGTTTCACCGGCATTAACCAACCGTTCCACCGGCGTTAACCAACCGTTCCATCGAAGTCAACCAACCGTTCTACCGACGTCCACCGGTCGTAAGTTAACTTGGCACCGATCCACTGGCATCCACCAATCGATCCACCGGCGTTAATCAACCGTTCCACCAGCCGCTTTTCTAGCATTCGCCAACTCTCTGCTAGCCATCGGTACTCCAGTACCGATCCCTCGCCCTGCCATCTTACCCAACATCCCGACTAGACATACCCTTAGGTGTGTGTGTGTGTGTTCTACTAGCATTCCATCTCTAAATCACCCCTATTTTGATCCTGGATTGGCTGAGCATTAACCCAGCCTACTATGAAACCCACCTCACATGTTGTTAAGTGGTGTCAGATCTCGTCGTTATGGTTCTTTCCGCGGAGGATTAAAAAATTTATTTGTTAGGATGATACGGTTTGCAAAAATTTAAGGACGCATCTAGTGAAAGTCCTAAGCAGAGAGTCCTAAGTATGTCAGTTAAAGACCTACTAAAGTTAGTATCAATCACATGAATTAGGGACTATTTTAACAAGGACCTATTTTATTTTTAATAAACATTAAAAGATTGTGGTAAGTTTTGGTTTGGTTTGTTGGGGAAAAAAGCTGTCTCTGGCAACCCTGGTCCTAAGTGCGGTGTTCCAGCAGCCCCTAACTTAAACCGACGTGTGTCTCTTAGGCCCGGCGACTATACTGGCGAAACCTTGCGGGCTGAAAATATGTCACGCCTGTTGTTGTTGTAACGAGGTGTAGTCCTGCCCAACGAGCAAGTGAATAGGTGGTTGTAATTATGGGGGGACATTCATTCGGCACATCAGGGTTCAGCCTGGATATCTCGGAGTTTAATCTGCTACAATATCCAGAGCGTAATTGAGCCAGAGTGACCCTTGTCTGACGCTCCTCTACAGAAGTGCTTGGTGTTGAGCATTCACCATTCACCGGACAGAGACCTGGTGGTCAACAGACGTGTCATGGATGTGCCCCAAGGCCCGCTTATTCACCTCTGGATCAAACGGCGTTGTTATAAACTGTCGGATCTCATCAAAATGTTTACGTAGATGCGTCCTTACGGTCCTAGGAGGCGGAGGTAGCTCAAAAAGTTGCCTTTCGGGGTGCTGTGGTTTACAGCAATTCAGCAGGTACTGCTTGTTTAGCATTTCATTATGCTCCTTAACTGGAAGCATTTCCGCCTCATGGTGTATATGAGTTATGGGAGACATAAGGACGCAACCCGTAGCGGTTCTGAGTGCGGTGTTTTAACAGACCTGCAGCTGACTCCAATGAACGTTTGCAAGCCCCGGCGACCATATCGGCGACGCATAGTTCAGGATCGGCCGACCAATTGCCATGTAAGTTATCAACAACGTTTCCTTTTCTTTACCCCAAGTACTGCCGGCTAGTGACTTGAGAATTTTGTTGCGGCTCTGTAATTTTGAGACAATTGCAGCTGAACGGGCAGCGAAAGTGTGCATGGTGTCGAAGGTCACTCCGAGCGGTGAGGAAATCGACAAGAGAGGGGAGATAACCATTTATTTTAGAGCACAGCTCATCAACGGAAGTACCTGTTGCCAATATCGTGCAATCATCTGCGTAAGAAACAATCGTAGCTTCTTCTGGTGGAGGAGGAAGCTTCGAAATATAGAAGTTAAACAATAACGGGGAAAGGACACCACCCTAAGGAACCCCTTGTTTGATCTTCCTGGCTTTAGATTTTTTGTTCCTGAACACAACAGACGACCGACGACCACTGAGATAATTGGCGGTCCAGCGCTTAAGACAGGGGGGGAGTGACGAGTCTGCCAGCTACCCATGATTAACTGTGTCAAAAGCTTGACTCGGATCAAGCGCAACTAGAACGGCCCTGTCATTGGGTCTATTTTGATTTAGTCCGTCAGTTAACTGCGTGTTTGTGACGTTTAGAGCAGATGTTGTGCTCCTGCCTTTCCTGAAGCCATGTTGGTGCACGGCTAACATCAAGTTTGATGTGTTGAGTGGTCGTGTCTTTACTACTGGCGAGAGAAGTGATATCGGACGATATGACTGGCTTGCCAGGCTTTAGTACAGATTGAAGACGGCAGACGGTTTAAGGTGCACCATGGCTATGCCATCTGAACCGATGACATTGAAGTTCTTGGCATTCATGATGGCCTCTTGAACCTCGGTAGCGGTGATGGGAACGGGGTATAGTTTTTGTGATTAGGCTCACGCCTGAAGATTCCACGTCTTGTCCTGTCCTGTGCACATTTCTTTGGGTCGTTGAAAGTCTTGTCACCGAAGGTGATGTCGACATTCTTTGGCGGACCCGTAGGATTGGACAAGGATTTGACTGTGGACCATAATTTCCCAACACCGGTGAAGAGGTTACAAGACCTAAAGTGCTCCTCCCATTTGGCTTGTTTGTGTTCGTTGACAAGCTTCTGATTTCCACGTTGAGATCACCAATCTGTTGATCTGAAGGATCGATGTTGCGTATGAGGTCACGTTTGTTAGCCAGACTGCGGCCTCAGCTGGGAAGCTTATGTGTTTTATTCTACCAGCTGGTATAAAGCGGACTGTAGCCTTTTTTATGACCTCAGGAATATTACGCTCACCAACGTGTACATCAGTCGGAATGGGAAGATCACCAAAGGAGCTCTCCTAGAATTCCATAAAGTCAACCCAGTTAGCCTTTTTGAAGTTCACGTATGATCTTTTCTCCGAGGTTATAAAATCAGAGGCACTTTCGACGGACAGGATGATGGGCAGATGATCAGATGACAAAGCCACCATCGGGTGCCAGTTAATGGTGTATAGTATATGTTGATTAGCTCGAGATCAACACCTCCAGCCTGTAAAACTATACTCTGACACTCTAAGGCTAAGTCTCTTTGGCCGGTGTTGATAACAAATTCCCTGTTTGGTGGACAAGGAACGCGAGACCGCCCCCGCCGTCCGTGCGATCGTGCCGGAGAAAGTGGTAGCCCCCACTCGCTCGGAGATCCGAGTGAGGGCCAAGTTTCGTCTCCTGGATTGCAGCAATTTTTATTTTATGCAGCTGCATGGATTTGGTTATCTCCGCTATCTTGCCGGTTAAACCATTGCAATTGAATTGCATTACTTTGAAATGAGTTAGATAGGCAATGGCCACTCTGGGAGTCAGAGACTGGTGGGTGCGCTTGCCTAGATGGTGGTAGGCTTGGTCGCAATCTCCGTCGCAGTCCTGAAGCCGACGGATTTCGTTCGTTTTGAGACGAGCGTGAATCGGTCGGCGTTGTGGGCTGCGCAGCTTGATAGCATGGCGCGACGAACGCATCAGTCCAGAGATTTCCGTTTGCGAGCCTAGAACATATGCGTAGGTAACATTGGCCAAGGCAGGAGTTGCACCTAACCGATGCCACCGACGCATATATCCTGTGCCGACATACAGTGCATGAAGTGTGAGGGACCAGAAGCTGATGGACTAGACCTAAATTCATGCTAGTACCGGAAGAAGTTAGTGGAGGGTTTGAAGGCAGCGCCTCATAGCATCGATCGATGTACTACGTAAAAAGTAGCTGTGGGTTGATGCCTGTGGTGTTGGCGCACTAGGGCGCGAGCTACAGCCGGGAACACACATGTTCTGCGGGTCGTGGAGACTGAATTTGTAGAAGGCGGCAATGCCACGCTGGACCATCAGCAGGGCGCCACAAAACTTTTATAGAAACTAGTGCGCCGGTGTGTTTCAGGATCTAGTCCGGAGCAACTAGATTTATGTAGCCAACCTTTGCGGGACGCACACTGGACTGAATGTGCGCGTCTGGTGTAAATTTTCTTCCGGCGAACGCAGCAGAACCATTCTCTTGGACCAGGATTTGGCTCAATGCCAGCCCGGATCAAGAGAATGAGGAGCAGCCCTGCTGCTAGGGGCTATTCCGGGGATGACAAATTTAGGTGGGGGAATCGTGACGCGGTAGACAGGGACACTTCGGGGTGTATCGCTCTTGGCCGGGTCGATGAAAAAGCAACCCGTAGCGCACCGGGCTCATATCCGACCAAGGACCGACAACAACAACAACAACCCCGGTTGAGATGTCAGCGGAATATCTACCAAAGCAGTGTCAATATCGGTAAAATGCTGCTTCATCGGGCGATGTAATATAAGTGTTCTGCCTGGCCATAAGAGAGTTTTAGTTTCCGAGAAGACAATGGGCCTCAAGATTATAAGTCGACCATTTGCTCAGGCGAGTAAAAGGTGGCTTTTTTTCTTACAAAAGCAAAATGCCAATTTTTTACTCAAGAAACCGAGTCTGAGCAAATATAAGGTCCAATATAAGTTCCTTTATACTGTTGGGCACGCAAATATTACGATTTCTTAAATATGTATGTATGTATACAAGTACAGCCTCTACTTAGTTATCTTTTGTCATTGAAATTCTTCGAGTCCAAACAAATACATACAATATTTGCAAACACATTTTCATTTAGGGGATTCATCAACTGTTATAAGTTTACGAAATGCGTAAGTTTATACATTTATCAGCTCAGTTAGATGAACGCCCTAGATAAATTTATGTGTACTTGATGTCAAACAAAAACTTTTTATTTCAAAGTTCTCATTAAAAAAGTAATTTTCGACCCATTTTCAGCATATTCTTCTCTTTTTGTCCAGTGTGCATTAGCTTTGTTTCTTTCCTGCTAATTATGAATAATTATGAATAATTATTCCTAAAAAAGTGTTCTTTGAAAAAATTAGCAGCTGTTTTGTCTGCAAGTTTCTGCTGAACCCTGTTCGACGAAAAATTAGCAGAAATGAGATTTTGACAGCTTTTTACAAGACTCTCTTCTGCTGACAGTTCTTTGCTGGAGATTTCAAGAAACAAAGCTATTGTATAAATTTACGCACTCTTTTACACACCAAAATCGACGCGGAAGTTTATCAAATTTGTGTAAACTGGGTTCCATACAAATTTTGACAGTTCATTTACACACTTGATAAATTTATACGTTTACACGCTTTATAAGGTGTTTATAAGCTTTGATGAGTCCCCTTATTGATAATAATGCAATTCAACAGAAAGCCATTTACACATTAGGGCGCTCCCATCGAAAAACTGCAACACCCTCGGAGCTCCTTTCATTTACGAACAACCGAAAGTGGTATAATGGCGGTCAAGAAGTTCATTTATTGCTTTCTCAACACTAATGTCCTAGAAGGTTCCCACGCAGCCCTAAGCGAGAGCCATCTTATTCTCAGGAACTCCATGTTCTTGTGTTAGCAGAATTTCGTCCTCCTTAGTCATCGCATCCATTTATGGAAAGGTAAGTAACGGATCAAACCGGCACTCTTCTCCGGCAATGTATCCGGTACGTAGCGGAGCCAGCGCCTTGTGGTAGGAGCCCGACTGGCATGAGGAAGACTTTGTTGATGAATTGGACTCCTACTTGACGAATTCAGCAACCATTTTAAGTACTCTCCTTTTGAGTTGAGGAAGTAGGTTACTCTAACACATAGCTGGAGAAGTGGAGAACAGACCCCTCTCCACGGATGTGTTGTGCCCTCCAGCTTGGCCTTCATCACTCTCAACGGCAGTGACATGCCTATTCAATTTACGATAGGGTCCTTAATAGCAAGGGCAGAGAGGACAAGAGCAGTTGAGGGGACCTTGCGGTAAGCATACTGAGCTAATGAATGTAGTGTAAATCGAGTTTCCCCACGGTTCAATTTTATAACGCCTTACTTTCGTTGGGATGCTTTGTGTAGGTTCTTCAAGTTCATTCGGAATATAATCGCTCAAATGTACAAATAATTTTACATAATTTTCCAACGCATTCATGAATGCTTCAGCTGAACCTATTAGGGTCAATCAAGAAACTTTACAAAAATAGTTCACAGTGTTAATTAATTTACATTACTATGTTCGTTGAGGCCTGATATCGACCAATGTACGAGGTACGGAAACATACACGTATACATAAGTAAATGCAGAAAAGTTGGATCTTAAGTGGGGCTAATTTGCCCATGAAGAGTCTGTTCATCGAAAAAAGCGTCCGCTTGTCCATCGCTTAATAATTTTTTTCCATCTCTTAGTCCTCGAAATGGGCTTGCTTCGAAACACCTCGATGTAAACCAAAGCCTCAGTGAGCTTATAAGCTACGAGATCTCGCTGTAGAAGTCTCTTGGCGTAGCTGTTTTGATGTACGGCTCAAGGCAGTGTCATAAAAATATGAGATGACCCTTAGAGTATTCGATGACAACGGCGATTACCGAAAAACCTTCAATCGTGACCTGTGAGACCTTAACAGATTTGAGAATAGCGCAGCGAATTAAAGCTCAGGTCAGGTTATATTATGCGAGTGAGTTCCCTTCCATGAAGGTTCCTTCGCCATCTAATTCGGTTAAGAATCCGCCTTCAATCTTGATCGAAGAAGTTTTGTACTCCGCTTTTGAGATAAATAGAACAATGACTGTCTAAATAAAGAACTACATATATGGATGACGAACATAGAACACTGTCGACCGTCTCAATTGACCGATGTCTGTTTTGAACCTTTACAAGTAGGTAAATAAATAACAATATGCTTTATTAAATTAAAAACATACTTAGAAAACGTAAACCGAGCTCGGGTTTTTGTCATACGAGCCATTGAGAAATAGACCATATGTAGTATGTAAGTGTCTACGTACTAAGAAAGATTCACTCAACTGATATAATCGAGCTGTCATAAAAATTAATGTATGCCCCTACGTTAGGGTGATTCATTTCGATTTTTTTTTTTTTTTGCTTTTTCTTTATGTTTTCCAGTAAAGTAACAATCTGCACGTAGAAAACAAATTCTGACAAATTTTTAGCCCTTAATATTAATTTAAAGTAATTGCAATTTAAATCTTATATTTTAACGATTTTTAAAGGTTTAAAATTTTTTTGGTTTCGATTTAAGATCTAAATGAAGAAGCAATATAATTTTATTAAAACTTTCAGTTTTTCTCTGAAGAAAATGTACTAGCCAAAAGTGTTAGTTTTCGTCAGACACAAAATAAAAGTGTTAGTCTTCTTACAGAATATGAAAAGTATTCGTTTTCGTAAAAACTTTGAAAAGTGTTAGTTTTCGTATGGCACGTCTATTTAAGATTGAATTTTTCCAACAACATTTATGTGTGCGATTTAGCTCAGTGGTAGAGCAGACGGACATGATGCGGAGAGTCTTGGTTCGAATCCCAGCCAACGGACAAAAAAATATTTTTTCTTTCAAAAATTGTTAAAACATTTCTGGTTTAAAATTGGAACCACATTCATTTAGCCAATTTTCTTGATAACTGGTCTAGATTTAATTTGTCCCTATCGATCCAAATTGTGGTAAAAAAGTTATTCGGGATCAAAAGATGAGAAAAATTAAAAAAAATCCTCAAATATGTTATACAACTTGGTGTCAGGTTATTTTCGGAAAAAACTACTGTTTTCGAGAAAAGTCCAAAAGATTTAAAATTTTGACCTTTGACCGCTAATAACCTGTTTAGCACACATGTTATCGATGGGGACTTTTAAAGTTTTCTTTCTGACGGCGAACCTAAAGGCATAATTAGTTATCGTTAACGCCATGCCCGTAACGCTAATCAGCTGTTCCAACCAAACTTATGGAAATCAATGTAAACGATTAGTAATGCCATACCATAACCCCAACGCGTTAACCATGCCATAGCAAACCAATTGGTTTTTGATTTTTCGCCATATCCCTAACCTCTTAAAGTTTGTGATGGTGAATTTTCGCACATTTTTAAGCTTTTATTTTTTCTTTTCGGTGTGTATTACCTCGGCGAGCAAGCATATGTGTAATTTGCTGCTAATTTTTTTCATTTTCTTTGTTTTAGTCAAATTGTTACTTCTTTATGGTTACTGCATGACTAATTGAGTGGCTCAGTGCCATCCTTGCCTAACCCTCGAAATTTTTTGTATGGAGTTATTATGGTATAGTACTTAGAAATACTCCAAAGAGAGAGAATAGAGAGAATAGATTCTTTAAATATTGTTTTTTTTTTCGCATAGTAAAGATTGTGAGGGTTAGGCATTTCTGGCCTTAGGCTGTTTAATTTTTAATTACCTATTAACTTTGTCACTAATTATTAGGAAATTACTAAATTGAGGGTTAGGCAAGGATGGTACCGAGCCACTCAATTGTTCACATTGGAGATGGCTAGCGCTATCGTTAGCGTTAAGGCAGAATTAGTTACCTTTATCGCTAACGCCAATATTATATCGATTATACTTGCCATAGCATAACGCTAACGCGTTTACATTAATTTCCAAAGGGTGGTTGGAACAGTTGATTAGCGTTATGGGTATGGCGTTAGGGTAACTAATTCTGCCTTTATGGGCATGGCGTTAGCGTTAGCGATAACTAATTATGCTTTAAGTTCTCTACCAAAATTAGGTTATGTGGAATTATTGCCATTTCAAATGTTTAATTTGATCGGACTAAAGGGCGTTATGAAAACTTATATAAATTTTTTTCCCAGTCTAATGTGCACATATGTATGTATTTGCCAATCAATTGAAAACAACGGCATTATCACACAAGAATAATACATTGCAAAGGTCTGATGCCTTATCGTTTTGAGCATTATCGTTCATCCCATTACTCAATACCGAATTGCTGTTGGTCAATCTAGAGATGTGGGTAGGATATCGGGATCATTAAAGGCTGATTTACACGGGTCGATTTTTCTGGTAAATTTTTGTCGTTCCACCGTGTAAATAGCAATTCGATCGATTCACACCTTGTATTTGAAGGTAGAACGCAGTGAAACGACAAAAATCGGTCCGTGTTAATCATCCTGAAGTCCCACCAGGAAAACTTTTTGCCAAATGTGCTATAGCGAACATGATGATTTCACCCATTGCCCAAATATAAGAAGTCCCTGACAGTCTCAAATTTCTAACATTAGCTTGACTTTGCTGCTTTTGTTTTGCACAACACTGTACATTAGGGTGATTCAAATAAAAAAAATTTGGTTTTTTTTCGGTCTTACCCCCTGAAACTTTAGGTATTGATGAGAAAATAAGCCTTGCAAAAAATTAGCGCTCTAACTTAACCCTTAGGGGTGGCTATTTTTTTTCGCCCTTTCCCATACATTTTGTATGGGGAAAAATAGTATTTTTTTCAAAGTGAATTTTCTTTTAATTTTTGAAACTTTTTTGAAAATATTTTTACATAATCTTAAAATTGAAGCTTCCAAAATGGTAAGCCATGTGCGAATATCTTAACTATTAAAATAATTACAGCCATTTAAAATTTACGAAATTTTATACGTGTTACTGTGTATGTGTGTGCAATAGTACAAAACTCAGCCATTTTCAAATGGCTGTAATTATCTTAATAGTTAAGATAATCGCGCATGGCTTACCATTTTGGAAGCTTCAAAGCTTCAACTTTAAGAGCATACAAAAATATTTTCAAAAAAGTTTCAAAAATTAAAAGAAAATTCACTTTGAAAAAAATGCAATTTTTCCCCATACAAAATGTATGGGAAAGGGCGAAAAAAAAAATAGCCACCCCTAAGGGTTAAGTTAGAGAGCTAATTTTTTGCTTATTTTGTCATCAATACCTAACTTTTTAGGGGGTAAGACCAATTCGACATTTTTTTTGAATCACCCTACTGTACATACATACATTCTACCAAGGACTGACACCGAAACCGTAACCGTAACCGTTATTTTGTTCGGAAAAAGAACGAAACCGAAACCGTTTCAAAGGCCGGAACCGGTTCCAAACGGGTTTGCATTCTTTTGTGGACACATATTTTATTTTAAAAGAGGCTACCCTGAATAATTTTCATGGAAGATGGTTAAGCAAGACACTCTTTGACCTCAATATCAGAATGAAATGAAATGAAGCCATCGAAAAACATTTACGATATCCGACAAAAAAATGTTTAGTGGCCGTCTCAGAAAGCATCACTCATATTAACGTTCCATTTTAACATTTTTGTAATAGAAAATGTAGAGTTAATTTTTTAAACTTATTTTGAGAAATTTTTTTCCATAAATAGCGGAAGTAATATTTATTACTATATATTGGAGAAAATTCATCATGATGGAGAAAATTCATCATGATCACCGGAGTAAAGTTATAAAAATTCAGACTTATTTTGCATTTTGGTACATATTTGAGTTTTGTAGTAGCACAATTTTTGGTGTTGGTGTTTTTATTTGGAAACCGAAACCGGAACCGAAACCGAAATAAATGTTGAAGAACGAAACCGGAACCGAAACCGAAACTTTATTTTAATTGGTGTCATACCTTGCATTCTACTCACTGAATCCTAACAAATTAAAGTAAGCTAAAGAAAAACGTGTTCGGAGCTTAAAATTTTGTTGTCGGTATTAAATATTTAGTACCGCATCCATCTCTAGTTCAGCTTTTTGTTTTTGCTTTGTCCGTTGCTAATATTTTGCATTTTCTCACATCACAAAAATCAGTAGATACGTAACGGTGCTAGCGACCGGTTCGTTTTTGGAAAAAATTCTGCAGAAAGAAAAAAGTGAAAAAAATAACAAGGAAGAAATAGGTTTCTATTTTTAACCAAAATAAAACTGAGAAAAAAAATCTTTAAACATAAAAAATGAAGCAGAGCTTTGTATTTTTGCTGTTCGCTATCACAATATCCTCCGGTTTCGTGTATGGTCTACAGTTCACTGATTGTGGTAAATAATATTTAAAAAATAAATAAAAATAATTATTAAAGCTGACCTACAATGAACAAATAAATATATATTTTTTTTAATTGTATTTATATTTTTCAGGAAGGCGAAAAAATACTGTAAAATTTTCAACAACTTGAAATTTATTTTTTTAATATTAATTTTTAGAGGTTTCCCAATGCTAGTTTAGAATTTTTAGAACTTACCTACATATCTCATTTTTGCTTTAAAGCTGTCAAGCTATTGAATGAAAAAATGTTTGCTGTATACAGTTTAGTAGGAAATTAGAATCACCACAAAAAAGTTCCTAATGAATAGTTTCTTCAGAGTGACCGTTCCCGAGTAATCAGGCTCTAAACATTGGTAAGATTTTCTGATTTCACGTTTTTTCTTTGGAATATTTGTTATAAATTTGTCAAAATATAATGAAAGCGGAGGGAATTGGTCTTGCAAAAATGTTTTTCTTGTTCTTAACTCAATTGGAAAAAGTTATATTCATTACCTTAAGTAAGTTAAACTTTTAAGGGAAAATTCATGACCAAACGAGAAACAAAGAAAAAAGTCCACATAACCAAGTTAAATCAAAACGAGTCAAACAATATTGAAATAAATTGAAATTGAAAATTGAATTGCCCTGATGATAATTTTTTACGACGCAAAATGTTGGGACCAAATTGCGACCTCTAACTGTTAAGCTTATTATTATTTTCTTATCCATTACTGTATTTGAGCGGGTAATACCCAAAAGAATTTCTTCTCATCTTAATGCCCATTTAATTTGACCCCCGAATCTAATTTACACCGGAACGTGTGGTGATATTGGGCTCATTTTGGGTTCAACTTGGGGTCATTTTGTGATAATTTTTGGGCCATTTTAGTATCATTTTCGGGTCAATTTGGGATCATTTTAGGGTGTTTTGGTATTGATACACAATGAATGAAGGTCTTTTTATTATCATGGGGTAGGGGTAACTAGTTGCATTTTTTGGGAACTGCGTCGATAAAAAATGAAAAAACTTAAAAAATGTATCACGAAAAACCAGCACAATGTCCCAGGAGTCACCCCACTCTTCAACCTTTGGCTGTGTGTCAATTGAAAACATTTTTCGTCAGAGTAAACTGAGGTGAACAAATTTCCTATGTTGTATAAAAATTTTGCTGTGCCAAACGAAAAGTTAAATTATGACAGTTTTAAATTTTGACGTATGGAAAAAGCACAGATGCTTTGTGAATAAATTTTCAATTTACATGTTTTTTCATGCATTTATATCACGAATTATTCGCATTATAGGCTGTGTGTCAATCGAAACCATTTTTCGTCAGAGTAAAATGAGGTGAACAAATTTCCTATGGTGTACAAAAATTTTCCATTTTGCTGTGCCAAATGAAAAGTTAAATTATGACAGTAGTAAATAAAGTAGGGCAAATTCTAACGTTCATATTCACCACGATAACTGTCAGAATTTGCAATCGCTCTGTCAAAATTTGCTTTTTTAGGCTGTGTGCTAATTGAAAACATTTTTCGTCAGAGTAAAATGAGATGAACAAATTTCCTATGGTGAACGAATATTTGCCATTTTGCTGTACCAAACGAAAAGTTAATTTATGACAGTTTTAAATTTTGACGTATGGAAAAAGCACGTGCAAAAGCAGATACTTTGTGAATCAATTTTCAATTTACATGTTTTTTCATGCATTTATATCACGTATTATTCGCATTATTCTATATTTTCGTGGTAAATAACGCGTGTGAACGTAAATTTATGTGAAATAATATGAATGTTCACAGCACATGCATCCCTGTGCTCATATTCACCACGATAACTGTCAGAATTTACCATCGCTCTGTCAAAATTTGCTTTTTTAAACCGTTTGGCACACGGCCTTTGTAAAAAGTTCCTAAAGCTGGAATTATTGGTGATGTTTGTCGTAACGCTGTAGTCGTATCCCTAACGCAACCCTATGCGATACATTTTTATCGACTATTGGTGCGGTAACCGTAAACAGCTGATTGACTGCAAAAACTTGTAAGCAATAAGCAAAAAGGTAATCAGCTGTTTATCGTTACCGCGGAAAACCAAAAACCAATTGGTTGGCTACGATCCGGTTACGACCTTAGCGTTACGATATGGCACCAATAATCGATTGCATTAAATCCCATAAGGTTGGTCGAATCAGCTGATTGGTTACGACTACAGCGTTACGACAAACATCACCAATAATTCCAGCTTAAAAGCTAATACTGTACTGCGTTTCTGTAACTCTATTCGATCGATCGTCTCGACTGAAATAGTCGATTTGACTTCATAATGACGTCAATTTATTTTTTGTTTCTGTAAAAAAATAAAATTTTGTCGACTTATTTTCTCACTTGCTTTTGAGGTGTTGACAAATTTTTTTTTTTTAATTTTGAATCGAGTCGAGTGTGTCGACATTAAAATCGAGAATTCTGTCGATTTTTTTTACAGAAACGGGCTACTGATCTTATTTTTAAAGAATATGGTACTACACCCGGCGAAGTAGCTATATGGGACACTGATTTCACCAATTTCGGCTTCAGCAAAATTGTTTTTACTAATTTTTTATAAAAATGCTTATCAAAACTTAACATATAAATCGTAATTAATATTTAAAAAATATATACAAAGTCGTGAAATTTCGTAAAAACAATTTTGCTGACCCCGAAATTGATGAAAATAGTGTCCCATATAGCTACTTCGCTGGGTGTATTTAGTTACTAAATTTTTACTAAATTTTAGTATTTACTTTGGATCATATACAAATTGTAGTTCAAAGTTGCACTGTAAAGCTAAAATTCGTTTTCGTGCACATAAAGGTGCAACAAAGAAATTTTTCCCTCTAAAGCTATTTGTTGTAATTTCACCAATCCTTTTAATGAATTTATTGGATTGGATATTTATCCATGTCGATAAATATATTTCATAGTAATTGAAGCCCCGATGTCAGTTTATTAAGTCAAAGTTGACTAAGCCCTCGAGTCAAATGTTCCAGGAGTCAGGATGGAATGTCCCTGATGATGATGACCTCAAAAGCAAGTGAGAAAAAAATGTAAAAAGTGGCACTTCTTCCATAAACAGAAAAAGTGAGTGTGACGTCATATTGACGTAAAATCGACTATATAGTCGGGACGATCGATCGATTAGAGTTACTGAAATGGACTAAGAGCCATTTTTAGTGAAGTTAGAAATTTACCGCATCTGGAATCATTAAGGGGATTTCAACCATCCCTCACTTTTTTGGGGAATTCAGTAAGGACCTCTTCTGTCAAATGGGGGTGTCCAAATAAGCTTTTGGACACATACGCATCCTTCAAAATTCTAGATTTGGAGCTATCCTCGGGCGACTATACCATTCCATTTGTCGTTAGATAGGCGGATATGCGAAATTTCAGGGTGAATCGGTGAATATGATTTCAGCGTCTCTTATGTTTGTTAAAATACTAAAGTTCTAATGTGCGTTATCACAATTGCACTACAGTCCGCTACTAGTGGATTAGAAGATGCCAAGGTGGGTATGCCTCTCAAAAGCGGCGAGTAAAATCCACTTCTATCCCGGTTACGGTGAGCCCTGTTTGGTCCGTCACATGACGTGACTCACGTCCCATTTCATTAATGGCCGACCATGTGCGGCGAATTACTGTTACAAAAAACAGCAACCGACCAGAACTACGTTTGACATCAGACTCTTACTACGTATGCCTATGTATGTTCATTTCATTGAAAACTATACAATGTGTTATTTAGCCACATACATATTACTAAATTTGAATGTACTTAATTTAATTAAATTAGTAACTAGTATATGTGTATGTCGACGTGTAAGGGTAATAAGGAATTCCAACATCAGTATGAGTATTAAGATGTAATGGGCGTTGTCAACGGTACAACTAAAAATTAATATTTCGTTCTTTTTCTTCTCAAATGGCGCTTAGACTCGAGGTTATATTGGCTTTCTTATTCTTGACTCTCTTTTAGGAAGAGAGGCTAAGTTGGTCTGGCGATTGTCTTTCAAACAGTAATTTTGCCTGGAAGTAGCTGCAATAGCCCGCAAGCCTTACAGGTTAACTTAAATAAGCGCGTCCAGCGTCAAATAGCTGTCAAAAATGCTCATGCCCATACAATTTGTATAAACCAAACACAAACAGCGCGGCGTCAACGCTGAGCAATTGGAATTTTTAATTTTGATAGCTCGCTGAGGGGTGAAGTGAGAAATTGGGGAATGTAAGAAGAGAAAATTGAGAGCAATTTTGCACTTTCGTTTGAGTATGTCGCGTTTTGCCTGACGTTGGCGAGAAAAAAACGCTACGCCGAGCGTTCTTATTTAAGTCAGCTTGTTATACTTCAGGAATGCGAAAAATCGTCTGAGTAAATACCGTGAAGATGGTGGCTTGGGACTGTTTGGACATTCGTGCCCCTAAGGGATCCTTATATTTCAGTCTTACCCCGCCTTTACGACCAAATATATATACCCCTCTTGTTCACCCTTCCTCTACTACTTTTGAGTTGAATAGGTGCACATAACAGAGCTTTTGTCGGATGTAAGGAGCTGGATTACTCCTCTTAGTTAATTATGTTCCAATAGACAAAATATATCCGAAAAGGTTTCGAGACTGTGGCGATAGTGACAGCCCTTAACCGAATATGAGCCCCTTCAGGTACTACTCGGTTATAGCCCTCGAATTTTTAAATTTCACTCAATTTAACAATTATTTTCCTTCTTAAACCGTTAGGATTTCTTCCTGTATGGCTCTATATGTATATCTGGAAGCTAATGATCCCATCATGATCCTCAATGCAAACTGCCGGTGCCGTCGCATATTGAGCCCTCTCTGCTTGCCGACCAATTATTTAAATATTATTTTAAACGCATTTCTTTTATGTTCATTAATTAACTATGTGCCCCTATCCATTTGTATTATGTTTGTGAGTTATTTCCGAAAGTAATTAAAATAAAATATAATAAATTACCTGATAATTTCACAACTCGACTCTCACACCTGCTATCAGAGGGCAATCCCCGACCTAACGATGTAACCGAGCAACGGAAGCATATCTCTCACTCATTGCGTACCGCCGCTGAGGCCACTATAGGGTTCCAGCGAGCCCGCAAGAACAACTGGTACGATGAGGAATGCAAAACTGCCTCGAAAAAAAAGGACGCTGCCTACAAGGAGACGTTGCGAACGGGCGCAACCCGCAGTGTATGGCAACAATATCGTGAGGCAAAGAAGGAAGAGAGACGCCTTTTCAGAAAAAAGAAAAGTGAGGCCGAAAGGCGTGAGTGTGAGGAGCTTGAGATGCTGGCTGACAGGATTGATGCCCGAAAATTCTATGAAAAGATCCGGCGGATGACGGGGCAAGCTCCTGTAAGGACAATAATGGCGACCTGGTAACCGACGTACAAAGTGTACTTAAATTATGGAGGGAGCACTTCTCCTCACTGCTAAATTGCGAGGGAGACGTCGAACCCGATACCCCAATCCCTGACGATGGAAAAGTCGTCCCACCACCTGACTATGATGAAGTGAGGATAGCTATATCCCGGCTCAAAAACAACAAAGCGCCTGGAAAAGACGGACTACCCGCCGAGCTGTTCAAACACGGAGGCGAAGAGCTGGTAAAAAGCATGCATCAGCTCTTATGCAGAATATGGTCAGACGAATGCATGCTTCCGGATTGGAATTTAAGTGTGCTTTGCCCAATCCACAAGAAAGGCGATCCCGCTAACCGCACCAACTACCGCGGAATTAGTCTTCTTAATATTGCATATAAGGTTCTTTCTAGCGTGTTGTGTGAAACGCTGAAGCCCATCGTAGACAAACTGATTGGACCTTATCAGTGTGGCTTTAGACCTGGTAAGTCTACCATCGACCAGACTTTCACGATACGCCAAATCCTGGAGAAGACCCATGATAAAAGAATCGACACACACCATCTCCTTGTCGATTTCAAAGCCGCTTTTGACAGTGCAAAAAGGAGTTGCCTGTATGCCGCCATGTCTGAATTTGACTTCCCTGCAAAGCTTATACGGCTTTGCCAAATGACGTTGAGCAATGCCAACAGCTCCGTCAGAATCGGGAAGGACCTCTCTGAGCCATTTGAAACCAAACGAGGCTTCAGACAGGGCGACTCCGTTTCGTGCGATTTCTTCAATCTGATGCTGGAGAAGATAATTCGAGCAGCAGAGCTAAACCGCAATGGCACAATCTTTTACAAGAGTGTGCAATTGCTAGCGTATGCCGATGATATTGATATCATTGGCCTTAACAACCGCGCCGTAAGCGCTGCCTTCTCTGGACTGGATAAGGAAGCGAAAAAAGTGGGTCTTGCCGTGAACGAGGACAAGACGAAGTATTTGATGTCATCAAAGAAAGAATCGGCGCACCTGCGCCTTGGCAGCCATGTCACTGTTGATAGTTACAAATTTGAAACTGTGAGGGACTTCGTCTATTTGGGAACCAGTATCAACACCGCAAATAATATCAGTCTAGAAATCCAGCGGAGAATCACTCTTGCCAACAAGTGCTACTTTGGACTGAGTAGGCAATTGAGAAGTGAAGTCCTCTCTCGAATAACAAAGATCACGCTCTATAAGTCTCTCATCATACCTGTCCTGATGTATGGCTCAGATTCATGGACAATGTCAAGAGAAGATGAGATGGCCCTTGGAGTATTTGAGAGAAAAGTTCTCCGGAAGATTTATGGTCCTTCCCGTGATGCCAACGGCGAGTATGGAAGGAAATTTAACGATGAGCTGTACGAGCTCTACGCAGATCTGACCATAGTCCAGCGAATTAAAGCCCAAAGACTCCGCTGGCTGGGCCATGTTATGCGAATGGACAAAGAAGCTCCAGCACAGAAGGTTTTCCTATCGTCGCCTGAATTCGGCAGCAGAGGAAGGGGGAGGCCTCGACTGAGATGGAAACAACAGGTGGAGGATGACTTGAACTCCCTTGGGGTTTCCAATTGGCGTCAGTTATCGCTAAAAAGGAATGACTGGCGTGCTTTGATATGCAACGGCCAAAATCGCTTAGGCGGTTAAGCGCCAATAAATGATGATGATGATGATAATAAATTACCAAAAAATATGTATTAAATTTGAATGTGGAACGAGTTGGAACTTATCGTTAGAGTAAACATTCTCGAGTCGTTTTCGGTACAGTTTTAAGTACCTTCTCGATAGCAAATCGCATCGAAAATTTATTCGGTTGCGATCCGTTTTCAACAGCTATAAAGTGTCGTAAACTGATCGCAAACGGATATCGAGAAAGTGAGCTCTGCTGCCACAAACTGGGCGACATGTAATACTTTTACGATAGTTTTGCGGAACCCATTTTCGATACATTTGTCAGGAAAATTATTGCTAAAGCTTCGAAAACTAAAGCATTTTCGTGAGCGTTGGTCGGGTGGGAATCACTGGAAAAAGTTGAAGCTTCTGGAAAAATGGCTGGTGCACTTCCTATAGTTAATTAATTTGTAAGGCAAAATATGTCTTAAAGGATTTATTTTATTTATACTTAATTTTTAAACCCGGCGTGCTATTACTAGTACAAGGGTATTATAATTTTGTCCACATAGATATAAAGTTCCATGTATGAAAGATCTTAGGTTGATAAGAAGAGTTGATTAAGGCATGTCCGTCCGTCCGTCCGTCTGTCCGAGTACATGATAACTTGAGCAAAGATTTAGATATTTGCATGAAATCTGGTTTACGGATTACTTTCTGGCGAAGGTAGGTAGCTATAGAAAATGGGCTAAATCGGAGGATAACCACGCCCTCTTTTCGGTATCGAAAATCACATGAATTGACATAACTTGAGTAAAAAAAACCTAGCCAAAGTAGGTTGGTATTGAAAATGGGCGAAATCGGATATCGATAGGTTTTAACTTTTAAACTGATTACGGTAGAACGATGAAATTTGGCACAAAGCATACTTGGGGGTATACCTGATGAGATTGGATACAATCTCCCTCCAACCACGCCCACTTTCGATATCCATAATTTCGAAGATCACCTAAATAAACATAATTCGGTAACGGAAATGGCTAAGATGATATAATTTGGTAGGATGAACCGACTAGACATTCTTTTATGATTTTTTGATAAATTTTTTAATGTGGGCGTGGCACCACCCCCTTTTAAGGCATCCAATTTTGAAAATTCTACTGGTCAAAACTTTCAAACTGATTCCTTTAGATTCGCGAAATTTGGCATAAGATATACTAGTAATATAGGGAGTATACCACGCCCACTTTCGATATGGAAATTTTCGAAAATCACATAAATTGAAGTAACTCGGTAAGGTAAATAGCTAAAATAGTACGTAACTTTTAGGTAAATCCTCCTAGGGCCTATGTCATTGTTATCCCGTTCTGAAAACTACCGCTGGGTATTTAATGTTCGGTTCACCCAAACTTAGACTTTCTTACTTGTTAAGGCTGAATTTAACCCAAAGGGTTCATGACAGGGCCACGGAAAGAAAGTGGGGGTTATTGGACGGGGTCGTGGCACATGACATACATACTTCATTTTTAAGGCTAACTTATTAGAGGAGCATGTAAATTGGTGAGATATTTGTACATATATCAATATGCCTCTCACGAAAAAAATTCGGATTTTTGGAAAAGGGGACCAACAAATCAACAAAAACTCTATTTTGAGCTAAATCAAGTTATTTCGGGTCGGCTAGTTTACAAACAAAATAATGGATGATTTACACAAGTCGATTTTCGGGTCGATTTTTGTCGCTCCACTGCGTTCTACCTTCAAATACAAGGTATGAATCGATCGAATTGCTATTTACACGGTGGAACGACAAAAGTCGACCAGAAAAATCACCCCATGTAAATGAGCCTTAAAAGTCGATAGCTCACTTATTAACTCAACCTTTTTTCTTCTTCTCTTCTAGGTTCTAAGACGGGCAGTTTTAGCAAAGTGATCATATCCGATTGTGATACAACGAAAAATGAATGTATACTCAAGCGTAATACAACTGCATCGATTACAATTATCTTTTCTCTACGTAAGTGAACAAAATTCTGTTTAAATAAAATTCCATACACATGCATCTCGATAATGTATATCACTTTTTTTCGTAGATGAGATAGCACAAAATATAACGACTGTGGTGCATGGCAAGGTTTTGGGCGTGGAGATGCCTTTCCATTTGCAGAATCCAGATGCTTGCGTTGATAGCGGGCTTAAGTGTCCGCTAGAGAAGGGCGGAACCTACGAATATCAAGCCACTTTGCCGGTGTTAAAGGCTTATCCGAAGGTATGTGAAACAATTTGAGAAAATAGGAGTTTTGGTTTGATAGGTACCCTAATGATTGATGAATCGACTATTTTCTGTACTCATCTCAAAGCCAATTCATACAAGGTGGTTTCGAGGGAATTCAGTTCTACACCCACGCACACACTCCTTGTACTGGAAATGTCAGACAAAGCAACAACATAAGCAATTTGACAGCTCCGATGTGTTTTTTTAGGGACGTGCGTACTGAAAACTACAAGGAATCATATTTCGGGGTAGCGTTTTAGATTTTCCAAAAAAAAATTTTTGAACCACTTAATATGTATACATATTATGTATGGATACGATCGGAGTTGAAGTTACTCTACACTTAAATTGCGATAGTTTCGAACTATCGATAGTATTTTTGCAACTATGAAAACATCTAATGGGGCCACTATCGATAGTTTTGCAGCTCTACCAGCAAACATAAACAGCTGATCGTGACATAGCAAAACAAACAACAAACAATTCGAATGCAAATTATTAACCAATCAGAAACGTAACTGCTGTTTTTCTTGCAAGTTTTTACTGAATTCTGTTCGACGAAAACTTAAAAAATTTGAGACTTTTACAAAACTCTATACTCCTTAGGTATGTTCCTTGAAAAATCCAGCAAAGAACTTTCAGCAGAAGAGAGTCTTGTAAAAAGATGTCAAAATCTCATTTCTGCTAATTTTTCGTCGAATGGGAATCAGTAGAAACTTGCAGACAAAACAGCGGTTACGTTTCTGATTGGCTAACAATTTGAATTTACATTTTTTGTTGTTGTTTTGCTGTCACCGATCAGCTGTTCCTGCTTGCTAGATTCTGCTGGACGAAAAATTTCCAGCAATAACTTCCAGGGAATTGGCGCTGCCTCTCTCAATTAAATTTCAAAATGCTGCTGAATTCAAGAAACGTTTTTCCAGGAATAATTATTCATAATAGCAGGAAAGAAACGAAGCTCTTATGATAGCCTGTTGGTATACCGCCGCCATTAGTAGTCAACAGAAAAAATCGGTAAAATGGCCATATTTTGGATATTTTTAGATTTAACGATTGATTATTGATCAGTCAAGTATTTTTCCTTCTTTTCGTGACAGCTTCGCCAAAGGCAGGTTGTTCGTTGATGAAATATTTAGAAATATGACCCGGAGTCGAAAAACGATTACTTTTGGTTTAACCCCTAAAAATCGATTTAAAAAAATAATTAATGTTTTATACGAAGGTAGAAGGCCAGATACGTGAAAAAAAGTTAGGGTTTTAAAAAGTTTAAAAGTTTGGAATAACCAATAATCGAGTTTTAGTTCTATTGATTATTGTTTATTGCTAAAAAAAATTCCTTGGAAGATTCGATTTAATTATCTATAGTCCTAGTTCGAGTACCTAGATAGATACATTTCTATTATTTTATTTGCAGGTGAAAGTGCTCGTCAAATGGGAATTACAAGATCAAAACAACGAAGATATCATTTGTGTAGAAATACCAGCTAAAATACAATAAACAATTTATGCTTAAAATATTACGAAAAAAAAAATTAATAAAGAAACAAATTGCTAATCCTAAAGTCTAAAAAAAAAGTCGACTTTGTACTGGGGAGATGAGAGGTGTGTTCATTTGGAAAATTAAGTGCTGCTGAGCCGGGTACCTGACGCGACTCAGAGATACACCATCTACGAACGACAGGAAGAAAGGGGGCGGGGGGCAGCCAGGGGGTGGTTTTAGGGGTTTAAACCACCCCTGTGATATACAACTGTATATGTGAAAACTAGTTTTCATGACATGTTTGCAAAAATTTCGATTGCATGAAAATCGAAAAACAGCAATTCCATAACAGGGGCCCAAGCTTTTGGGCCGTTTGCATAAGGGGGGTGTCACACGTTACATCCATATTGACACGATCCTTGGCTGTTACATCCATACAGCTAAGATACAGGGTCATAAGAGTGTAAAGGTACGAAAAACCGGTTTTGACCCCTAACTCAAGATTTTGAGGGTGTCCGGCAAATTTCTTGTAAGCAGTTCTTATCTCATTGAGATCCACCAGAAAAATGCTAGCTCGGCATTTTTTTTCGTGTTGCGCAGTGATTAATAATAGATTCAATGACAAATAAAAAAAAGAAGGTTGGCCCTTGTTCTATATGTAATATGCAATATAAAGTTCAAAACTTATACTGATTTTCCTTTTAAGAAAAGTGAAAACAAGTAAGGAAAGCTGTCTTCGGCTGTGCCGAAGGCTATGTACCTTTCATGAATAAGCGTCACGATTTTCACTGTTCGATCCCCAGTACAGCCTGTTTCAATTTAACTATATTTACTATACACATTACACATCTTTAACTAACTGTGCAAAAAAGTCCCATATTATTTTGTGAAGGTTAGTGAAGAACTGCGACCTGTTAGGCTACTTCTGATCACGGATTTGGATTTAGCTCGCCAAAATGCATGAAAATTAATGTATTGAAGTCACAGATCCGTCATGCACCATTTGAAGACTGTAGAACCACACCCCGCAGATAAAGCCTATATTAAGCAAAAATATGTTTGAACGTATATGAGAAATGTATATTTTTATCTTATAATAAACAAAATTTTGTAAAAAAATTGGATCAAAAACACCAAAAAAAGACGGAAATATGATTTTTTTTTTCAATTTAATACTAAATAAGTTTTGAAAAAGTAACTACAAAAAAAAAAGTTGTTTAACCTTTTTTGTAGCCCACTAAAATTCCTTTAAGAATCTGTATCTATCTTTGTTGTACATGGGCATTTTTGACAATTTTTGAAAGAAAAATGGGAAATCGAAAAAACATGCTAATTTTTGAAGCTAGAATACAGAGACTTGTAACAAAACTCGTACCGAAACGAAACTCGCGTTTCTGGCGTTTCTGTTCCAAGAAACTTTAAAGGATAGAAACTAAATTCGAAACAAAATGATTGTAACGGTTTCAGCAGAAACAAAATCTGTAACGAAACTAAATTAATTTTGTTCCTTGTAACAGAAACCGAAACAGAAACAAAACTCCTTTGTAACAAAAGTCGTAACAAAACTCCGAAACGGTTCCAGCAGAAACAAAACCTGTAACGAAACTAAATTAATTTTGTTCCTTGTAACAGAAACCGAAACAGAAACCAAATTAATTTTGTTTCTCAGTAGCAGAACTCTAAACATTCTTATAATACTATTTGCACTACACTAGGATGGACCTATAATATTTATATACGAGTATATAATACAGTACCTGGGTGACCGAGCTTGCTCGGTGCTATCAATTTAGTGCTAACTTTACTTACCAACCTTGTGAGGATGTGTTACACTGTCCTTTATATGTGGGCAAATTATTAAAAATTTTTAATTTTCGTAGCCGTAATGGACTTTTTGCGGACTACCCTACTTGAAAATATTTTAGTTGGTATGTCAGCAAAAATACCTTTCAATTGATACCCATATTGGCATATCAAGCTCCATAAATAAAAAAAAAATTAAATAGGTGGCAACCCTGTAAACTACTCGAAATGTCAACCCTAAAGTAGATAGCCTTGGAATCCTTCATACTGTCACCATACCAAATTTCATCCAAATCGGTCAACCGGTTCTCGAGATAGTACTGCGGTAAGGTGGCAACCCTAGGTCGCAACCCTACTTGAAAATACTTAAGTTGGTATCTCGCCGAAAGTACCTTTCATATGATACCCATATTGGCATATCTTGCTCCATAATTTAAAAAAAAGGGATAGGTGGCAACCCTGTAAACCGCCTCAAGTGGCAACCCTAAAGTGCATAGTCTTAAATCGAGCATACTATCACCATTCCAAATTTCAGCCAATTCGGTCAAGCGATTCTCGAGATAGTAACGGATATACAAATATATTGTGGTAAGGTGGCAACCCTACTTGAAAATATTTTAGTTGGTATCTCGCCGAAAATACCTTTCATATGATACCCATATTGGCATATGTTGCTCCATAATTAAAAAAAATGGGATAGGTGGCAACCCTGTAAACCGCCCCAAGTGGCAACCCTAAAGTGGGTAGTCTTAGAATCCATCATACTATCTTTGTACCAAATTTCATCCCAATCGGTCAAGCGGTTCTCGAGATAGTACGAACATACAAAAATACAAATATACAAATATACAAGATTAACTCGTTTAAAGATATTAGATATCGTCGCTCGGCCCGAAATACCGCGTATTTGCAAAAAACAAAAAGGCGTATATACCAAAATGTCCAAAAACGAGATTTCGTTACCCTGACTGGGACTCATCGGTCTTAATGTATTGACGTTAAAATTCCTCCGTTTTTAGCTACAAAAACACAAATAAATAAATAAAAAACCTTTTATGGAACCTATTTTCTTTAAAATAGAGCTGTTCAATACCGCGTATTTTAAGTTGCAGTTTGAGTGCTTTTTCTTTTGTAAATTCTTATATCCTCCTACACAATTTTGCTTCCATCAAATACGCGGTATTGCTTTTCGCAAATACGCGGTATTGCGCGCCGAGCGACGATATATATATCTGCCCAATATCCCATTATCCATACAAAACTATGTTACACCCGCAAAAGCATCCTCCTTCGACATCTTATAAAAATGATGATGATGCACTACAAAGTAGTTTGAATGAATTATTATTAGAAAATGAAATATTTGTTGATAACTATTAATGTTAATTTTTTCACAATCCGTTGCCCTATGCATATGTATGAAGCGTTTTTATATATCATTTAAAAATAAAAAATAAAAAAGACAACCCTATAGTCGCGCAGTTATATTTTTCTTCATATCTTCAGCATTTATTGTCGGATCTTAAAGTGTGATACTACATTTGTTTGTGCCAAGGACTCGGATTTTCCTACCGAAGTTTCATTGTGGTACTTACCCGCCAGTATAGTAGACACCAAGAAGTTAAATGTACCACACCAGGTTTCAGAGGTCGACTGAAGTTACTTTAGTTAGTTGCAACAGACATATACATGTATATTATATACCAGAAAATAATAAATCCATCCTAATGTACTGCAAATATAGTTTTGCTACTGAGAAACAAAATTAATTTTGTTTCTGTTTCGGTTTCTGTTACAAGGAACAAAATTAATTTAGTTTCGTTACAGGTTTTGTTTCTGCTGGAACCGTTTCGGAGTTTTGTTACGACTTTTGTTACAAAGGAGTTTTGTTTCTGTTTCGGTTTCTGTTACAAGGAACAAAATTAATTTAGTTTCGTTACAGGTTTTGTTTCTGTTTCAGTTTCGTTTCAAGCTATGTAACAGAAACCGAAACGCGTTACAAGTCCCTGCTAGAATACTAGAAAACGGCTAGTCTGAGAAAATTTTGGTCAATGCAAGTTTTGTAGGGAATACGATTTCCTTAAAAAATATATTCAGGTAAATAGTGTTTTACAACAATGGTTTGTCGTTTTATAAAAAATATGAGGTAAAGTCTGTAAGACCTAAACTAGCGATGATAGACCTCTAGACTTTAATTTAAAAATCTGAAAAAATTACAGTAATTTTTTTTTCACCTTTTTTAAAAAGAAAATCAATATAATTTTTGAAAAAAAAAAACAAATTTCGAATTTTTGGCCCAGTCTAATTTATATGTGTATAATTATCTTTTTTAAATGCTTTCTTTACTCTACTCGTGACTGGCGCTATAAAATAATTTTGTAAATAGTTGTGCTAGGAAAATATTAAAAAGAAAAAAATTAAAAACCATCCCAAACATTTTCTTCTGGCTGCGCCCCTGACAGGAAGAGCTGAAAGTGGCAGAACGCCAAAAAAGTTTCGTCGGAAAGGGAAATTTGACAAAGGATGACGGATAATCGCTCCAATATAAACCATCTATCCCGCTTTATCTGCAAGTCTAGACTTCCCCCAAGTACCAGAGTTGGTTTATCTAACGCCCCCGTCGAGCCATGTTTCGTTATAACGCTTCTTATCCCCATGCTCTTCCCAATATGATAGATTTCGAAAGGACAAATCGTGTTCTTATGAATATGCAGACAAATGGCAACCGGGTCGTGTGATTCTAGCCACGATTTTGGTCTTCTACAGGTATGTTTAGGCCACAACACCGCAACCTAGAACAATGCAATTGCAATAGACTACGGATTTTGTATGATCTGCTGAGATTGAACAACCTCGAATGAACTTACCAGTTAGGCAGGGCGAAGTACTGTTAGTAGAATAACACCGAAGAATTTGCTCAAGGCTCTGGGAGAGCTGGGTTGAGACATTCTTCTTACAAAGATAGGGTGCGAATTTCTATTAATGAAAAGCAAGGACTGAAACCGAAACCGTTATTTTGATCTAAAAAAGAACGAAACCGAAACCGTTATTTTGATCTAAAAAAGAACGAAACCGAGACCGTTTCAAAAGCCGGTTCAAACGGTTTTGTATTTTTTTAATGTCACTTCTTTTAATGGACACATAGACATTTTATTTTTCAAATGGTACCATGCAAAATTTTTATGGAAGATTTTCGAGCAAGGTTACAAAAAACACCTTTTGAAATCAGTAGCAAAATTCTGAAAAAGAAAAGTTGAATATATCGCAAACTAAATCAAAAAGAGTCACAACTCGAAATCAGAGTAACTTTCAATTAATTGCTTCTTGATTGCACAAGTCATCTGATTTTTAAAAGCTTGGCATCACTGTGCTGCTTAAAAAGTTACGATAATAGTCAAAAAGAAAAAAAATTTTATGTACTGGCTGTACTACTTTTTATTAGGCAATATATGTCAAGAAAGCGACCTAAAAATATTTCGAGTTGTGTACTTTTTGATTTAGGGTGCGATATGTAGTTGAATAAAGCCAGCGAAAAAAAATTACCCAGATCCGAAAAAAAGTTATGCAAATTCAGACCTATTTTGAAGCTACATACATACGAGTTTTTTAGTAGTACAATTTTTTTGTGCTCGTGTTTTTTTTTTTGGAAACCGAAACCGGAACCGTAACCGTAACACTTTACAAAACCGAAACCGGAACGTTATTTTAATCGGTTTCAAACCTTGATGAAAAGTAAAGATACTCACCTGTTGAATTGGAAATAAGAAAACTAGTCATTTTTGATTACATTACGTAAAAAAAGAGTATTTTCATTACGATTTATTTTTGTTTTATTTTTTAATGTTTTAATTATTACAAATACATATTTACAAATTTTCAATAAAAAAATGTTTTTAAAACCTAAAAACTTACATAAAAACAAAAAAAGGTTGTTCAAAATTATATTTTTTCGAATTTTAAAATTTTTTAAAAACTTACCCCCTTATTCATAAAAAATATGAAAGGCTTATTAAGCTCTTACAATTCAAAATTTTTATGAAAGTGTCATTTTAAAAAGCTTTATAAACCAATTTTATTTTTTATGAATATGAGGGTAAGTTAACAACATAATTTTTAATTATGCTTGATTATAAATAGTGTTTGAAACCGGTTTTTCAAATCAAACTTAAAACCGAAGAATTTTTTAAAATTTTTGCATGTTTTAATATTTTTTGAAACGTTTATCTGAGTTTAGCTAACATAAAAACAGGTTTTTCCAAATTTTTATACTTTTTATATATAGATTTTGAAGCCTACTTTTCAAATTTCGAAATCTGTGAAAAAATATTTGTGCTTTGGGAATTGGACTTTTTCTTTTCTGTTGAAAAATATATTTTATAAATTGGCATTTCGATAATTTTAAAAATCGAATTTTCGAAATTTTTAAAATTTACACTTAAAGAAATTACTTATTTTTTAAGAAGTTTATTAGAACTTTAACAGCAAACGATTTCCTAGGACTTTTTTAAATTCGTTTTTCAAAATTATTACCAAAAACTATATTTTTTAGGTACTTACTTACTAAAATATTAATTGGAATTTTTATAGTTTCTTCATGTTTCTTAATAACAAATAATAGTAAGATATGTTAATATTTACAGTATTTAAATCTAATATATAATATTTACATAGAAATAATTTGACAATTTTTTATTGTTGTTTGTTTTTTAATTAAATATTTATTTTCTGTAAGACAGTTTTTAAGTTCTTTTTCTTGATTATTTTGTAAAAACATTTCTCCGTGTAAACAGGTATTAGTAAATAAGCTTTTGTAGCATACAAAGCTTGTATTCTAATTTATACATAGTGTAAATGCAAACTGGCTTAAGTTTAAATAAAAATGCCGACTTCAATAAAGTTATATAAAATTTTACCAATATGAAATAACTGTACGCTGCATGAAAAGCATACCTTCAGAAATGTCAATATTGCAGTACTGCAATGATCACGCGATTTCAAATGCAACCCTTCATCAAGCTATTTAAAAGGCATCAGACGAAAAGAGAGTAAAAACTATTTTCCATCAACTTTTAAATTGAAAATTGCTTAAAATATATGAACAGGAATAATATAAACTATACGTATTAAATTTTTGGTGAAAATCTGAATGTGGCCGAAACTAAGTTGCTGTTGTTGAGAGTGTAAATTCGCGCTTCTGACTCGTTTTAATGTACATTATTTAGGGTAGTTTCATATTAGACATTTTTTTATAAATGCGCATATGCAAATGATGTTTACGGAAAATTTATGCTAATAAATCTCCTATTTTGTTCAACCCAAAACTGGATATCCACATTTTCTTCTATAGCAGTTAGTACATAGTGTTCGATTAAATATGAGAGAAGAACAAGTTTTAAAAGAAAATATATTCTTAAACTTAAAACTTCCATGTGAAATACTCGAAGGCCACGTTTCCGTGAAGAGCTCAAGTCAGGATTTTTATTATCATAATACAAGTAACTTCTTAAAATTCGATTGATTATGAAGGTGGACGAATGTCGCATAAAGGAAACGGATTCTTTACACTTATTTTTGGTATAATTATACACCTTGTTTAAATTTATAACGTTTATTTTACGAGGATTAGTCCGTACTTCTAGTGCGATGAAATAACAGTAACCATCTATAACAAGGTACTGCATTATTTTATAGTTGAATATAAGGTAGCAATAGAGATATAAATGATACGAACTGATCCAAAGCAATATCGCTCTTTAAAAATTATCTCCAAAAAAAAGCCAACTATAAAAAAGCATACCATTCATTCCAGGTAAGACAATATCGCCGGTTCCAAAGTATACAGAAGTATGTCAAAATTTAAATTGTTTTTGAAACGGCATTCAAAATTTCATTTTTACAATGAAGTTCTATGAAAAAATAAAAGTTTGAAATGCTGTTTTCCCAAAAATTTTAAAAAGTAAATACATCTGTATACTTTGGAAACGGCGATATATGCATTGTGATTCCATTCTTACACACTCAGCAAGTCGTTAGCTCCTTTCGCAAGTTGGACACATAGAATTATTTTTATCAATATTGCTTTATCGATGATCAGCTGTACCTCTAAATAAACGGCAAATGTTTTATTTATATACATACGTAGCTGGAGGGTAGAAAAGGCTGTAGTATATCAGAGAACACAAATCCACACGCCGACTTCTAAATGTTCTGCTGCGGAATGTATACATTTTGCTAAGTCAACGTATTTCTAATTACGTTCACTTTCTCACGCTGCCCTATCCTCGCTCGCAACGAAGACTAGCACGGTTCAGTTAACGTGGAAGACTAGCACAGTTCGTTCTCTGCGTGGAAGACTAACACCCCCTCCCCCCACTAATTTCGTGGATCCGCCCCTGCCAAAGGCTATAGCCTTTTCTCAAGACCAGGGCCGTAGCCACAGGGGCCGAAGGGGCGCGCAGCGCCCCCAAGCAACCACGGAGCGCCCCCAAAAATTTTGAAAGCATTTCCCATATCATTGATTTCAGTCAATGTGTGATAGAAACGCAGGCTTTACTCAAGAAAAAAAAAAAATAAATAAATAAAAATGATTGAAACACGTGTAAATCAAACATTTTTGTATAGTTGGTGAACTTTAAATTGAATACTTACATTTATAATGACGTTTGAGTCGGAATTAATTGAATTTAAGAGTCGACAAGATTGATTGAACAACGGTGGTCCGGTCATTTAAATGCGATTCGATCCATACGAACAAACTACAAAGAATTGCTTGATACATTGATTAAAATCAAAGACGGATTTGGTCATAAATGGGGTGGTGATGATATGGCAGCGGCATCTGGCTTAGCAAGTTCGTTGGCAAACAAGAAATTCATATTCATGCTTCATGTACTTCACAAATTGTTGAGCGTGATCGAACCAGCCAACCAAATTCTTCAGAAACGCGACGTTGGTTTTCGAATGGCAAAGCCCGTAATTGATGCTGTATTTGAAAGTGTGCAGTGTTTGCGAACAGACGATGAATTCAACAGTTTCCGTCAGTTGACAGTAGAAACCATGGACTCAGTTGAATACACACCTCGGCCACAACGGGTACGTCAACGGTCATCACGACTTACCGATTCAATTGTAATGGAAAATTTTGGAGAAGACTCAATCGATGACAGCATGAAGCCGGTGTATTTCGAAATCATAGACAGTATTTGTTGTGAAATTCAAAATCAAGAAAATGCAAAAAGCAACCTGAAAATTGTATTTCCAGTTAGAAGTGCTTTTCCAGATACATATCGTTTGTTTGAAGCTGCTGAAACTTTTGGCAGCAGCACTCAGTTGGCGAATGTGCATTTTCTGCATTAGCAAGGATTGATAGCATACGCCGTATGTCAATGTCAACTCGAACGTCTTTGTGACTTATCATTCATGGCATTTGAAGAATTCAGTTATTTTAACGACTGCACATTGTCAAGTAAATTTTTTTTGTAAACACATATATGTTTTCTTTTCAATAAAATTCAGATCATCTAAATAAAGCCCGATTGTAGTAAATTATTTTTTCTCTCATCTCAGAAATGAAATAGTTATGAACATTTTCAAAATGGTAAGAATGTTACATAAATAATGCTTTAGTTCTTGAAAATCAGATTTTTTATCAGCGCCCCTTAATTTTTCATTCGCGCCCCCAGACTGTTCGGTCTGGCTACGGCCATGCTCAAGACATGCGTTAAGGAAATCATAACTAATTTTGAATTAAATATAAGGGGTCAATAGAGATATAAATGTGCCGTACATATTAAAATGATAATAATAACCGCTTCAAGTTTCCTGTTCCGGACGGAATTGGTAATATTTTCCCGACGAGAGCTCTGCCGAAATTAATAAAGAGGTATGTATATATGTAATTGTTAATCAAATATCGTGAATATAATTTCAAGGCAAGCGAGCAAACATGGAAATCATAGCAATTTATATTTGTTGCCATGAAAAGTGCAATTATAAAATATTGAGTGTCAGTATTAAATTTGATTTAAATATCAGGGGTCAATAGAGATATAAAGGAAAGTTCTCCTTTTGTTGGGTGTAGTGTAAGATAATATAAGGCAATAATAACTACCACCAAATTTAAATCTCAATATTTAAACATCAAACAAAGAAAGGTATGTAAGCATTAATTGAGTAAAATATTACACAGAGTTATTAGAATGGGCTAGATACTGGTATTAACATCAGTAATAATTGAATGAGCTTTGGCGACTTAGGCCATCAGCTCATTACACAGGATAATTTAACTAGTTTTTATTCAACATGACTCGTGGTAAGTTAACAAGAAAGATTATGTTAATGTGACACGAGATAGTGTCGGTTTAATTATTCAATTTAAAAAGGATTTTGTGTTAATTTAATAGGAGTCATATTAGCTCAAGCAGTGAAAAAGCGGACCATCTTAGAATATCAGCTATAAGCTACATACCGACGAATGAGAGGAATATTGCCCTATCTCAAAATTCTTAGTAAAACAGCCAATTCCGAGATAGGGCGAACATATTTTGTAATGAGCTGATCTTCCGATCGATATGTTACTGATCTGACAACAAGCATCTACTGTGTGATTAATTGTTAGTTAAACAGCGACTTCTATTACTTCAGAATTAAATATTAGAGGGGTCAATAGAGATACAAGCGATTTATATAGGTGCCCTAAAAACCGTGTAATCAAGCACAGTTAGCGACTTTTGAGAATCAAATATTAGATATCAATAGAGATATCACGTCATAGGTAGGCATAGTGATAAAATAAGATGAGCGTGTGCCATTGAAACTATTTTCAACATTCACACCAAGCACATAGCTGTTACAAGGCAGTAGAATGGCAATGCACTTAGGCTCAATGGCCTTTGCCCTGGCGTTAGCTGTTTTTTTTAATTTCAAATATAAATTGAACAGTAAATAAGCCACGTGAGACGGCCTAGCAGGTGCAAAGTAGGCCAAAAAATCGTTTCTAAAACTGACGGCTTCAACAATAACAACGACTTTGCATTCTGGCAACATGGTAACCTTACCAACTCGTTATTAGAGTAACGAATCGAACGAAGTTGGAATCTTAACAGATTTTAATCGTTGTTATTGCGTGGTGCTTATTCGGCGAATTAGCTGTTTCATTGTCGCACCAAGATCTGAAGATCTTATCGTCATTCGAAACTGGTTTGTGTTGTAGAACTTTCCGCGTTAATTTATTGTTGACGCCCAAAATTGGGCGTGACATTTTGAAGACGTTTCTAATATAGTAGGGGTCAAAAGAGATATAAATGTGGCTAACAAAATAAACGTCCAAAGATCTCGAGGTCGGACAGAAACTCTTCCAATACCCAAGAAGCATACTTTTCGTACTTTTTTTTTTAAATATTTTTTATTATGCGCTTTGGAAGAAGTGTTCAATCGTTTTTGTTTATCATTAGCCTACATCTGTACTTTCGTGAAACAGTCGTTGAAGTAAAACGAGTGTTCCATAGCTATTTCTGTGTATATCGATTAGTTTTTGTTATTTTGATAAAGAGAAAGTTATATAATCATGCCTATCACGATTATCGAACGTGAATGGCTGTCGATCTATCTGCAGAGTTGTTTTAAAACATCCCTTTTGGCAGCTGTCACATCGAAACCCGATGTACGATGAGTGTAATAGATTACACGCTTAGATAATCTTGGGAAAACGTCTTTTAATATCGACTCTTTAATCGTGATAGGGTGAATAGTCATGGTGATGAGTGAAGAAACTAAATTATATATTTTTTTATATCGTCGCCACCACTGTAAAATTTGCTATGTTCAGTTGTAATTCAAAATAACTGTTTTATTATAGAAAACTGCTGTACTTCTTAATGAAATTAAACACTTAATTCATTGTAAAAAAAAAAAGTTTAAAGCGTGCACCCTTATACATTCTAAACTCCCATTCTGTGCTCTAGATAAATTATCAATCTTGATAAATAATCAAGAAAAAATATTTGTCTCAACTGTCTTGAAATCTACGTCAAGAGAAAAATTATTTAAATTTAGTTTTAATAAAAAGGAATTTTAATTTGACGTAGAGTTTCATAACACTTTTTTGAATAATTATCAAGCTGGACAATTTATCAAGAACATAGAATCGGGTGGTAAAACAAATTTAACCTCGAACTTTGAAAATTTTGTGGACTTTTGACCAGTCGAATAATTTTTATCAAATTATACTTTTGAAGTTTTTGGCGAAAACCTCTTCAAAGTTAGCATAAATTTTGAATTGTTCAAAAGAGTTAGACGTTTTTACAGCGTTGACGACGACTTTTTTAAGATTTTTGTTAGAAAAGAATGATGAGAGATATTATTTCGAAATATTTTAAGACGCCCCATCTCAATTTCTGAATTTTTCAACATTCAATACGTTTTCAGCTGAAATATGGCGTTTTTAACCCTCAAGCGAGCGCGCGACTTTTTGTAACACAAGCAGTCGCACGTAGTCTTTTCGATTTATGTCCGCTTAAAGTTTTATCATTTTCATCGTCATCCTCTAATAGAATTTGCATAAGTTTACTTGCACTTATTCGTTTCTTAACGCGAGTAGTCTTTTCGACGAATAGAGGAAACTTATGTAAATGCTTGCTATGAACCGTCTATAAGCGTAAAAAAGAGACGGAGCTAGAGTCTGGGATTATATAAAGCAATATTATAAGACTTTAATCACTATGTGCGATCGAAAAGTCGTCGCGCGACTTCTTGAAGGTTAATCAAATTTTAACAATAGTGCGTTAATGAAAAAATTATGAGATGGGGCGTTTTTGAAAAATATTTCGATATTGGGAGATTTTTCATTTAGCAGTCGATGTTGAATTAAACTATTGAGCAGCTCCTATATTATTTTTATTTTTGAGAGTAAGGATGACAATCGTAGGGGCGGAAGCCAACGTGAAAAACCCAGAGAATAACAAAAACGATTCTGGCTCCAACAAGAGGAGTGAACGGCACAACGACAAACGCACCCAAGAAATGAGGGAGCGTAAAGGAACAGAATACGTTGAGGAGTATAACGCAAAAATAAAGGAGAAATGGATGTCAGGCGTCGGAACGGCTGAAAAGCTTGAAGCTCTGCTAATTGAAGTGGCAAACCAGAAAGCTCAAATGCTATTTGTGACAACGCGCGGTGTCATTCTTAATTTACTTAGTACAATATTTACATCCACCGTATCTACGAACGACATTACCACACCGAATATATATAGTCTCTACCGCGTCAGCCTCGCTATATCTGAAGCTTAAGTGCATTCATTGAAGAACTGCTATCCAATTCCCCCGCGATATGCTAGTAAAACGGCTCACCTACTAGGTAACTTAGTTGATTTCGAAAGAATCTGCCGTGGGGTTGTTTTTTTACCTGGACCCCTTGCAACGGTAATCAATTCTCTGGGCATACTGCGAGTAGGCACAGCAATATACCTACCGGTGTTTAACGCAAATTTGAATGATTGGAGTGGGAGATTTGTATAAGATTTGGTAATTTGGGTAAAATCGTGGTAGCCTCATCCGACGAGAACACGCCATTTTATGATAGAAACCCAATTCCCGCTGCGATATGGAGCAACTATGTGTTGCAGAACGCTGATGATATAATGCCAGCATTTGTCCGTACCGACAATCTCTCGCGCGACTGTATATGAATAACACCGTGGATCTCGCAAGTGCGAAAACACGTTCCAAAATTGGTATGAAGCACTATCACCTTTGAGAGCACAGGAGACTCCGGTTATATCTATACTAATACTAGTAACACCTAAGTATCGATAAATTTCAGTTATATATATACAAGTTAATATATTGCCCTGCACCCGCGGGCAACGTTTCCACACTATATGGAACACTTGCCGCATAGTCAGCATAGCATAAAACTACGAACGCTGGAATCTTACACCTACATTCAGGGTCACTTGCATTTTACCATGTCACGCAATTAAACACGCAGGGCGCAGTTAGTACCACGGTCCAACGCTTACGCAACAAGTGCAGTTTTACACGATTGTGAAATCGAGACACGGCCCATGCGAGCAATGCATGGGAATCAAAGGCATACTGCAAAGCTTTTAAATGTAAGTCCAGCGCAAACAACAGTTAGTTGCGTCGGGGTGTTTACCGGGTCGTGAACTTGTAACTTACGATTAAGTGATTAGTAAAAAAAGCTAATTAATACACTTGTTTAATCCTTAAATACTGTGTTTTCATTATAGGGCGAGTTGGCCCTTTAATTTATTTAAACCTTAAGGACGTTCCGTCCATAACTTACATGTGTAAGTTATCGTGAATTAACTCCCACAGCTGCTTTCCCAACCTTCGCTTGGGTCAACCACACTTCAGCCACATTGCAACCGTTCGTCACATTGCCCAACAGCCCAATCAGCAGAAATGTGACCGGACCAATATTCACACGGTTGCTGGCACGGTACGCTGTGTCAGCAAAGCAATAGCTATTGCCACCGCACTATCATTGGCGTGATGTCACATCACCAGCGCCACAATTCTCAGAACACTGCAACCAATCTTATTTGACAGCATCAGCACAAACAAATTGCAACACATAAGCAAAGCCGGAGTTACAATTCTGCCACTATTCGCCGGTTGCGCCGCAGCAGCATCGCGCTACAACGTAGGTTAGATGTTAGGTAGAAGTTAAGTAGGGACTTAGTTCTAAAGTAGACTCATAGCTGACCTAACGGCAGCATTTTAATGAAATAAATATTATAACGTGGAAAACGAGTAATTTGTATTACACAGTCAAACTAGAGATATCCTAAATACATGGTTGTGCATATTTTAATAGTCTCGTGTTAATAAAGCATCAATTACATCGCAGTCCCATTCCGCTATATATGTGAGCATTATTGCATTCAATCATGTTTGCGCAAAGCAGTGGAGGTTAATAGTTTAAATTATAAACATGGATTCGCAAAAGGAAAAGGCTGCATAATTTAAAGATTATAATTTCGCATTCATTATGGCTATAATCTCTTATATGTAAACAAAAAAGTGTTCCCATTTATAATAGGTTCAACTAAAGTCGAATTGGTCAAATATAGTTGATTTTCAACTATTAGTTGATAACTAATTGAAATTCGTTCTTTATAAAACAATTTTTACTACTTGATTATACGGTTGATTGATTAGTCGATCATCAAGAGCTCTAGTACTATAGAGCTATCTGAATTTTTATGGAAGTTATTATGGAAATGATACGTCGACACTGTTTTTCATTTGACTTCCATTGTGAAATAACGGTGACAACTTTCAGTGATCCTCAAACGTAACTTTTCGTTAATAAAGCGGCTTTAATAGTTTACATTTTAGTAAAATAATATTCATTTTACAATTCGCAATCAAATAATAGTAAAAAATCCGTGTGGAGGGTTGTCACTCTCACTCCAGCCGACTAAAGGTAGAAGTTCCAAAGATCTTTTTTTTAGTTTATTCTTTTCGGGCATCATTTATGTCGGTTAGCAAGTTCCCTACACTCACGCCTTGCGACCTCAAGTTTCTTTGTTCCGATTAGGTGCTACCATATTTTTATTAACTTTAGGTCAAAAACAATACAAATAATTTTATTTTTGACTCTGTACTCAAATATTTTTTTCTTGATTATTTATCAAGATTGATATTTGGTCAGGAACAAGGAATCTGAAAGTCAATATAGTTGATATTTTTAATATATGTAAATAAGCTGATATAATTTCAATAAACATACTGATGCTCTGCCCTTCAACAGGCATATATCTAAGGCGTTTATTTTAGCTGCATTAACTTATTGTGTTCAGTTGTAATAACGCGTTAAGCTTGATCATCTTATCTGCATTGATGTATGGATATGTTTTGTCAATGCAAGTAAACGATAAACAACAGAAAAAGAGCTGATCCTTTTTCGAAACGAAACACTGACGAGCTTAAAAAAATCATTTAACATTTAATTAAATTGTGTATTATTAATTTGATTGTGTATTATTTACTACGGCTTGCCAAGGGTGGGTGTTCCCCACGTTAAGCAGCCCATAAATATGAATAAAAATGATTCCTTGTCCCGCTTTAAGTTCTGAAACAAATACCAATTAATAAAAGCCGTACGATCCAAGGATTCATGAATAAACATTACGAAAACTTTTTAAAGAGATCGGGTAAGTGTAAGTTTTAACTAATAAACCTGCAACAACGTCGGCACTAGTGCCAATACCTGGAGCTCCATCACGCTGTTGCTCCATAGGTTTTGGAGATATGGCATGTCGAAAAAACATATAATTCCGCAACTTGGAAGCTCTAAAAGCATTTATCCTGTAAATACACCCCTTTTACACGATTCAAGTCTTGAATTCAATTCTGCCGCGACAAAGGCGAAGGGGTTGAGAAGAGACGGGAAGAGTACACTTGAAAGCGTACCGTCAACTTGTTTCAATTTTTTTCGCTATCTCTTTCGCTCCTCCTTGTACGCCCATATTTTGTTTCATAATTGGTTTTAAGAAAAATTTACAAGAGTAGACACGAATGAAAAACACGAAAGAGAACACCAACTTTAATCCACCGCCACCAACATACAAGAATCTGAATAGCTAAAGAACCGACTACTCAATTTGATTTTAAACACACAAAAGGGCAAGGAGTTAAGGCATTAACGCCCCAACCATCCACCACCATCAGTACCACAATAAAAATGAAATTATTCATAGTAACTCTGCTCTTGACAATAGATCATTGGGCCAACGCGAGGATATTCAATTATACCAGCTCCCACTACATCCCAATAACAACAGGGAAAGTGATCCTCCACGAACATTACGAATTTCTGCTACACAAGACAAACTTGACGGAGTTTGAAGCGATAGCGGAAGAAACGGATATAATTTTAGAGCAGTTTCCACTTTCTCACGCCAGACAACTTCTCCGAAACGACGCTAACCAAATATTAAAACTACTAGATGCGGTCAGAATACATCACCGACATGCTAGAGGCATTAATATCCTGGGGACTGCATTAAAATACATAACCGGCACCCCAGACTTTGACGACTTCCAAGCAATTGACACCAGAGCCGAAGCCCTCATAGAAGCAAATGAACAACAAGCTACGATTAATTCAGTTACACAGGGGCAAATTAACGAACTGACGGTGACAGTTAATAAACTTTTGGCACAGGCAAAACGGACGCAGATCGATACGGGAAATCTCTTTTCTTTAGTCAGCACTAGAAATAGAGCGGTAATAATGGAGTTAGAATCTATTATAACATCAGTAGCTCTGGGAAAAGTAAATGTTATTAACCCCATTCTGCTTAATGGCATGGAAATAAACAATATATTAGCTGCTGAGCTCTCTGCAAATACCAGTATAACTGACATACTTTCTGTTTCTAAATTTAAGATATTTCAGAATGCACAGTTTATTTATTTCATTATTAAATACCCAAAAATAGCTAGGATTTGTAATAACGTAAAGTTACTGCCCATTATCCAGAGGGGAAGAATTATTTCTTTAGAAACAAATATTACAGCTGAATGCAACGGAGAATACATCCCCCTTTATAACTGCAGAGAAGCCATAACAACAAACTTCTGCCGACCCTTGAACCAACACATCGCAGAATGCAAAACCAAATCTGCCGATCACGTGCCCGCCATTGAGGAGATCGATAACGGCATAATTTTAATTAATGATCACCCCGCTATAATACAAAACGGAAATTTGACAAGATTAACAAGAGGGACTTTTTTGATAACTTTCAAAGGTAATATTATGATGAACACCACTACTTATAACAACTGGAATGAGGCGATGCGTTCACATCCCGAAGCAGTACCCACACAGCACGTTAACTTAACCGAACATATCGAGTTACTATCACTTCCATACCTGCAAAGAATTAATGTGGAAAACCTGAAACACATAGCACACCTACAGAATCTTATTGATACTCGCTCGATACAATCAGGAAGCGCATTACTCTTAATCCCATTAGCCATAGCTACAAGCATAGCAATATTTCTGAGGAGACGCCAAAGAAATATGGTAGTACTGAAGAACATCATAAAAGAAACCGAGGACGCTTTCACTTCAAGAGGGGGAGTAGTTAACACAGGTGAACATTCAACCGGCCAAAACACCACTTCCACCGAATTTACTGATGGCGCGTCTATAGCCTTACATTTAACAGCAAGCAAAAGTTCAATACCGCTTTAAAACCCCATCCGGCCAAAACACCGCTTCCACGGAATTTGCTGACGGCACGCCTATAGCTCTGTGCGTAATAGCAAGAAACAGTTAAATACTGCTTTAATAGCTCATCCGGTCATTCTGCCGACGGGGCAGTTATAGTCTTGCGCGAGTTATGTGGAATGGCCCACAACCAGCAAAACCTAGCAAGAAGCCAAGTGTATTTTGAGACTTGGTTGCTTGTTGGGAAACAAACAGAAAGACGATACTCGGCATTCCACATTTTGTATAAACAAATGACTGGCCTTGCAATAAGTCTAATGTTGCAAGCAACAATGTAGCCCAGCCTAACTTCATATATATTTTCCAAGACATCAAAAGCTAAGTAGGTTTCTGATGTCCAAAAATCATTTGTGTATACATACATACACACCCACATATCCATTCAAGTGCTTGATGTACTCGACACTTCGAAATCCATGGGAATGCTGAGTGAGCAAAATAGTTTGTATGCTGGATAGGCTATACATGTACATATGTACATTTATGTATGCTATGTATTTAGGAAGATAATTAGATCGTAAGGGTTGGTGAGGACGGCTTTGTGAGCAGCAAAGTGAGTTCCCAAAAGACCGTCCTACCAACCACTAGTGGAGGCGGCAAGATCCATTTTTGATTAAATAAAATTACATTATAATATATGGCAAGATCCGTTTTTGATTAAATAAAAATTACATTGTTAAATATACATTGAAAAATAAAATACTAATGTGTTGTAATTAGTTAATCGGATAAAACCCCGTAAGTATCACCTGCCCCCGTTCACCAAAAGATGTGAACGTAACTCGCGTGACAACAACAAATAACGTGCTGTAACTAGAATTAAGGCAAGAGTGTAGGTATTTAGACACTAGCGTCGCTTTCATGTATTCAGGGGGGTCACTCTGTATTGCGATGCGAAAGCAAATGCTAGTAGCAAGCTGTCAAATCACATACATTTTTTTTGAAATGCGAAAGAAATTTCTTTCGAATCGCAATACAGAGTAACCCCCCAGTTATTTCAACTCATCCGCTGAGACCGGCTGCCCTTGGTAATCCAATGGAAATAAAGAATTAAAAAAAAAAACCAAGTGGTTCATATTACTTATATACACATTGTGCGTGTGGCACTACCTTAAAATCATAGAATAGAATCTATATGACATGTAAATTTTCTGGTATTTAAAATCATAGGATAGCATTTAGATGACATGTAAATTTTCTGATTAAATACTGTTCTCAATATCAAATCCGATAAATAGCATTAAGATCATGGAATATTAATTTTGAAATGTTATTTTCTCACTAACTATGTATATTTGAATATGCCTCCATGCGTCCGCACAAGCATACGACGCATTCGATCCTCACTCGCCTGTGGTAACCGTACGAGATGGGTATGGCTGGATAGTCAACGGATACTTCAAGATAATTCACGTGATCAACCTAGCCCGTTATGAAGAAATCGCAAATCGTCTGGAAGCCGAAGTCGCCCGGCTGAATGAATCTAATGATATCACGGGAGTACTTAACTATCACTTAGAGAAGGTTCAAATGAGACTTAATGAGCTAAAGGGTCCAGGACATAAAAGAAACAAACATGGATTGCCGGCTCTCCTGACGCATCCGATTTTGTTGAAGTACTTCGAACGCAGGAGGTGCTAGTACTGAATAACAACCAACAGTACAAGGTAAACAATGAAATATTTAAGAAAACTCATGAGTTATTGCTGGTGGTCACCGGCATTGTAACCGTCACAAACGACATCCTTGGGCATAGCCACGTTATGAAGTTATCAGAAGAAATCCTGCACAAGGTGATGATCCTGAAAGATGATGTCAATGAGTTTGTGCATGCCTGTGAAATGGCCGAGGCTCGGGTGGTTAACAGTAACCTGCTCAACAAAGAGGAAATCAACGAATTGATAAGCGAAATCGAATTTCATCAAACATTGGCTCGTCAATGGGCTAACTATGAATACCATGAGGACTTGAACTCATCGGATCCCACCGACGAGGAAGAATCTAAAGAAGCAACTTCAGTTCGAGACGTAGAACCTCGAACACAAAGGATCGCTAAATACGGTTGATCTCAGTATTCATATATTTAACTGTCACTCATTGGTAGCCGAAATAATTAGGATAATAGTGGTACTAACAGTTTCAATTTGTCTCCTAAAAACAACATCCCGACGGACTGGTTTCAAAAGGTTAAGCGGCCTAAGAATTTAACTGAACGTGAAATACATCATCCGCTTCTATAAAATGCCATTATTAGCAACAGAGCTGTGTTAAGCTTTCGGCATAATCAGTCCGTCAATACGTAATGTACGTGACGTACGTCGTGACAAAACGTACGTGCCGCACAGGGATGGCACATAGCGAGTGACGGATGTCATGTTGAATTACACAGATATGTCAACAAAGTAATTTGCGCAAAACGAAAATTATTAAAAAAAAAACATAACAAATGCAAAATTTCGGCTAAAAACATGGAAAATATTAAAAAATTACTTCGGTTAAATTAGCTTTTTCACAATTTTCACAAATTGACATTTGTCACGCAGCTGCCGTTCCGTCAAAATAGAAAATTGGCAAAGGATGCCGGATCCGTTGACTGATACTTTGTCAATCTAGCGTTTTACATGCAAAATACACACATCCTACTCGGCTGTCAGTTTCTTCCTTTTCCGGCAAGTACGTGACGGACTGATTCTGCCGAAAGCTTTAAGCGGGCGACCCACCTCCCAAGAAATGCCTCAAGAAAAAAACGAGCATATATTTCTTATGCCTGGTCAAGAAATTTTGACGTTTATGGCATTTTCAATTTTATTGCAGATTAATATTATAAAAATGTATAAAACATGTGCAGCGAAGTATATACTCATCTTTGCCGTGAATATGCACGTTTACCTCAAGAAATATATACGAGCATATTTATTTCTTGAGGTAAACCGGCGTTGCCAACCATCGAAAATTGTAGTATTTTTTCTTATGAGCTGAGCATTGGCTCAAGAAAATTTGACGTGTGAAATCATTTCCGAATGTTTATATCATCGTAGATATAAACATTCGGAACGAAGTGGATATAATGGAACAAAACAGTAAATTTTTAAAAGACGTGAGTTAAAAATGTCTTGATACAAAAACTTCTAGTTCGTCGATATGGCAACACACAATTTCTGACAAATGGATTTCCGAGTATCAAGCGCGCCTTTTACCGGACACTGAAAATCTTTATAAACCTGTTGCGCAGATTTATCATCACAAATAGCTGTGGTTTCTAGCAAGATTTGCTTAATTTGATGCTGAATTTTGCTTTTATTAGAGTAATCCAAATTTAAATTATTTTTAGACGTGGATCGTGTTTGCAGAATGGATCTATTCTGCCAAAATGGTGCAAAATTTATCAAATTGTTGGCTTCATTTACTGGTTGCCGTTACACGAAAAATTTGCAAGTATTGGGAGGGAGTTTTGGATGTTGCAAATCAGCAAATGCGGCCCGGCTTAATTTAGATTTAAAATATGTATAGTTGAACACACTAGTGGTAAAACCACAACCCACTGCACGATGTAAGAAATGGAGATAGAATAAGGAAAAAGGAAGATGACTTTCGTTTGACTGATAGAAACTTCACGACGTGTTTTATTATAACGCACATTCCATTATAAACAGTTCCCTGCTAGATAGTACTATGACATTCAGTCAGCTTTGTAATATTGCCTTTGAAAACATGATAGAAAATCCTGATGTAAATATCAGCTGTTTTATATTTACATCACGATTTTCCATCACGTTCTCAAAAGCAACATTCCAAAGCTGACTGAATGTCATAGCACTGTCTAGCAGAGTTGTAATTCAAAATTTAAACCTTTTGGAACAACGAATTCAAACATTTATTTTTTCATGGAGCCCCATTATTATAAAAATAAAGTTCTAAGGCATCCATGGACGCCATTTTTGTACATTTGTTCATTTTTCAATTCAGGGAACAATCTTATGAGTCGGTTATTTACGTTCATCAGAAAATCTCATGATTTACATCCCTTTACAATGGAACGTGCGATAAATCCAAATAAATCGATCGAAATATTCGAAGCTGTTTGGACGTTTTTATTAATTCTTGATGTAGAGAAAACCGAAGAAATTGGGTCAAGGATCATGTTAGCGGGTGGAACTTTTAAGAAATTGCTGAGTGGTACAATAGTTTACATTTAAGTAGTAAGGACTGATCACAAAAGGGTTGACTTATTGCTTTTGATTTTTTTGAAGCTTGTATCAAAGTTATGCAACTGTATTACTTTTTAATGGATAGTATAATAATTTCTAAAAATTAAATTATATATCGTCACCTTAATTCACAAAGGCCCTAACTGACATAAAAAAAATTTTACAGGAGAAACAAAAAACAAAATTTTTTTTACATTGAACGCATGTAAATATAGCTTTGTAAATTTGGAATATCTCCGTTATTACTGTTAGTAACTCCTTGAAATTTGATGTGAGTGTCTATTTAACTATATTATACTTAAATATGTAAAAAAGTCATTTTCGAAAAATGTGTCAATTAGGGCCTTTGTGAATTAAGGTAACGATATGTTGCTTTTGAGACGACATAGGAAATATTATATACCAAAGGTATAGATAAAACCTTGCCACTCAAATGTTCATATTTTATTTTATTGATGATCGTCTCGCAATCATTTTCTTGTCTCACAATTGTTTTCTTGTCTATTGCTTGCAATGATACGTAAAATTGAGATGTATGTGTTATGGCCTGGCGTGTAGCCAGCAAGGGTTTGGAGGTAAACATATAAAAAAAATTATTTAGGAGACAGTTTTTTTTTTTTTTTTGGAATCGCAAAGGCCTAATGATATTGCAGGTTCTGTTGAAGATTAGACTGTTAATGGAGGGGGTAAGTTAAATTGATAGGTATAAACATATTTAAATCTCTCCAGCTATCTTTATGGTACATGACTAGACTCTTGGGTTCTAGACTTCATCCAATTTTTTAGCGATGACACGATATAGCTAAAAAACCAAGTGAAGCCTATAAAACCAAAAACGTCTCCTAAAGTCTGGTCCTGGAGTTCAGGATTTACACATTAATGCAAACCTACGAGTGTCAGTATCTTCAAGAAAACTAAACACATACTTAAGAAGTAAACCAGGAGGAGACAGACTGAATGGTCTAGCACAACTTCCTAGTTTATCAATTGAATTAATCGTTTAAGCAAAGTTGTACACATCGGCATTTGGCCGAGAACCAGTGTAAGAGGAAGACTAAAGCGGCATTTAACAATGACAGGATGTTGTCAAATACAGCACTCATTAATTTGTAAATTATTCATTTTTTAAAGGGATGTGCGTTACAAAAATACATTGAGTATTTCTTTGGTACAATTGTCAAAACACATCGGGATATTTTTTGCTATAAAAAAATTGAGGTAATAAAATACTGAAACATAAAAACAGAGGTAATTAATTTGTGCAGATAAAATAAATGTTTAATGTAGGCTCATATACCTCAGCAAACTAAAAGTATGTCACCCATGGCACCCGAGGAGGAATTTTATGAAACCATACAACATGTTAGCTTACCGATTTTACTTATGGTTTTTTTTGCTTCAAAATAATCGGTCTCATATTGACAGTAACAATTAGCTGCAAAATACTACAAAAATCTTGTACAAACTATTCAAGTGGTAGTAATAGCACATAATTTAGAGGAAAATGGCCGGTACGCCTAGTACTCCGTGAAAAATTTAATAGCTGCGCTTTAAAAAAGTGACGAGAGATACAACCACTTTTAAGCATAACTTTAACGTTCAATTTCACAGAACTATAAGTTAATGTAATAGCGTTGTTATCGAGTTGGTCAATAATTTAACATTCAGTTTCTACTCTTATGATTTCGTAACAGCGTCTAGCTAGCTAGTTTAGAAACTTTTCTAGCTGTAGCAAGATAATGTGATGATAACAAAGATATTATACTTAGATAGAGGTAAAGTGTGTTTTGCATGTAATGAGGTTTAAAGTATCGATGTGTATATAAACAGAAAAAAGTTAGATACGAAAAATTTAAATTTGGTGAGAGCCACAGCATTGTATATATGAAAACCACAAAGACCTCGAATGCAGCGAAACTGTCCTCCAGCATATTGTTTTCCCTGACGTTCTAACCAATCGAAATTGTTGTCTTGTCTATTGCTTGTAATGAAACGTAATGTTGGCATATACATATGTATATTATAAAAAAAGAAATATGAAACAAGGCTGAGGGTTATTGCGGCATTATTAGGTATAATTATTTAGAACGGAATACTCATCGAATCACTCCCTGGTGTTCCAACCATTCAAAATGGTTATCTTGTCTATTGCTTGTAATGAAACGTAATGTTGGCATATACTTATTTATGACATAAAAAAAAAATATTGAACTAGGCTGAGGATTATTGCTGCTTTATGAGGTAATATGATTTAAAAAGGAAACAGTCGGTGGAGTTAAATAATATTACTTAAATCAAAGCTAATGCTGGCTGTTCGCTTAAACATGTTTCATTGAAGTCCTCGCTAGAGGACGCAACTAGTGTTTATAAGCAGAGAACAGCACACTCAACATAAAACACAAAGCACCAGCTGCTTACACTGTGTTCTTGTGATGAGTTCGACACATTTTTTGGGCTATTTTTGGAACGCATAAACTTGTAAAAATCTAGTCTATTATAGGATGGTTTTAAAGCGGTATTTAAACAATCTAATTTTATTAAAAGTGAACAGATGTTGAAAAAAAATTGCACGGGTAACTTTGTTAAGGACGATCAAGCTAAATGGACACGAAGTGCTGTCACACAGCCATGCTTGTTTTTAATAAAGTCGCGGTGAACTAAAATCAAGCAGAACTATTTATTGCACGCTCGTCTTTATTCCAACTTTTCCTATTTACTGTTAATAGAATTAAACAGGTATTCTGACTTTCTACTGGACTAATAACTGAAAAGAGGATGTTTTTTTATTTTGAGGAACTGCGTAAGGTATGATTATCATATAAATTGAACAGAACTTTTACAAAAAAAGTCGCTAGATAAAAGCGGTAGTAAAGAATCATACATATAACCAAAGACTAACTGGCTTAGCGTGTATCCCTGAGCTGCCACAGGCACGCTACGCTAGACTAACCTATATGCAATATCATATAAATTGTACATACAATAGTACGAAGCAGCCTAACCTGCGCCTGGTTTTTGAGGAAATTCAGACATAAGCCAACCTATTAATATAAATTAGGACTTTCAGAAACTAAAGTATTTAATTAAAATTAAAACCAAATTATAAATGCTACAGTATTTTCACAGAAAGATGTGGCTAAGGAAAACAGTTTCGCTTACATCAACAGATCATTCTGTCATTGAACAAGTCTTTGTGGTTTGTTTGACGGATAGAAAGTGGCTATATATACATACTACTCTTGTATTGAGTCGATACATACAACTACAAAATAATTAAGGGCAAGAACTTCATGACTAATCTTAGGGACAATGCAGGCTCCATTCACCTTGATTTTTAGCTGTGTAAATGGTATAAAAAAAAACGAGTTGTTTGGAGCGCCTGAAAGGCCCAAGAGCTTAATCATGAGCATCTACCTTAAATGTTAAATGGAATTGTAGTACAACTTGTTGGTTTATAAGCTAATTGCACTTAATATCATCTGACATTTCGTCAGTGAAGGTAAATTGTGTACAGGAAGCGAACGGTACTTTCAGCGTTGGTATGCAAAAAGCCGAGTGGCAACGAATAACTCGATACAGTATATTTTTGAGTTTAACTCGTGCCAGCTGCTTTCTTTCAAACTAAAAGTTGTGAAATAAGTAATCAAAATTAAAAATCAGTTTGTGTGTAAATAAAGCTTAATTAAATTAAAGTGTTTTAATTTAAACTTAAAGAACAGAAAATTAAAAACTGCTTTAAGTTTAATTAAAGAAAAGGAAAGTTATTTGTGTAAGTTGTGTGTGGGTGCGCCGCAGCGCAATGTATAAGGAATCTCTATAAAAGATATCCTAACTTAGAGCGTGACAAGCTTTTCAGTATATTATTCGTGAACTACAACCAAATTCATTCATCATTACACGAAGTAAAGATTTTTTTATTTCAAACAATTGATGACATGTCAAAACAACTCTCATGGGACGAGTCAAGAAAATGTAAAATATACCTTGATAGTCAATCTTTTTCAAGTAGGGAATATAAACATACCGATCAAAATAGAGCATATAGTCAATACAAACAAAAATAGATACCGTGTTTCGATATCTTAAATTCGAGGTAGATAAATAACTTTCAATTCATTGAAAAGTGATAAATAAAGTTAAACAAAAATTGTATGAGACATACATATTAACATTTTAGTGGGGTGGTCTATAGCCCCTGCAAACTACATAAAACATGTCTAATAATTGTGAAGACACTGCTAACTGTAGTGTTGATGCCTAATCAGCTAACTATACAGAACTAACTCCTCTCCAACATTGACAGATCGTTAACAATCATGCTAGCTTCGCTTGTGACGATGATCTATATCACATCACTATACTCTCGTATTATTGATTTTTGTTTACTTTCATAGAGATTTATTATTAATGTTTTATTAGCAATCCTGCTTATCTTTTGCGAGATTGCGTTTCAAGATGTCGTCAGCACTGACGTTGCAATGTCTGCTATGCCTCACAAAAACATATCTGAACGTTCCCTATTTGTCGATACCGATCCATTGGATGAACGTCCCTTAGTAATATTTGATTTATTACATTTGGTTTACACAGTAATAAAAAGTTGAGCTCCTTAAAAAATGTAAACTGAAAAGAACTATAATACAAAAATATCATGATAAAAGGATTATAAATAACCTTTAAAAAGGATAATAATACAAAAATACTCTCATCAAAGAATAAGGACGAGCATGGAAGAGCGAAAACCAATTGCTTGAACGATATTTCTTTCCGGAAATGAGCAGTAAGATTAGGAATTAGCAAGAATGATAGGCTTGGTAAGAAGACAGATACAAAGAGAAACAATTTCTAAGCTGTAATGACAAATTTTCGAAGTTTGCAAAACTTTTTCGCATCAAGTTTGCACATTAAACAAAGAATAACTCCTGCACTATTTTACCACCCCATAAATGTTATCGACTGATAACGAAAGGGGGGCGTATAGCCCAATAATCCGAACCTTTCGAAATCCCTACGAATTCAGAGTGGTTCAATTATACCCCCCCCCCTAAATTTTAAGATGTCTTAAGGCAGACAACAAAAAAAGAAAATATAGCAGTAAAACGCTATAATAATTCCATTTCAATTATTAAGAACTTCTGTATTCGTAATAAATGTAAGTTACAAATAACTAGAATTTCAATGCCCGAAAATATTTAATTTAAGAGCTCAAAGAAGATATACTACTGTTGGCTTGTTAGAATAAGATATAGCTCCGGAAAGCTTCCTAGGCAGGCATGCCTCACCGCGGCTACCCAACAAACCCAGTCTCTAACGTTAGAGAAATGTCCGTCTTTACGTTAGATAATCAGGGTTATTATCTAACTATTCTCTATTCTTTTTCAGTTTATATATAGAAAGTTGCAATTTATATTCAGAAAATTAAAATTAATATTGATAAAATTACAATTGATATTCAGAAAGTCACAATTCCGCATTTGAATTTTTTTTATATAAATTTAGATTTCTAAATATCAATTGTAATTTTCTGAATATTAATTTCAATTTTCTGAATATCAATTGTAATTTTCTGAATATGAAATGAAATTTTTGAATATTAATTGAAATATTCTGAATATCAATTGTAATATCTGAATATCTTTTGTAATTTTTAAATTTGAATATAAATTGTAACTTTCTGAATATAAACTGATAAAGGTGTAGAACTCCATTTGAGATATGTTAGAGAACTAGCCAAGAGGCGAACATTTTGCACCATTTGCAAACTCACATTAGAGAATGACATTAGAATTCGACTCGAAAAATATAGTTTTCTTGATTTGAGAATTATCTCCCATTTTGTTGGGGAACGCTGTGATTCTCGAGTCGTCCTCTACCGTTAGAGATTGGAGAATGGGGGTAGTTCTCGAATGTACCTCCAATCGAAATCTAGCCGCATGGTTTGTTGGGTATTTCCGGCTTCAAGTATATAATCGCTGAGCGCTCTTAAATTGGATCATCCAGCTCTATTTGGATCATCCAGCGCATCGGATCAAACTTTTAAGTATCAACAATCGATATATAATTCTTCCCCTAATCGTAATTGTGAACTGCCTCGGATCACAACTACAATGATCTTAGCCCTTAGTAACCAAAAAGTAATCGTAATTCTAAACTCCCTGGCCCTCATTGATTCTACAGTAAATAGAAAATGCTAGTTACATTGAACTAAACAGTTGTTGGTGTAGAAAAGCCTTCATTCAATTCGTGTATATGTGTAATCTCAGGAGAATAATAGTTCATATTTGTTTTATATTGAAGATTGGTGACGTTTTCCTTGTGGCGATGTAAAATTTGATGAAGAGGTGGGCCAGCAGGGTGTCGGTCTCTGTGCTTTGGTCCGGCAGTGATTTATTTAGTATCCAAGGGCTCTCCGCCACGCTCCTCAAAGCAGCAAATAGTCCACAGAGATAGAGCGTTTTTTGAAATACATATACATACAGCCCAGTTCTAGATAAAACCCCGCTCGAAATTTTTCCCCTCTCATATTCCTTCTATTATGAATACAACTCCTTGGTATTTTTTTTTTTTTTTTTCAATTCTTATATGTCTTAAACATAATTAAAAATTTCCAATTGCCAAACCAGCTGATTTCCAATATTTGAAACTCCTATTTCCAAATTGTTCCTGTTCCTTAAGAAAATAATTTAAGGAACTTTTCGAAATTGAAAAATTCGAGCGTAAAAATGCCGCATGAGTATTTAAAATCGTGATAAACTTAAATATCTCTTAAAAAAAACAGAAAAAAGGCGACACCGAAATCATCTATGCATATTATATACCTAAGTCCAATATGGTAAATAGCTTATAGGTATTTCATAGAAATCGGCATTTATATTTAACTTATGCATTCAGGAAAAAATAGAAGCTGTTTATTAAATACTAGTAATAGTATTGCGTACATATCGTCGCCCGGATAAATAACTGTCGTAGATATGCCCTGCAAAAATGGTTAGATCATGTGTTCCAATTGTTTGATATTGAAGTACTTCTTTGTATACTTCATCGGACCACCTTCAGATTTTTGAAAGCCGATCATTGTCGTGCCTTATCGACAAAAACCACGACACGATTGTGGCTGGAAAGAGTTGCCATGAGGCAAATTACTTGTTTATTAAATTAAAAAAGAAAACAGAAAATTAGTAACAATAGAAGATAAAATGTAGCCACTTAGAGTTATTTTAGAAATATTTCAATAAACTAAGTTTCTTCATCTGTTTTTTTTTTGTTTTCCGATTTTAATTCTATAGCGAGTTAGCAACATTTCCTTGAAATCTAAGTATGCTGCCAAATTAATTTTAGAATTATATTTTAGCAACTCTGGTATAATGCAACCGCGCAACTGGTTTTATGAGTTGAAGTTGAAGCTAGAAAAATTATTGTTGCGTGGATGCACGTAAAAAAATAATAAACATATTTAGACATAATAAAACAAGAAAGTAAAATGGAGAACCAACCACAAAAAAAGACAAACAGCCTCGCTGGGAAACGAGCTCAAAAATTGTGAGTATGAAATAATAAGCAAACAATTTTTGTATTCGAATAAAAATCACACAATTAAAATTCTCTTTTTGATCCTATTAAGAGATCCCCGTGTGAGTTTTGCTTTGAACTCAAAGGTTGAACAATTTATTTTACACCTAAGTATTTGTTATTATACATATGCGCCGTTTAAAGCACTAGTGGTATATGTCAAGTTTTCGTTTTTTTAGTTAGGTATGACGCTATGTAGAGGGAAATGTGTTCTATATAAAATGCTAACGGGGTAACTCCTAGCACCCATAGAACCATGATCCAATTAATAAGATCCCGCATTTAAAAAAAGCTGTGACGTCACGGTTTTAAAAAACATGTCTTCTTGGCTTTAAATGTCTGAGAAAGGAAACAAAAACAAACGAAAAAAAAAATATTCGATAGTTTGTAAACAAATTTTTGTGAAAATCTTTTTATAAAGCGTTAACGTTACGTTGTGTTTTAGAAACCGTGTTTTAGTGGATAGTCTGTCAATATTATGGCGCTATATATGTATCTCCCAGAAGATTCGGGTTTGTTCCCTGCAAAAAACTGTGCGATTAATCCCTAGAGTTGTCCTCGATTAATCCCTTTCGTGTACAACTGCTCTACAATTGTGCCCAACACATGCCTTACGGATAGAGTTGGGGATTTATCAGACTGATATCTTGGGAATTTGGAAGGTTATATCCTATACAATCCAAAATGTTACCATTGGTAAGTATTGATATATTTGCATTTTAAAGTAGAAAGCCAAAAATGCACCAAAATTTAAGTCGCGTGCTGAAGTACACTTTATCTCAACTATATCTCCAATTCCCTTAGATTCACGATCTATAAGTGCTGCACGTGGCAGAGTTAGTATTGCAGCTACAATAGAAACGAGTGCAGGTAACATTTGCAATATCAGACAGTTATCTTACTATATCAAATATTAAATAAAATTTTTTTAAATCTGATATTCTTAGACACAACACAAAACGTTTACCAAGTGGTGCGCTGCAAGCATTACGCAGACTGAAAAAATATTCGAAAACCTTGAACGCGTTATAAAAGAACTCCGATTGGTTGTAGAAAACCAAAATAAAGTTATATTGGATAAGATCTCAGAACAAAAAGTGGCTACGGAGACATTAGTTCGCAAGGAATCGGAAAGTGCACCGATATCAAAATACTTTCCATTGAGCGACATAAACGAGCTAGGAGAATTAGAAAATAAAATTTCTGCTGCGAACCGCGATATTTTTCAAAGTTATACCAAAACAACTTGTAGCCTTGTTTATTATTAATTATTTATTATTGATGTGTAAACATCTTTGCGCAGGGGGGTAAATCCTGAAAAGTTACGCGTAAGATGTAAGATGTAAGATGGGGGATAGGGTATAAGATGTAAGGTGTAAAATGTGATAAAAAACCGACCTATCTACTTTTGATCCTTTTCGGGTATAATAGGCGACCAATCTGCAAGTATACCAACAAGGGTATACAAGCGACGAATCTACAATTCATACCCGTTCTGGTATGAAAGGGGTACAATTAGTCTCTCCATAGGACATGCTCTAACAAATGCGATCAAAACTATCCATACAAAGAGACTAGAAAAAGTAGTAGTCTACTGTTCCTCTGCGATTGATCCCGGATGCATCGCACTTTTTGCAGGGTTCCAATGTGTTTTCGTATGCTTTCTACTATTTTTTACAAAGTGGCAAGGTTTTTTATGCTGAGTCCGAACGGAACCCGCAGGGCAGATGATTTTTAGCTGGGACCTTCGGTATGCTATACCAGCTTCCTCTACACCACGGCTTCCGCTTCAAGCAGCATAAAAAATAGCGCATAGATCGCTATTAAACCTTATAAACTTGATTGTTTACAAAATTTTAATTGAAAATTTTTATTTAAAAAACCAGTGAATGAAAGTGTGAGGAGAAAAGTCAGTTAAAAAACTAAAACTTTCAAATTCGTGACGTCATTTGACAAAAAACACTTTTTTCTCAAATTAAATTATAAATACACGGTTTTCGGAATGCGTGATCTGTAGTAATTGGTTCATGCATAGAACTAACTTGTGAAATCAAGGGTATCCTCTATTAGTTGACAACACCTTGAATATCTCAGTTCGAGAAAAGGTGGACTTATACCACTTGTGCATTAATGGGCTCATATGTATCAGGGTTCGTATTTGCACATTTGCGTATTTTTGGCTTGTAAACTGAGCAGTGAAATAGTAGTGGGAAATAACACTTAACATTTTATTAAACTTTTTAACTATCTAAGCAAAATATATTAAATAAATTGCAAAACTGACAGAACTGGTTTCGCCTTGAATACAAGATACTACATGCATTGATTATCAGAGACACCCAAGGAAGGAGTTTATTTTATTTCAACGAGTTGAAAAACAACAGAAGACGCTACAAGCTGGGAAAAGAGCGGCAATTGGGTCAATTGTGCAAAATTTATTGACAATGTTATATACCAACATTATAACATCAGATATAAGTGATTATACAAGGGAAAATTATGTTTTAAGGAAGAAAATGCAGCAATTTTTGAAACTTATGGATCAATTTACCATTTAACAAACTTGTTGGAAGATGGCAAATTATACGAAGTCCTGGTGGACGAAAAGAAAATTAAATGCTTAACTTGTGATAAGCTGCTATGTGGAACCAACAGATGAAAAATGAATATCTGCGACAGGAAGAAGGCAAGTCAGCTACGGACACATTTTAAAAGTCTTAAAATGTTCTCTATCAACATTAGCATCGATTAAAAGAGTTTTTAAGGTGTGGCGTAGGTTTGGTAACGGTCAAAAATCCACCATTTCGCTTCTTGACGATAAGGACTATTTTAAAGTACTAATCGATCGCCTTTTGTATTTGGGACGAATATGCCTTTTCTCCTTGAGGGCAGCGCAACGAGTCCAATCCATCTCAGATGCAGAATCAGTCCAGAGAAAATTGCGTTGGCATTTGAGTCGAATATTGCATTGGCATTTTTTGATGACGAGGTTAGTCTTGACATGAAAAGAAATATTATGTCAAATTTAAAAACTGCCATCCTGCGGATGTACTCAATACTTCAGAACTATACGATTTTGTTACGAGCCAAACACATTTTTTTTGATACTGTACTTGACAAAAGCGTGACTAATATCAACACGGATTACCTTAGAACAGATCCAAGTACTTGGCATGAAAATGAAAACTACATATTAGCAAAAACTTTAGTAGTAAATGATATCGCAGATCGTGGTATAGCACTAATAACCCGTTTTAATGCAGCTCTAACTCACCAAAAAGAATAAAGGCAATTTATATTGCAGAGAGTGGAGCAACATTACAAAAACTTGCAATCAAGAAACACATATTTCAACAAAAACTTTCCGAAAGAAAATGTTTAATAATGTTTTATAGACTTCAAAACGTTTCATATTATTATTGAACTTTTTTATTTACTTAATATTTACCATTCCACTTTAACATAGCAAATTATTTTAGAACTGTGCCCCTGAATTATCTCATTCTGTTAGTTTTTAAAAATTTAAAAACCGCTTTCACTCAGTTTTACGCAATCCCACCATTGCGAAAATGTTAATAAAATTAAAATGCGATGTTGAAATGAAACTGTGGTTAATGTCCCATCAAACGGTGTATAGCTTATCTAACACATTATTTTGCAAGCATGTACATATTTTATTTGACATTGCAAAAATATAAAAAATTAACTACGACTTATTAAAAGTCCTTGAAAGGACAGTCGCAGGAACAACATTCATATAGGCAATTTACTTCTGACTCCAATCTAAATAAAAGTCATTATTCCAGTAACATTCTCCCAAACTTTGGACTAAATCCAATGAAGCGTTTTTGAGAAATTGAACTACAAACTTCAAGTCTCATTTCCCAAAAGTCGTCAAATGTAACATACGACATCAATTTATCCGGGCGACGATATGTATCTGTTAGAGCTTTTGATATTCGAATAATCGAACTATTCGAATACTAATATACGGATAATATGTAATAAAGCTCTTGATATTCGAACAAGGCGTATTCGAATAGTAAAATTCGGGTACCGATATTCGGCGAGCTTTTTCAAAAGCCCCAATATGTAAGTGTAAAGGGCTGCTTTATTATGCAGTACCCTGCAAAACATTTTTCTTTACAAATTGGTGATGCAAGAATTTTTGCAACTTCAAAACTCAAACATTTTTATGCAAATACATAGCGTATAAAAAAATATCTTACAATATTTTGGCTAATTGGGGTCGATATACTCAAAAGCGAAAAAAATTTAAATTTGAAAATTTGTTATATAAAAAAGTTGAATTTAGCACCGGAGCTAAATTCAACTTTTTTATATAACAAATTTTCAAATTTAAATTTTTTTCGCTTTTGAGTATATCGACCCCAATTAGCCAAAATATTGTAAGATATTTTTTTATTACTATATGAATTGTTCCATAAGATAAAAATAATTTCGGCACAAGTATACGGATTTCAGCTATAATATTTTACCAGATGATGAGCTGAGGGATGTGAAACCGATTTGCATCAAGAAATAAATTTCGGTAAAAATACCGTTACGATAATTCCGAGAAAATGGGTCGATATAGTACTAAAACAAGTTTTGTTTTAGAAAAAACGGATACCGGAACTACTTTTTTTTTAGAAAAATAGTTGAATGATCGAAGATAATATACAAAGGTTTCTAGAAAAATAGTCTCCTTACATAGCTGTAGAGTTACAAAGGGTTGCATTAGCGTGTCTCATTGCAAATGCTCATACTATGACAACTGTTCATGCTACAGCTAAACTTTAAATGTGGCGCCAGTCGCATGTATATCGCCACTTACGCGCTCTAAAAATATGGGGGTTGTTTTACAGGGTAGGTATGCTCTACATATGTACGCTTTAAGAAAAGATATACCTAACCAAAACCTTATATATATAAATACTCTTAAATATTACGCTTTGTCTACATTTACTAACCTATGTATGTACAACTGCATTTCGCCATATGCTGGTTGGCCGTATAATAGGTGGACAGACATGTTTGTGTTTCTCCATTAACTTTTGCCTTAAGATTTTTAGGTATCTATGTATGTTGCAAGCGCTTCAAGCGCTTTAGTCCATTGCACTATCATCCCAAGCATGACAATCGATGGCACCATTAGCAGCACTATTAAAAACTGCTGTCTGCTTTGAATCTTGATACTGACAGTAAATGCTTGTTTGTTGTTGTAAGGACAACGATGCTGCGTTAAGTTGCTGGCACTTTAGCTGTTGTTGTTGCAGGTTTGAATTACCATATCTCAAGTTTGTTGCGGTAGTTGTTGTATTAAAATTCGATAGCGGATTAAAATTGTTTAAAAAATCGTTTGTAGAAATATTGCCAAAAGGGATACTACCACTACTGACGCTATTACTACTACTATCACCTCCTTCATCATTTACGCCTTTTTTACGTTTCAATATAGCCGAATTCATTTCGCGCGAACAGCTCTGGCCACGTGACTGTGACCGCTGTACTTGCAAAATGGGTTCATACTCGTATAATTGAGTCATGTAAAATCGATCCAAATCAGCCTTTTTATAGTAGTCTTTTAGGCGTGCAAAAGCATTGCTATATGAAAAAATAAGAAAGAATAAAATGAAAGAAATAAATTAAAAATAAATTTTCAACATTTAATCAGGAAGTCTTAGTTCGGGTAAAACGAACATTATTATTATTAAAATCGGTATGAATAAAATTTCAAAACCAAAGTTACAGACAGACACGATGTTGAAGGACAAATTTACTGCTACGGTTTTACGGCATTCATATTTGGCCTTATCACGAATTTCATGGGAAAAAAATTCCCATAAAATTTTCATGTGAAACAATTAGGGTATTCTCTCTTAAATTTTTTTAATAAAAGACACAGAAATTAACAGACACGATTTCTAAATTTTTTCCCAAAATTTCTTTTAATGCAACATCAAAATACGTGTTTTTTGTTCTTGCATTTTGCAACTTTGCGTTTTTTTTTTGTTTTTGTTTTGTTTTATAAACTTTGGGAATACAGTGCGCTCGCGATAATATGAAATTCATGGAGTACTCTAAAATATGAACTTCTGGGCAGGGTTGCCGAAGATGACTTTTTTTCCTAGCAAAAGTTTGTAGGCAAGCCATCCAAAACCTACAAAATTTTTTTGGACTTTTTCCCACTTTTCAAATCATAAAAATATAATACGTCCTTGTGAATTAGGGTACATATCGTCGCTGGCTTGCCAGAATCATGAATGTGCCAAAATCAATATGTAGGGAAATCAAGTTTAAAAGTTCACAGTTTCGAAAAATCAATACATTATTCAACATTATCATTTTTTATTGCAAATTACAATGGCCGTTATACATTTTATTCAAGTTTCTGATACAACATATGTAGATCGTTTAATGGTCAATACAGTAGACTGATTAACTCACTGATTATACGGGAAACTATTGTTGTTGGAAACTATCTTTAGTCGGTCTTTAACTGCCATGCGAATCAGTTCCAACATCTGAAGAATACTAAAAAATCATATAATAACTTGGCGATGTCCTAGGAGGACAGCCTACTCCATCTAGGAGTACTCTCTAAGAATTTCTAAAAATTGAATTAAAACAGTAAAAAATGTATTTTTAAACCAAAATTTTGATTTTTATAGCGCTCTGAATTGGCGTGCCATTTATATTTTGTTTGTTTTGTAATTAGCTACTAAATAATACTATTATTGATGAAAAATTAACGCCTTTCAAGAAGTTTCATACACCTATTTTATTTTTTATGAATAAGGGGGTTAATATTTAGTTATTATTATTTATTTTCGTTATTGTCGTTAACATCGATTTTGACAAATTTTGTACAGAAAATTGTGCCAAAATGAACGATTTTTATGTAACGAACTTCGTCAAAAAGTTACAGAAACCAGGTACTGATTTGTTAATTTTTGGTAGAAATGTGCTACCTATCAGTGAGAAAAGCACTACTAGGTATACAAAAAACGAAGCATAACTCACCTGAATTTTATATTATATTTGTACATCAAATATGCTATGATAATTGTAATGCACTTTTGTTCACCACCATTACAATCAATTACTAAAATTGTTCCACCACTTTGTAATGCTTTATTCATAAATTTAACAGCACGGTAGCAATTTGGTAAAACTGTTGTCAAATAAGAATTTTCACCAAAATTCAAATCGATAGCCTCAAATTCTTTGCCGAATTTCAATGATGTTGCACAAGCCGGATGACTAATATACTCGTACGTATCAAATGCATCAACTGTTGTATTTTCAGTGCTAAATTTAAATACTGGCGATGGATAATATAATTCTTGTATATGTTTATCAATTATAATAATGTGTGTAAAACCATGCGTACGTAGATTTTCTTCATTCCAAGCGATAAAGTTTTTTGTTAAATAAATTCCTGGCATTACGTTTTCAACAGCCAACTCGACTGAAGGAAAAAACGTCGCAGACGCTGTGGCTGTGGCACGTTGCGTTGTTGAACTGTGGTGCGGTGAGCATTGCGGCGTTGGATTTTGCGCAATGGTGTGCGTTGTTGTTGCCGTTTGCATTTCATGAGACATTTCTAGATTTTCCTGCATCTGCTGTTGCGTTTGTTGTAATGCTAATGGTGGTGGTTTTATTGGCATTGTTTTTTTTATTTGTTGTAATGTCGTCTGTTCGGTATCAAATGCCAAGCGCTGCTGTTGCGGTAATTGATATTGTTGTTGCATTGATGCAGCATTAACATTTGTACGGCATTGAAAAATTTGATTTTGAAGTGGTGAATTGGTGTTTTCATATGCATAGGACATGGCCTCGTAATGATTAAATTCAACGGTAGACATTGTAGAGTTGCTGGGCAATGTCTGCAATGAAAAAAATGAAACTTACAATTATAAAAGAAAACGATTGGTTGCCAAATTCACACATAATTTTAAAACCAAGCGCGGAATTGCCCCTTTTTAAAAAGAAAAATTAAACAAAAGTAGAAATTAAAGGCAATGGAAATAAAACTGTTACAACGACAAAACCAGTTTGTCTGCAAGCCTAACTGGACAAGGGATGATGGGGAATATCGCCTTCCAATTATAACAAGAACCTAAAACGTAAACTAAATTATGTTTTTATACATATTTACATGTTCCAAAAACACCACCATTTCGAAGCCAGGCAGTTTTCTATTGTCATTAACCTGAATTTTATTTGAATCTACATATGTATGTATATACATTAGGGTGGTCCTTATAATCAAATGTAGTATTTTTTCAAGTCTCACTCTCTAGATCGGTTGCACCACGGTCAACTATATCGCACAAAAATTTGTATCCCGATTGGAGTTTGTTTAGGTGTGTCGCAAGGGGGTCAAAGTACAGATTGCATGCAAAATCTTGTCCCGACTGTAAACGCCAAGGCATGTCGCAGTTGTCGCGAAGCGACAGCGTTTTACAGGACCTAGTGATGCTTTGTATGCATGGATATGTGTGTGTGGAATTTTACGAAGAAACCACGCCACGCCACACCACACTCATATAGCAAAAGCACCATAGACAATCTTATAGTACATTTACACCGCACTAAGGTATGCAAATTTGGCGAAAAAATTCCAGTTTCAGTTTTATGCATCGAAGACTAACACACTTCGTTCTCTGCATCGAAGACTAAAGGGTCAGTTACATAAAACTTTATTTTGGCTTTACCTCAAACTTTGACTTTGACAGAAAAGTTCAGTATACGTATTTAAACCAAGCATGGCAAATTGGAGACCTCAAAGTTGAAGCGAGGTTGAAATTTGGCAAACTCTCAAATTTTGCTTGCTTTGCTTGCTTTGACAATCAGATGTTGATGACTTTACTTTAATTAAAGAATAAAATGTTGGAGAAAATAATAATTAATTCATTTTTTCTCTGTTAAATTAATAAGTTAACCAAAACACTCTGAATGCAAGGAAATAAATAACGAAAACAAATGTATAAAAGAGAAGCGTCAAAGGCGTTCATTGTAGCATACCTCTGAAGTTGGACGCAAAGTTTTGAGGTAGCAAATGTCAGGCGCGGTTAACAAAGCTTTATGTATTTGACCCTTAACACACTTCGTTCTCTGCGTCGAAGACTAACACAGTTCGCATAGAACTGAACTGTGTTAGTTTTCGACACAGAGAACGAAGTGTGTTATTCTTCGACGCAGAAAACTGAAGTGTGTTAGTCTTCCACGCAGAGAACGAACAGTGTTAGTCTTCCACGCTAACTGAACCGTATTAGTCTTCGTTGGAGCGACGATTTATCAATAGGTTCTTTTACATCTTGAACTATTTTAATTTGATCAATACCAGCAAACATGGCTCAACTTTATCTCCAACCTTTAAAAAACTGCATAGTTGATATCCAACACAATTCTCCAATTTTTCTCCAAGTTCTCAAGTTGATATCCCACATATTCTCCAATCTCCAGTTTCTAATATGCAAATTATATTTGAAGAGCTTAGACTAAAATTTAGGTTTGTTTATTGGGCTGCTCTAGCTTACGCCAGATTGAGATATTTCACAAAATTGTGTTTAACGAACACTTTTCTTGCTCTAGGTTGCTCTATCTTTTGTTTCATGAGTACGCTCAAAACAAAACTAGAGTAATCCAGATCACAAATTTCTGCTCTAGCTTTTTTTATGAAGTAAGTTAGAGCAGAGAAGCAATTGTCAGTCAGGAAAAAATAAATTTTTGAAAACTTCAAAAAAATTAGCTTGCAAGAAAATTAATATTTTTGTATACGTGAATTTGCATTAATTTTGAAGATTTAAACAAAAAAAAAAAAACAAATAAAAAGAAACTATCGAGATTCAAGTGTTTCATGGCATTTCTGCTCTGAGTTGCTCTATTTCTATTTTGACAGCTGTCCTGCTCTGCTCTGCTCTAACCTACTCTGAACTTTTTTTGGTCAGTAAACAAACCTTTTATGTAAATAAAAATTTTTGTCAACTAATTCATAGCGTTTTAACTTAGAAAAAACATGGTTTGTTTTTTTTTTCGGTATTTATTTTCAGAGTCGCATTCATACCCTTGAGTCCAATTAGAGAATCCCATTGGAGTACATATACATATATACAAAAATTACCTTTTGCTTGAGAACGCAATCTTTCTCAAGTGGTTTTCCTGTTGAGAAACAACAAATTTAAATTTCCGCTGGGAAACACCAATGTCTTTTACAGATTGTCAATGTTCTGCATCCAACATACTAGTGATCCGCTCTATTTTTTGGTAGTTTTCTGCATACGAAACTGCGGCCTGTATCCAAGTTCCCCACCGCGTAATGACTGGTTGTGGCGGCAAGGGTACTTCATGTTATATTTCTTTAAAAATTGCCAACCGTGAGGATGCTTTAAAAATTATTTTTTTCCGCTTGCTACTAGTCGGTCAACCATTTTAGCTTTCGACAAGTCTTGGGAAGCGCAAAAGTTAAAGGCGATTACAATTTTTATCGCAGTTTGAATTAAATTCAAAATTATAAAAAATCTTTGAAATTTATATATGTATATGAATTTATCACAAAATATGGTTCCCTATGTACAGTCACTTCTCAGAGCAGAAAACCCAGGACATCGCCATGGATCTCTGCGCAGTGGAACCACCCGGGGTTTTACCTCGGCCAAGGACTGTCACTTTCAATGTAACCCTGTTTAGTATGTTTTGTCCCATTCCGAAACTATGATCCTCCCCCCTTGCAGCAGGGCTGCAAGATATTCTATTGTTACGGGCGGGCGTTGAGCCGAACCCCGGACCAAAAGAATGGATATGCAGTGTCTGTTGCAAAAAGATATATATTAAACGGTCGCATTCTGTGCAATGCTTCTCGTGTAAGAGCTGGCTCCATAAATCTGGATGTTCAGGGCTTAACCTTAACATCCACAGACCCCGTACTTTCTTTAGTACTTTCGTGGCCCCTTGTTGTTTGCGCCCTCGGGCGTCCCGCGGTAAGCGCCGTTCAAGCGCACCCCTACCGCCACTTTCTAGTAGCAATACTAATAGTAATAATAATAATGTCTTAACGACTAGCAGCACTTCTGCTATACCCGCCACACAAACTCCAGACTGTTGCTCGTGCCTTATGGCGTCAACATCACGCGCAGCAGCTCAACACTCTCGCTCCCACCGGAGGAGTTTAGACATGAGCAACTCCGAGCACCAGTCTCTCTCTGTTATAACATCCACCGGAAAGACCGTCATAGAGTAACAGGAGGTCTGGGAGGTGGTCTAGCGTTCATAACGCACAACTCTGTACAGTATCATCTATTTGATACCGACATCGAAGGAACGGATGATATCTTGGAAGGCCAAGGTATTACCATCCGTACAGGAGATGTCGATCTGCAAATCATTAACATCTACATACCCCCTGTCTCAAGTTGCCCCACCGGTTATCACCCCGACATTAGCTTGCTATTACGAGGAGATAACCGCGTGATCCTGGGCGACTTCAATGCGCACCAAGACATGTGGCACTCAAACTTGCCAGCAGACAATAGGGGGCATGTACTTGCAGAACAAATAGATGATACGGCTTTCTGTACATTGAACGGAGACGCCCCAACGAGAGTATCGGGTAACTGCTATAGTTCGCCAGATATTTCCATCGTAAGTGCAGGACTATTGAACAACACCAATTGGCGACCCATACTCACGTTGGCGTCTGATCATCTCCCAGTAGTCATTACCATCGAACGACCGACGGACTTTATTACACCTGAGCATGGTACATATATTAACTTTACCAAGGCGGACTGGGACAGTTTTCAGACATATACGGACGAATCCTTGGCTGCTCTATCCATTCCTACGGACGTACGCAAAGGCGAAGGAGACTTCCGCAACATCATTGACTTGGCCTCTAAACGCTTCATTCCTGCGGGTCGAATATCTCAAATAAGACCAAATTTCCCCGCGGAGGCAGCGGCCATGGCTAGAGAAAGAGATGAAGTGCGAAGTCTCAATCCTGCAGACCCCCGTATAAAGGATCTCAACGCGGAAATTCGTAGGTTGGTCGATAAACATAAACTGGCCAAATGGAAACAACACCTAGAGCAATGCAACCTCTCTGATGGTGTTGGCAAATTATGGGCTATGGTCAAAGCTCTATCTAATCCAACGCAACACAAGGATAAAGTAGATATTACTTTCGGTGACAGGGTGAAGAAGGACCCTAGGGGATGTGCGAACTCCTTCTGTAGACAATTTGTACTACATTCCCCGCCCGATAGAGCTAAACGTAGAACCATGCGACAGGCGCGTAAATATAAAAACCAAAATACGCCCATTGTCATTACTGACTCAGAGGTCAAGGAAGCCATCAGACAGGCTAAGCCCTCAAAATCCATCGGCCCCGACGGCATTGCCATGAAGATGCTGAAACATCTAGGCCAGGAGGGACACAAATACTTAGCGGCTCTATTCAGTCTTTCACTGAACACTTTCGTCATTCCTGAAATATGGAAAAAGGCGAGAGTGGTTCCATTACTAAAACCTAGAAAACCGGCAAACATAGGCGATTCATATCGTCCTATATCACTTTTGTCACCGGTAGTGAAGACGCTAGAGTCCATTTTGCTCCCGTATTATACTGCAAATCTGCACCTGGCTAGTCATCAACATGGCTTCCGTAAGCTGCACAGCACCACTACCGCACTCAATGCCATTACAACGCAAATAAATAGCGGCCTAAATCAAAACCAACCAAATCACAGGACTGTGTTAGTCGCACTTGACCTGTCGAAAGCTTTTGACACAGTCAACCATGCCACTCTCATACAAGATCTGTTTGAGACACAGATACCTGATGGTTTAAAGAGATGGACCGCTAATTATTTGAATGGACGGCAGGAATTGGTTAACTTTAGAAACGCAACATCAAAACCTAGACGTATTAGACAGGGGGTGCCACAGGGTGGTGTCCTATCCCCGACACTGTTTAATTTCTATCTATCGAAGATGCCCCCACCACCAGAGGGCGTCTCCGTCGTTTCATATGCCGACGACTGTACAATAATGGCGACGGGGAAGGGCCCCTATACTGATGAACTCTGTACGAGAATAAATGGTTACCTCTGCGACCTTTCCAGGTTTTTCACTGAGCGAGATCTGACAATATCTCCGACAAAATCAACGTCGACGCTTTTTACGACATGGACGCACCAGGTGAGCAATGAATTAGACATTTTCGTTGATGGCACTAACCTACCAACTGTCAGCCACCCAAAGTTATTAGGGATGACACTGGATAATACTTTCTCATTTGCTGGTCATGTGTCTGCAATGGTGTCAAAGGTACGTGGCCGCAACAAGATCCTCAAGTCACTTGCCGGCAGTACTTGGGGGAAAAGACAAAGAAACGTTGCTAACTACATATAAGGCCATTGGCCAACCAGTCTTTGACTATGCTGCACCCATATGGTCGCCTAATGTACATAACACCAACTGGACGAAGTTACAAGTCTGCCAAAATACTGCCATCAGAACTGCTACGGGATGTCTCCTCATGTCTTCCGAGTCACACCTCCATCAGGAGGCAAAACCGCTCAATGTAAAAGAGCATGCGGAAATGCTGAGGAATTGCCTCCTTCTGAACTGCCACAAGCCAGCACATCCAAACCGTCATCTTTTGGACATAGATCCGCCCGCGAGAGACATAAGGAAACATCTCCGTAAGCATTATGATGAGATCCGGCATCATATTACCTTGCCGTTTGATCTGCAGAATCATAAGCGGGCTCTAGCCGACATCCACACCGAGTCGGTAGACACTTTTGTCGGATCTCTACCTGTGAATCCCGTTCTGAACAGTCCTCCACCGGATATTGCTGAAGAAGAACGCACCTTACAAAGGGAGACAAGAGTCACCTTGGCACAGCTTAGGTCTGGATATAGTGTAAGGTTAAACTCCTACTTATCCAGACTTAATGATACAATCTCAAACACATGCCCTGCATGTGGTAGGACCACAATTCGTTTCACGTATTGCCGGTTCTGCGAGAACGGTATTTGTACCTGTACAATACCCTTCGTACCGAAACGACCCGGGTTGTTTTTTTTTATAATGACTCGGCCAAGAGCAATACATTTCGAAGTGACCCTGTCTAACGCGTCACGATTCCCTCACCTATTGTCATCCCCGGAACAGCCCCTTGCAGCACGGCTGCTCCTTATTCTCTTGATCCGGGCTGGCATTGAGCCAAATCCTGGCCCAAGAGAATGGTTCTGCTGCGTTTGTCGGAAGAAAATATATACAAGACGATCACACTCAGTACAGTGTGCATCATGCAAAGGTTGGTTGCACAAATCTAGTTGCTCCGGACTAGATCCGAAAGCACATCGGCCCACTAGTTTCTATAAAAATTTTGTGGCGCCCTGCTGTTCACGTCGTAGGACGTCCCGAGGCAAGCGACGCTCATATGTTGCTTTATCGCCCTCTAATAATAATCAAGTCTCCACGACATGCAATAATTATATTGCCCAGCAGAATATATGTGTTCCCGGCTGTAGCTTACTTCCTAGTGCATCAACAGCACAAGCACCCACTCATGGCTACTTTCTTCGTAGCACATCGGTTGATGCTTGTAGCACTACTGAGCTTCAGCCCCCGTCTCTAAACTCTTTAATAACTTCTTCCGGCACTAGCACGAATGAAAGTCAAGTCCATCAACTTCTGGTCCCTCACTCTTCGTGCACTGTATGTCGGCACAGGATATATGCGTCTGTGGCATCGGTCAAGTGCAACTCCTGCCTAGGCCTGTGTCACCTACGCATATGTTCTGGGCTCGCAAACAGAAATCTTTGGACTGATGTGTTTGTCGCGCCTTGCTGTCGAGTTGTGCAGCCCTCAACGCCGACGGAAGTACACTCATCTAATAGTGAACGAATTCCGCCGGCTTCAGGACTGCAACGGAGATCAATATCGCGACATAACCTACCACCATCTAGGCGAACACATCAGTCTTTAACTCCCAGAGTGGCCATTGCCTCTCCTTCGCAATTTAAATTGTTGCAATTTAACTGCAACGGCTTGACCGGCAAGATAGCGGAGATAACCACATTTATGCAGCTACATAAAATCAAAATTGCTGCAATCCAGGAGACAAAACTTGGCCCCCACTCGAATCTCCGAGCGAGTGGAGGCTACCACGTACTCCGGCATGATCGTACAGACGGCGGAGGTGGTCTCGCGTTCCTTGTACACCATACGGTGCAGTATAGGGAATTTGATATCAACACTGACCAAAGTGACTTACCTTTAGAGTGTCAAGGTATAGTTATACAGGCTGGTGGCGTTGATCTCGAGCTAATCAATATATACATTCCTCCCGTCACCTGCTGCCCCAGAAGTTATCGTCCTGACCTTAGGGCGTTTCTTTGTGGCGATAACCGTATCATCATGGGCGATTTTAATGCCCATCATGATATGTGGCATTCACACCTTTCGGTGGACGGCAGAGGACGGGAATTAGCCGAGCAAATTGATAACTCCTCTTTCTGTACTGTGAACGGAGACTCCTCAACTAGGATGGCTGTTAACTGCAGTAGCTCCCCGGACCTAACTATTGTTAGCCCGGGGTTAATTAACAGCATCAACTGGCAACCTATGGTGGCCCTGTCATCCGACCACCTGCCTATCATCCTGTCTGTCGATCGTGCCACGGATTTTATCACGTCGGAGAAACGTACTTACGTGAATTTCAAAAAGGCCAATTGGGTCGGCTTTTTGGAATTCACGGAGAGCTCCTTTGGTGATCTTCCCATTCCCACTGACGTACACGTTGGCGAGCGCAACATACGTGAGGTCATTAAAAAGGCTACAGCCCGTTTCATACCAGCTGGTAGGATAAAAGATATCAGGCCTAACTTCCCAGCTGAGGCCGCAGCCTTGGCCAACGAACGTGACCTCATACGCAACATCGATCCATCTGACCCACAGATCGGTGATCTCAACGTGGAAATCAGAAGGCTGGTTAACGAACACAAACAAACCAAATGGGAGGAGCACCTCAGGTCTTGTAACCTCTCTACCGGTGTTGGGAAATTATGGTCCACCGTCAAGTCCTTGTCGAATCCTTCGGGTCCACCAAAAAATGTCGACATTACCTTTGGTGACAAGACAATAAATGACCCCAGGAAATGTGCACAGGCTTTTTGTCGACAATATGTCCCACACCCTGCGCAAGACAGGGCTAGACGTGGAATCTTCAGGCGTGCGCATAAACACAAAAACTATGCCCCCGTTCCCATCACCGCTACAGAGGTTCAAGAGGCCATCCGGAAGGCCAAAAACTCCAAAGCCATCGGCCCTGATGGCATAGCCATGGTGCATCTAAAACACATCGGCCTAGCGGGAGTCAAATATTTAACGGCCGTCTTCAATTTGTCTCTGATCACAGCTGTCATACCCGACAAATGGAAGCAGGCAACTGTGATCCCACTACTAAAGCCTGGCAAGCCAGCTAACGTTGGGGAGTCATATCGCTCGATATCACTCCTCTCGTCAGTAGTAAAGACACTTGAGGCGGTCCTACTCCCGCTCTACATATCACACTTGATGTTAGCCGAGCACCAACATGGCTTCAGGAAAGGTAGGAGCACAACATCTGCTCTAAATGTCATAAACACTCAGATAACTGACGGTCTTAATCAAAATAGGCCTAATGACAGGACGGTTCTAGTTGCACTTGATTTGAGTCAAGCTTTTGACACAGTAAATCATGGGCAACTTGTAGCTGATTTGGAAGACTCGTCACTCCCCCCCTGTCTAAAGCGTTGGACCGCCAATTATCTCAGTGGTCGTCGGTCGTCTGTTGTATTTAGAAACAAAAAATCTAAAGCCAGGAAGATAAAACAAGGGGTACCGCAGGGTGGTGTCCTCTCCCCGTTATTGTTTAACTTCTATATTTCGAAGCTTCCTCCTCCACCAGAAGAAGTTACGATTGTTTCTTACGCAGACGATTGCACGATATTGGCAACTGGTACTTCCGTTGATGAGCTGTGCTCCAAAATAAATGGTTATCTCCCCTCTCTAGTCGAGTTCTTTACTGCCCGAACCTTGACATTGTCGCCAACAAAGTCTTCGGCGACCTTATTCACGACGTGGACGGCGCAGGTTGGCATGGAATTAGAAATCTATGTAGGTGATCATAAAATACCTACTGTCGCTCACCCAAAAATTTTAGGAGTGACTTTTGACACCATGCACACTTTCGCTGCCCATTCAGCCGCAATTGTCTCAAAATTACAGAGCCGCAACAAAATCCTCAAGTCACTAGCCGGCAGTACTTGGGGTAAAGACAAAGAAACGTTGTTGGTAACGTACAAGGCAATTGGTCGGCCGATCCTGAACTATGCGTCGCCGATATGGTCGCCGGGGCTTGCAGACGTTCACTGGAATCAGCTTCAGGCCTGTCAAAACACCGCGCTCAGAACCGCTACGGGGTGCGTCCTTATGTCACCTATATCTCATATACATAATGAGGTGGAAATGCTTCCAGTTAGGGAGCATAATGAAATGCTAAGCAAGCAGTACCTACTGAACTGCTGTAAACCACAGCATCCCGGTAGACAACTGCTTGAACTCATTCCGCCTCCTAGGACCATAAGGTCGCATCTACGTAAACATTTTGATGAGATCCGTCACTATATAACAACGCCGTTTGATCTACAGGTGCACAAACAGGCTTTGGGGCATATCCATACAACGTCTGTTGGCCATTACTCTGCGCTCTGTCCGCTAAACAATGTCTTACATGCCGCAACACCTGGCATTTCTGAAGAGGAGCGTCATCTTCCTCGAGAGACAAGGGTCACTCTGGCTCAATTACGCTCTGGATATTGTAGTAGGTTAAACTCCTACATATCTAGACTGAACCCTGATGTGTCGAATGTATGTCCGGCATGCGGCTCATCCCCCCACAATACCAATCACTTATTTTCTTGCTCATTTGAGCCCACTCTTCTAACACCCATCTCTCTTTGGTCCAATCCTATTGAAACTGCTAGTTTCCTTGGACTCCCGTTAGAAGATATTGATGACAATTAGGTTAGGGAAAAATACGCGTTGGGCAGGACTACACATCGTTACAACAACAACAACCCCCCATGATACTCTACATCTCTTCAATTGTTCATCTGAACCTACTCTTCTAACCCCTCTGTCCCTCTGGACAAACCCTGTTGAAACTGCACGTTTCCTTGGACTCCCCTTAGAAGAGCTTGATGAAGATCTTCGGAATGATCATACACTCTAGACAGGGCAATGCATTGTTAACAACAACAACATCACAAAATATGCAAAAATATGCATTTATTACGAAATATGCAAAAATGCGTAGCTTAAACTCTTTCTTTGTATGTAAATCGCATTCGTATTCAATCTATTACATCACAGCTTGTAACACAAAAAATATGCATTTGCATAGTTTAGGTTGCCCTGGTGATAAAACTTCCTTGGAAAATTTTGAAAAGTGGAAATTTAATTCGCAGTGTTATCTTACTATGTATTGATACGTTGTAATATGTTTTTAACATATTTCATATATTCACATATATACATAGGTATATAAGTATTTCTACAAAGGTATGTAAATAATATAGTTATTATTCGAATATTTAAGTTCGAGCTGTGTTTCATTAACCTTAAAAAAAAACTTTACACTGAACCGATGTAGCAATTTTTACCTACTGCATGAACAAAATCAATCCGCTTACAAAATGGCCCAACATTTCAATTAGGCACCCAACGGCCCAAAAAAAATTTATCGGACCAGATTTGGTCCGAAATGCCAGAATTCGGCAACCCTGCTCACAACTCCCATAGAAACCGAATAAATAGCAGAACTAGCTTGTGACAACGCAAAACCTTGAAAATCTCAGTTTGAGAAAAGGTGGTTTTATATCTACCACTTGTGCTTTAAGGGGTTCATGCTGAATTGTGTTTGTATCATTTCTTATGTACATACATAAATACAATGTACATTGTACATACATACATAATATGTATGTGCGTGCGCTGATATTGAATTGTGTTTTGTAGCATTTCTTTTTTGCGGTTCTTCGCTAGCAATGAGCACGTGGGTGCACACACGAAACAAGGTCCAACTGGTCGAGTGTTATTAGATTCACCTCTCTGAAGTTGGCAAGACAACTTTTACGTGGCAAAAAAGTAAATTATCCGTGAAAACAAAAATTTTGCCGCGGCCGTATTTTGGAAAATATTGAGTGGCACGCCAACTTCATGTGAAGTTAGCGTGCCACCCTTGAAAAACTACCTTAGGGGTCGTGCATATATGACGTCACGCGATTTTTGGTAGTTTTTGACCCCCCCTCCCCCCATGTCACACCCAGTCACAAACGCCAGACCCCCCCCCTCCCCCTCGAATGTCACATCACACCCTTAATAAATATAAATTCAATATTTATTTGACATAAAATCTGATACATTTTTAGAATGTTTATATTAATTATTAAATAATATTTGCCAATCGAAAGAATGAAAACGTGCTAAATTTGAAAACGCTCATGGACGTTGCACGCTAGAAAACATGCAAAAAATAACGTGACATCACGTAAGTGCTACTCCCCCCCTCCCCCCATGTCACATTTCGTCACAAATCGCAGACCCCTCCCCCCCTCAAAGAGCGTGACGTCATATATGCACGACCCCTTAGGGACCTGCTAGAGAAAAAATGTTTGCACGTGATTTTGCCGTAAATTAGCCGTAACTAAGTGGCATATTTGGAAAATTAAAAAAAAAAAAAAAATTAATTTTTTTGGTAGTGCACCGCCAACTTCACATGAAGTTAGCATGCCACTTCTGGAAAACTACTTTCGAGACCAGCTAGGATAAAAACCTTTGCACGTGATTTTGTCGTAAATTATCCGTAATTAATCTGTGAAATCAAAAAATCGCGGACGTATTGTGGAAAATATTGAGTGGCACGCCAACTTCATGTGATGTTTACGTATAAATTACGGCAAATTATCCACTACTTACTTTTTTGCCACGTAAAAGTTGTCTTGCCAACTTCAGAGAGGTATTAGAATCTTGTGGCACAAGCATGTATACAAACACTTCAATGTTTTCCCTCTTTGTGTTTGCTATTCATGGTGTTGTTCTGCAAATGACAAATCACACATTTGCACCAATTGTTATGGCTCATGATTAGGTGCACACGTGTTATTTTGAACTAAAGCCGATTCTGGTACATATATAATTTGAATTTTATGTATATAGAAGATAGATAGATAGATTGCCGAAAACTTGTCTGGCCAGACAAGAACGCTAATATGTGTACTATTAAAACACCGCTATTCTGAAGGTTAAACTAATTACAGCCATTTATTTATTTATTTATTTGTTCGATTAAACTTATAATAGTAATTATAAATTTAAAGCGTATTTAGCACTAGCTGCTAGGGCTATCGGCTACCCTGCAAACATCGACTACCGAAACTCACTAACACAATCATAAAAATTCCAACTCACTAATACCAATGAACCGAAAGTAAATAAGTTTTTGGTAACATTTTGGTAGCGCTCCTTAAAAACTACCAACCTAGATATAAGGTATGTTCCAGGTATTTTTTTAGTAGTTTTTCGGTACTTTCCATGTAATCTACTTGGTTTTTACTTTAATAATACGACGTCAAAGTTTCAGTAAAGTTTCGGTATATTCCCACAATAAATACGAAATTTAAAACTATATCAAACTTCCGGTATTTTTGAAGTATTTTACAAGTAAAATACTTAATATTTGCCAAGATTTTTTTTTGAAAATGTAGACTACGTAGAAGTAGGCTATACACAGAACGATCAATTGATCTTTCAAAAATTTTCATTTAGTCACTTTCAGCTGAAAATGGAGCACTCGTCGTCAAAGGACGAAAAATTATTTTATTTTTCGTGCGTAACCCCGCCAATATATATTGGGCTAACTAGCGCTGGTGCCGAATATGTTGCGGAATCTACTGGCGTTTTCACCACCATCGATAAGGCATCCCAACATTCGAAGGGCGGTGTCAATAAGACTATTATCTCAGCATCAACCGCTGATGCGCCCATGTTCGAAATTGCTGAAGGTTTGATGACCACCGTACATGCTTCAACTGCTACGCAAAAGACCGTTGACGGTCCTTCCGGAAAGGTGTGGCGTGATGTATGTGGTCCCGCACAAATATCATTCAGTGTAGATAATTATTGTAGAATCCCTGTGTTATATATTAATTGATTTTTAGCTCTTAAGATATTTTAAATAGTTCTTTGTTTAAATCCTCTTTTTTATATACATAATTAATAAAGACGTATACTAATTCTTTTATAAAAAATTAATAGATTCGTCATTAATTTAAAATATGGAGCTCACAAAAAGTAAGTATGTATGTAGGTATTTAAAGGCATATTAACCCGTTATCTACAAACAGCTATCAAGTAAAATACCTGAAATTAATCATGAAAGTTAACGATAACTATATGTAAAACACTAGTAAACTATCGGTATTTGTTGCCATATTTTGGCCTAAATTACAATTAACTTTTAAGGAAAATGCCAGTATTTTTCATGAAAATTACTGAAGAACTCCCTAATAATTTACAGGTAGTGTTTTATTATAAAACCTGGAAAATACCAAAGAAACTACTGGTAAATTCCAGTGTTCGTATATTCTATTGTACTTGAATAATTCACATGTATATGAAGTATATAGGGTAATTCTATCCCGAGTCCAATGCTTTTTAACTGAAAACTTATCTGGAAAATTCTCTGATAAATACGGCATTATTACCGGTAGTGTGTTTGCTGGGTAAGTAGTCAAAAGTAAAATAATATAAAGTTGTTTTTAGGTATGCACTGATGTGTTAAGGCGATGCTAAATTTTGATATTTCTTGGTTTTGTGTATTTGAAAGCTGTGTTGTAATTCCGCACAATGTGTGTTTAAATCTGCATATGATGTGTTGAGGCGATGCTCGTTGTATCGGATGTTGTTCAGCTTCTTCTGCGTTCCGTTATTTCCTGTGTTTTGTTTTTGAATTGTTTTTTAAGTTTTTAATGTTGGTTATGTGCGTTGGGAGTGCAAAAACTATCCCTAAGACCAGCTTAGGGACGCATACACATCCGAGATCCTCCGAGTTGCCAGGGGGTCGTGGGCACCCTTCGTTGTTGTTGTTGTATTTTGGTTCTGTTATATTTTTTTTGTTCGTCACTTATTTTTTCACTTTTTCTGTTGGGAGTGCAAAATCTATCCCTAAGGCTAGCTTAAGGAAGCTTTGCACCTCTCAACTACTCCGATTTGCAAAGAGGAAGTGGACACGCCGTCCTTGGATCCAATTTTACTAGCACGGCCAAACGAAGTCTGTTTATTAATATGGCAGCGCTACAAGGCGACCACTCACTTCGGCTTTACAAATCGAACTGAGTACAGCCATTTAAAAATGACTTTTTTATTTAAAAACTTATGAGAAAATTCACTTGGATAAAACCCCATTTTTTTATAGGAAAGGGTGAAAAAATAGCTACCTCCAAGAGTTAAGTTACAGCGCAAATTTCTTGTAAGAATTATTTTCTCATCAATTACTCAATTTTGTAACAATTGTTAACATAAAGAAAAGAAAGAACCTAAAATTTGAAATTATAAAAACTCAAGATCATTTTTAATAATATAAAATAAATCAGGCAGGTCCTGCAGTTCACTTGAGAGTGAAATTTGTTAAATTCACTTCAGAGTGAAATTTGTGAAAAATTTGTCAAATTCACTCGGAAGTGAATTACAGAACCTGCCTGTATTTTTATTTAAGGACTCAACTTATCTTAAGCAGATCAAAACATTTTTTGATTCCTTAATATTTTTATTTGAGTAAAACCGACTATTGACTAATTCAGAAATCGATAGCATCGGAAGTGATACTTTTAAAAAATTCATAAAAATTTCCCCGAGAACATTGTTTAAAAAAAAACAAGCAAGGAAGTCTTAGTTCGGGTAAACCGAACATTAAATACCCAGCGGTAATTTTAATCAAGTTTTCCGTTTCGGAAGTGGGTGTGGTTGGGAAGCGATTTCGTCCAATTAGTTACATCAAGTATACTCCCTATTATCTTAGTATACCTCGTGCCAGTTTCATCGTTCTACCGTAATCAGTTTAAAAATAATGACCCGTAAAATTTTCAAATATGCCTTTCTGAAAAGTGGGCGGTGCCACGCCTACTTTTAAAAATTTATCAAAAAATTATAATAGAATGACTAGGGGATTCATCCTGCCAAACTATATCATGTCCCGAATCATGTCAATTTAGGTGATTTTCGAAGTTTTCGATATCGAAAGTGGACTTGGTATGAGGGCGATTTTATCCAATTTCATCAGGAATACTCCCAACGATACTAGTATGCTTTGTGCCAAATTTCATCGTTCTATCGTTATCAGTTTAAAAGTTACGACGAGTCGAATATTAAAAAATGCCTTCCTTAAAAGTGAGCGGTGCCACGCCCACTTTAAAAAATTTATGGAAAAATCATAAGAGAATGACCAGGGGGATTCACCTAAAAATTTCATTTTAGCCATTTCAGCTACCGAGATATGTCAACTTGTGTGATTATCGAAATTTTCGATATCGAAAAAGGGGGCCTTGTTATCATCCGATTTCGCCCATTTTCAAGAGCAACCTACCTTGGCCAAAAAGTAGCCTGTAATTAAAAGTTTCATGCAAATATCTCAATTCTCACTCAAGTTCTCGTGTACACAGACGGACCGACGTACGTAACGGCACAAAGTAATCGGGATATGTAGATATACGAGTTCCATATATGAAAGTTCTTGGGTTGAAAAGAGGAGTTCATTAAAGCATTTCCGTCCGTCTGTGTACACGATAACTTGAGTAAAAATTGAGACATTTGTATGAAATTTTATATACAGGTTACTTTTTGGCCAAGGTAGGTTGCTATTGAAAGGGGACAAAATCCGAAATACCGAAAATACCGTTATGTGAACAAAATTATAATACCCTTGTACTAGTACGCTGGGTAAAAAAATATTTTAATTCCCAAAATGAGGGGTTTGTGGATTTTAAGCATGATTTACAGGGGTCGATTTTTTTCTTTCCAACTGATAAATAGCAATTCTGTCATCGACAACATGTATTTGTGCCATGTTGTTGTTGTTGTTGTTAACAATGCATTATTTGTGCCATCCTGTACTTTAGGCTGTCGATCTAAAGGAATGAATCTGCTGAACGCTTAACTATGCAGTTTCATAACATTTTTATTGATTACCGCAACGACCTCGCGAACCTTCGCGTCGCACCAACAGTGAACAGTAAGTGAATCCCTCCTTTAAATTGAAGGCGAATTTGATCCTTCAACAAAGCCCGCCATTCGTTTCTTGTTGCGCCAACTAGAGACACAAGGAATAACAAATCGGTCTGCACTTCTTCCTTCCATCTGAGTGGTGTTCTTTCTCTTTCTGTTTTCGCCTGCTGGTGCCTATAAGAATACCTTCTAAAGGCTAACACGTATATGTCATCTACATTTACAGCTGAAATAGGCCTAGCAGTTACACTACACCGAACTGATACGGGCCCTGCAATAAAATTACCATCAGTAAAAAAAAGTACCAATTTTGGTACTAAAGTACCAACTTCGGCAGCCGTGAGCACAGGGCTTTAAAACATAAGGACAATTTGGCGCAAACAGAACTACAAAAAAAATACATACATGTACATACATAATTACAAGCCATATAATATATATTTACTCACCATGTCTAGATTTATTTAATCTTTTCTTCCAAATGCATAAGTTTTTTTTTACAAAATTGTGTTGCTACATTCCCGTACTATAATTGAGGCGCTCAGCGCTAAAACGGCCTAACCCCAATTTAAAAAAGGCCTAACTGACTATACTAATCTAACCAAAACTTTTGAAATAAATACATACCAAAAAAACTAGTAAAAACAGATTTAAGCAGATAGTATAACCTTGTGTTATACTATGCAATAGGGAGATCTTTTAGTATTTATTTCAAAAGTTACGGTTAGATTAGTAGATCCAGTTGGTTCTTTTCTGTAATGAGGGTTAGGCCGTTTTGGCGCTGAGCGCCTCAATTGTGCAACGTGATTTTTCTTTATTTTACCAAACATTCTTGCCGCCATGCATCTTTTCCCGATGTGTAGAAAAAACATACACATGTACATACATATATTCACAAAATTTTCTTTCACAAAGAAAACTGATGTTATTAAAATACCACAAATCTATGTGATTTGATACTTTTTCTCTGATATGATTTTTTTTTCTAAAAAATGTACAAAATTTCAAGGCACACTCTGCCACACTCCAAGTTAGAAATTTTCAGTAGGGTTCGCGATATCATATATGTATATATTCGATATATTGTGAGCTTCGATATTTAGCGATACGTTTTTCGATATATCGGACTTTTCAATATAGCGCGATCACACCTTACATCCATAATGAACATTTCATGATCGCGATTCATACTGTGGCGAATGTTATCAAGAATCGCTCATCTTCCAACACTAGTGTATTTCCACTACTAGCGTCACTACAACAACTACAGCTGTTTAGATACATGACGTGAGAGCCAGGGAGGGGCAGCTCGCGTGTTTGCGAATGTGGCACAAAGAGATGACGATAGATAAACACTTCGAGAACACTGTTGCACGAATAACCCAGAAATGTGTAGACATTTCTAGGTGATGAAGCCGCAGTCTACTAGGGTATATAACAGCGCAAAGACAACGCACGTCAATCAGTTTATTTTCAAGTGTTGTACAGTAAAGTACTGAAAAGTGAATTAACCCGCGATATTTTACTACGGTTTTTAGTAGTGAATAAAGCGTACTACTTATTAAGCAGAATCTGAGTGTTTTATTTAAGTACAGTGATCGAACTCAAGGAAAATAATCGAGGGTTCATCGAATTCGTCACAATACTAATGGATTGATCGATCGCAAATTGACGCTACACGTTCAATACGGATTGCTAAATGTTCAATATGGATTGATACATCCATGGATATAACAGTATTTCAGTATTTTTTTAACTGTTATTTGCATGCTTCACACAAAAAAATATTTATTCTTATCTTAAAAAAAAAAATAAGTAAAAAGAGGCAAAGGAGTAGCAAATAATATATCCGCTCTACCGAAAACACAAACCGCACTGATGGAACGCAGATGGATCACAAATTGGTGCTCAACGTTCAATACGGATGTTACATCCGTGGATGTAACATCTGGGTTTCAAATTTCTAAATATTTTGCGATATCGATCGCGATCTAAGAATTTTTCATGCCATACGTTCAATACGGGTGTAACATTCATGGATCGCGTCAATATGGATCGTCTGTGTGACGCCACTCAATCAGTTTATTTTCAAGTGTTGTACAGTGAAATAATGACTGGGAGTTAACTTGCGATATAAGGTTTGTTTATTGAGCTGCTCTAGCTTACGCCAGCTTGAGATATTTCACAAAATTGTGTTTAATGAACACTTTTCTTGCTCTAGGTTGCTCTATCTTTTGTTTCATTAGTACGCTCAAAACAAATCTAGAGTAATCCAGATCAAAAATGTCTGCTCTAACTTTTTTGTGGAGAAAGTTTGAGCAGAGAAGCAATTGTCAGTCAAGAAAAAATAAATTTTTAAAAACTTCAAAAAAAACTAGCTTGCAAGAAAAGCAACATTTTAGAAAACGTGTATTTGCTTTAATTTTGATGATTTAAACAAAACAACCAAATAAATAGAAACTATCGAGATTCAAGTTTTTCATGGCATTTCTGCTCTGAGTTGCTCTATTTTTTATTTTGACAGCTGCCCTGCTATGCTCTGCTCTAACCTGCTCTTAACCTCTTTTTGATCAGTAAACAGACCTATAGTACTACGGTTTTTAGTGGTGAATAAAGCAGCGTTTACATTGATCGATTTTTCATTCAATTTCTGAAAATTGAATGGTGTAAACGGGTCTTGCAAAATTGCATGCAACAAAGTTGGTAGCCAGCCGACTTTTGATCAACTCAACATTAAACTTTTGATCAACCCTGTGTCTGTTTACGAACTGACATTCGTAATTTTTTGCCAGATTTTGTTGACAACTTTTGTAATAAATAAATTTGAGTAAATTAATTGTTCCTCTTTTTTTGGAGTTGAGACACCTAGAGCAAAACCTGTGCTTCATACCATCCGTAAGGTGCTCTGTTGGGACTTTCGGCGTGGTGCGCTCACCCACCGAGTGTGCTCCTTAATACACACTCCCTTATTGGATTACCATACTGAGTCCCGCCCCAATTAGCACTCCTGAAAAGCTTTTCGCTCCTTTT
>CAXKVI010000005.1:17996034-18406034 GCA_964058755.1 Campiglossa producta
TTTCTTGAAATCTCCAGCAAAGAACTGTCAGCAGAAGAGAGTCTTGTAAAAAGCTGTCAAAATCTCATTTTTGCTAGTTTCATCTCTCTTCTGCTAGTTTTTCGCCGAACAGGAGCCAGCAGAAATTCTCCAGCAGAACAGCTGTTCTGACAATTGACAAATGAAAATAAATTTTTTTCGCAGCACATTAAATTGCGAATTTTTCAGCCTTTGGACAATTACTGCGTATATATCGGATTAAACCTTACAAAATATTAAGAAAATTGAATGCCTTATATACCTTCAGTATTTCCCATTCCTGTAAGTGCGCCTGCAGGATTATATTGGTCTCCTAAACGAGCCACATTACGTTGGTCCAATGGACATTGGGCTTCGGCGCTTTGCTATTCAAATATACGGAATTATTGAAGATTTGGTATTTATTGTATGTACTTACTTCATTTGCTGGTAAATAACTCATAGTTTTCAAAATATTCGTAATAAATTTTAAATTTCATAAAAATATGCAATCAATTTTTATTTTGCCATATTTCACAATCAGCTGTTTGTTACTTGCTAGTTTTTGCTGGACGAAAAATCTCCAGCAGCAACTTGCAGCGAATTGGCGCTCTTTCTCTCAATTAAATGTCAAAAAGCTGCTGGATTCGCTGCTAATTTTTTCACAAAACACTTTTATTAGCTTTGTTTCTTTCCTGCTATTTATGAATAATTATTCCTAAATAAATGTTCTTTGAAAAAATTAGCAGCGAATTCAGCAGCTTTTTGACATTTAATTGAGAGAGAGAACGCCAATTCGCTGCAAGTTGCTGCTGGGGATTTTTCGTCCAGCAAAAACTAGCAAGTACAAACAGCTGATTGTGACATATGCCAAAAGATTTGTTTCTTGAAATCTCCAGCAAAGAACTGTCAGCAGAAGAGAGTCTTGTGAAAAGCTGTCAAAATCTCATTTCTGCTAGTTGTATCCTCTTCTGCTAGTTTTTCGCCGAACAGGAGCCAGCAGAAATTCTCAAGCAGAACAGCTGTTCTGACAATTGACAAATGAAAATAAATTTTTTCCGACAGCACATGAAATTGCGAATTTTTCAGTCTTTGGACAATTTCTGCGTATATATCGACGTAAACCTTACAAAATATTAAGAAAATTGAATGCCTTATACACCTTCAGTATTTCCGATTCCTGTAACTGTGTCTGCAGGATTATATTGTCAGCCACCCAAAGTTATTAAGGGTGACACTGGGATAATACTTTCTCATCTGCTGGTCATGTGTCTGCAATGGTTTCAAAGGTACGTGTTCGCAACAAGATCCTCAAGTCACTTGCCGGCAGTACTTGGGGAAAAGACAAAGAAACGTTGCTGACTACATATAAGGCCATTGACTTGCTGCACCCATATGGTCGCCTAATGTACATAACACCAACTGGACGAAGTTACAAGTCTGCCAAAATACTGCCATCAGAACTGCTACGGGATGTCTCCTCATGTCTTCCGAGCCTCACCTCCATTAGGAGGCAAAACTGCTCAATGTAAAATAGCACGCGGAATTGCTGAGCAGGCAATTCCTTCTGAACTGCCACAAGCCAGCACATCCAAACCGCATCTTTTGGACACAGATCCGCCCCCGAGAGACATAAGGAAACATCTCCGTAAGCATTATGATGAGATCCGGCATCATATTACCATGCAGTTTGATCTGCATCTGGATACAGTGTGAGGTTAAACTAATACTTATCCAAACTGAATGATACAATCTCAAACACATGCACATGTGGTAGGACCCCCCTGATACTCTACATCTCTTCAATTGTTCATCTGAACCTACTCTTCTAACCCCTCTGTCCCTCTGGACAAACCCTGTTGGAACTGCACGTTTCCTTGGACTCCCCTTAGAAGAGCTTGATGAAGATCTTCGGAATGATCATTCGCTCTAGACAGGGCAATGCATTGTTAACAACAACAACACAACACAGCCACATTACGTTGGTCCAACGGACGTTGGGCTTCGGCGCATTGCTATTCAAAGATACGGATTATTGAAGATTTGGTATTTATTGTATGTACTTACTTCATTTGCTAGTAAATAACTCATAGTTTTCAAAATATTCGTAATAAATTTTAAATTTCATAAAAATATGCAATCAATTTTTATTTTGCCATCTGTCACAATCAGCTGTTTGTTACTTGCTAGTTTTTGCTGGACGAAAAATCCCCAGCAGCAACTTGCAGCGAACTTGCAGCAAATTGGCGCTCTTTCTCTCAATTAAATGTCAAAAAGCTGCTGGATTCGCTGCTAATTTTTTCACAAAACACTTTTTTAGGAATAATTATTCATAATTATTCATAATTAGCAGGAAAGAAACAAAGCTAAAATCAAAATTGATTGCATATTTTTATGAAATTTAAAATTTATTACGAAAATTTTGAAAACAATGAGTTATTTACCAGCAAATGAAGTAAGTTCATACAATAAATACCAAATCTTCAATAATTCCGTATTTTTGAATAGCAATGCGCCGAAGCCCAATGTCCGTTGGACCAACGTAATGTGGCTCGTTTAGGAGACCAATATAATCCTGCAGACACAGTTACAGGAATCGGAAATACTGAAGGTGTATAAGGCATTCAATTTTCTTAATATTTTGTAAGGTTTACGTCGATATATACGCAGAAATTGTCCAAAGACTGAAAAATTCGCAATTTCATGTGCTGTCGGAAAAAATTTATTTTCATTTGTCAATTGTCAGAACAGCTGTTCTGCTTGAGAATTTCTGCTGGCTCCTGTTCGGCGAAAAACTAGCAGAAGAGAGATAAAACTAGCAGAAATGAGATTTTGACAGCTTTTTAAAAGACTCTCTCCTGCTGACAGTTCTTTGCTGGAGATTTCAAGAAACAAAGCTATTACTTTCTATATTACTTTTTATAAATGAAAAGATGCATTACCTTTCAAGAATGAAAATATACACTACAAGGGATACATTATATCTTGCATTGTCTTTCTTGAATGAAAAGATGCTTTACAAGGGACATATTTCATTTTGCATAACATTTTATAAATTTCCTTGTGGAGTAACAAGGACATTAAGACCCAGTGAGGCTCTACAGCGGGGGAAGAGTTAAGGTCCTATTTTAAATGTTTGAATGACGAGCTCGTCATGGGCTACGACCAAGATGAGTGCACCAAAAAAAAAAAAATATAATAAAAAAACCAAAACCACAAAGGCACCGGCATCAGGAGCAAACAGTCCAGTCGACTCTCGACTTCTGAAAAGCCTCACACCAGCAGAAAAAGCGATGAAGATGTGCGTAACGAGCAGCAGTTTCAAAATGAATTTAAATTGTATTTTTTTTATGTTTGAAAGTTGTCTATTTTTTTTTTTTTTTGAAGTTTTCAAACTACAAATAAAAATAGAGCGACACATTACTCCCTTCCTTGCTTTTGGTATGATCTTTTCTAACATCAAAATTCGTACAACTACCCAGTGGGAAAGTAGGCAATGCATTACCTTTTTCCATGCATGAAAAGATGTATGAATTTTATTATTAGAAAAGATCACACCAAAAGCAAGGAAGGGAGTAATGTGTCGCTCAATTTTTGATTTGTAGTTTTAAAAAAAATTGTTTTTCGTGCATGAAAAGATGTACGAATTTTGTTATAAGAAAAGATCATACCAAAAGCAAGGAAGGGAGTAATGTGTCGCTCAATCTTTGATTTGTAGTTTAAAAAAAAATGTTTTTCATACATGAAAAGATGTACGAATTTTGATGTTAGAAAAGATCATACCAAAAGCAAGGAAGGGAGTAATGTGTCGCTCAATTTTTATTTGTAGTTTGAAAAGAAGCAGGCTTTGTAAAAAAATTCAAACTTCAAAAAAAAAAAAGCTACAAAGCCTTAAAATATAAACAATCGAAAACATAAATATTTAAATTAAATAATAAACCTCTGCGGTTATTTCGCGGTTTTCTAAAAACGGCTCTGGCGATTGTTCATTGTGTATACACAATAGGTTTGTTTACTGACCAAAAAAAATTTCAGAGCAGGTTAGAGCAGGACAGCTGTCAAAATAGAAATAGAGCAACTTAGAGCAACTCAGAGCAGAAATGCCATGAAACACTTGAATCTCGATAGTTTCTTTTTATTTGGTTTTTTTTTGTTTAAATCTTCAAAATTAATGCAAATTCACGTATACAAAACATTGATTTCTTGCAAGCAAATTTTTTTGACGTTTTCAAAAATTTTTTTCTTCCTGACTGACAATTGCTTCTCTGCTCTAACCTACTCTATAAAAAAAGCTAGAGCAGAAATTTGTGATCTGGATTACTCTAGTTTTGTTTTGAGCGTACTCATGAAACAAATGATAGAGCAACCTAGAGCAAGAAAAGTGTTTGTTAAACACAATTTTGTGAAATATCTCAATCTGGCGTAAGCTAGAGCAGCCCAATAAACAAACCTAATGCGATTGTTTTAGTTTTTGCGTGACACTTGTTTATATAGCTTATAGCTTCGTTTCTTTCCCGCTAATTATGAATAATTATTCTTGTAAGAGCGTTTCTTGAACAAAAATAGCAGCGAATTCAGCAGCTTTTTGACATTTAATTGAGAGAGAGAGTGCCAATTCTCTGCAAGTTATTGCTGGAGATTTTTCGTCCAGCAGAAACCAGCAAGCAGAAACAGCTGATCGGTGGCATAGCAAAACAACAACAAAAAATGTAAATTCAAATTGTTAGCCAATCAGAAACGTAACCGCTGGTTTATCTGCAAGTTTCTGCTGAAAGCCCTATATACACTTATTTTTGATATTACTCCACTTTTCCAAAAAAAAAATCATCCGTAAGTGGATAAACAACTAAAATATCTTTGATATTACTGCATTTAAACTTAAGTGAAAGTGTTAAATATGCTTTGAAATGCTTATTTTACTATCTCACAGTGAATTGTGTGCGAACGCAAAGTGACACAACCCCTTCGCAAGTGAGGCTGTGTGCCAAACGGTTTAAAAAAGCAAATTTTGACAGAGCGATGTTAAATTCTGACAGTTATGTGAGCACAGGGATGCATGTGCTGTTAACATTCATATTATTTCACATAAATTTATGTTCACATGCGTTATTTAACACTAAAATATAATATAATGCGAATAATACGCAATATAAATGCATGAAAAACACGTAAAATGAGAATTGATTCACAAAGCATCTGCTTTTGCAAGTGCTTTTTCCATACGTCAAAATTTACTACTGTCAGAATTTAACGTTTCGTTTGGCACAGCAAAATGGCAAATATTCGTTCACCATAGGAAATTTGTTCACCTCATTTTACTCTGACGAAAAATGTTTTCAATTAGCACACAGCCTCTGACGAAAAATCTTTTCAATTAGCACACAGCCTTAAGCGGGCTACTCACCTGCCAAGAAATGTCAAACTCCATATAAAAAAACGCTCAAGAAATGGTCAAGAACTGTTTTCACACGTCAAATTTTCTTGAGCCAATACTCAGCTCATAAGAAAAAATACTACAATTTTCGATGGTTGGCAACGCCGGTTTACCTCAAGAAATAAATATGCTCGTATATATTTCTTGAGGTAAACGTGCAGATCCACAGCAAAGGTGAGTACATATTGCGCTACACATCTTTTATACATTTTTATAAGAGTAATTTGCAAAAAAATGGAAATTTTGGTAAACGTCAAAATTTCTTGACCAGGCACAAGAAATATATGCTCGTTTTTTTCTTGAAGCAGGCTACTCACCTGCCAAGAAATGCCTCAAGAAAAAAATGAGCATATATTTCTTGTGCTTGGTCAAGAAATTTTGACGTTTACGGCATTTTCCATATTTTTGCAAATTACTCTCATAAAATTGTATAAAACATGTTTAGCGAAATATGTACTCACCTTTGCCGTCGATCTGCACGTTTACCTCAAGAAATATATACGAGCTTATTTATTTCTTGAGGTAAAACGGCGTTGCCAACTATCGAAAACTGATGTATTTATTCTTATGAACTGAGTATTGGCTCAAGAAAATTTGACGTGTGAAAACGTTTCTTGACCATTTCTTGAGCGTTTTTTTATATGGAGTTTGACATTTCTTGGCAGGTGGGTAGCCCGCTTGAGGCATTTCTTGGCAGGTGAGTAGCCCGCTTTAGTGTTGAAATTTGGCAATTACCACGCCAAACTGTGATGTTTTTTTTACATTTTTTGGAGAGTTGAAGTCATTTGACAGATGTGCGTGAACGCACAAAAGAATTGATTTGGAATTCTTTTCATTTGCGTACGCAATAGAAAGTCTCCACTCATTCACCCTCACGTTCACACGGAACTGTATGAGAGTCTGAACTCTGTTCGGCGAAAAATTAGCAGAAATGAGATTTTGACAGCTTTTTACAAGACTTTCTTCTGCTGACAGTTCTTTGCTGGAGATTTCAAGAAACAAAGCTTATATTATCATAAAGTAAAGCCAAAAGTGTTGTACTCTGACCATGGCAAAATAATTGAATGGTAATCGCAGCCCAAAACAGAATACGAAATTACCGTTTTGGCCCGAACTTTTGTGTCAAAAGCAGTGGCAAAACAACAAACGCATAAAAACACGTGAGCAAACGATATACTTATTTTTCCTGGCTTTTTACTTGTTTTCCCACATTTTCGAAAGAGATTATCACAAAGCACTCACTAAATTTCTTTTCACAACTATTTTTTTTCTAAAAAAATTAACTAAAACTCATTAAAACACGCAAACGAATTCCGTAGCTTTTCCACGAACTTTGCAAAGAATGTAAACAAGAAAACAAAAAGGGTGATAGTTTGAGTGATAAAAAATCAACAAAGCATGAAAGAACCGTTAGCCACAGCTGTCAATACAACCAGTAGTTATTGAGCCATGACTCTGACTTCGACGTTAAAATCATTGCGAGCCGTGTTTCTTTGAATTCAGAGTGTTTTGGTTAATTTTCCACCAACTTTTTATTCTTTAATTAAAGCAAAGTCATCAACATCTGATTGTCAAAGCGAGCAAAGCAAGCAAAATTTGAAGGGTCGAATACATAAAGCTTTGTTAACCTCGCCTGACATTTGCTACCTCAAAACTTTGCGTCCAACTTCAGAGGTATGCTACAATGAACGCCTTGACGTTTCTCTTTTATACATTTGTTTTCGTTATTTATTTCTTTGCATTCAGAGTGTTTTGGTTAATTTATTAATTTAATAGAGAAAAAATGAAATAATTATTATTTCCTCCAACTTTTTATTCATTAATTAAAGCAAAGTCATCAACATCTGATTGTCAAAGCAAGCAAAATTTGAGAGTTTGCCATATTTTAACCTTGCCTCAACTTTGAGGTCTCCAATTTGCCATGCTTCGTTTAAATACGTATTCTGAACTTTTCTGTCAAAGTCAAAGTTTGAGGTAAAGTCAAAATAAAGCTTTATGTAACTGGCCCTTAAAACCTTTGTTTGCAAAATCCTTATCATTTTTTTAGGTCTTTACGTTAGTGGTATAAAAATAAAAGTATGTGCATAAGAAATCCCAAATTAATGATGAGATAAGTCCAAAATTCGCTTGTGCAAAAACACTCCAAAGGTCAATTATAGGCTCGAGAAAACCTCTACGGTGACATTTAAATTTAAAAAATAGGACATAGAATAAGGAAGTTATAGAAAAAAACACGATTGAGCGGTTTTTCGCGGCTTCCAAAAAAAATAATTTGAACGCCAAAAAAATTGTTTTTCCCTACACACACTACACTACACTCTTTTTCTTCCATATAGACTCTATATTATAGAGGGATACGTCTTAATGTTCATATCACCCAAAAGGCCAAAACAAATTCTGCCATCTAACTTAAATAGCGAAATCTAGATTAAACTATCAGTAAAGATTGAGTTTTGTGCCTTCTGGGTGATTATGAACATACATCCTGCGAAAAACTGGGGTTTTCGACCCCAAATCGAAATTATGGGGGGAACTAAAAATTTTGGGTGTGCAGTTTTTGTGAGCTTGGTAAGGCCTACAATTCATTGAAGCCATAAAAAAATTCTCTAATTTTACAAATTTGTTACACCGTGTAATAGGGGGGTTTTGCTCCTAACTCAAATTTATGGGAGGGATAAAAAATTTATTACTAATTACTAAGGTGACCATAATTTTCGAGCGAAAAAGGAGGACAAATGCACTAAAGTCATAAAAATTACTGAGGCGATCAAAACTTTTGGCGAAAAAGGATGACAAATTGTCGGAATTAAAACACGTATTTTTTAATATACCTTAATTCACAAAGGCCCTAATTGACACATTTTTCGAAAATTACTTTTTCACATATTTAAGTATGATGCAGTTAAATACACACTCACTACAAATTTTACGGAGTTACTAGCAGTAATAACGGAGATATTCCAAATTTACAATGCTATATTTGCATGCGTTCAATGTAAAAAAATTTTTGTTTTTTGCTTCTCCTGTAAAATTTTTTTATGTCAGTTAGGGCCTTTCTGAATTAAGGTAACGATATGTATGTTTGTATATTTATTTAACATCCTGAAAAATATGAAAATAATAAATAAGTATGTATTGCATTGTCAACGGGTCCGACAAAAGTTTGAAGTCTCTAGCTAACCGGAAAGTTACTCAAAGATCGATCGCAAGATTCCTCTGTGTTTTAAAACATTTAAAAGATTTGCAATTATATCGACCAGCGCGTCACCTATTGGAATTTTGATTTTTACAAATTGTATTGCCAGCGTTCTATCAACTAAATGCCAAGTTTCAAGTTCCTATGTTACCAGGAAGTTAGTCAAAAGTCGATCGCATGATTCTCAACTTCAAAATTGTTTTCGAAATATCTCGATCCTTGTCCAACTGCATTGTCCACGGGTTCCGACAAATGTGTCAAGTTTCAAATCAAAAGCTTACTGGGAAGTTGCTCAAAAATCGATCGCAAGATTTCCCCTATGTTTCAAAGACTTTCAATTATACCGACAAATTGTAGTCACCGTGCCCGGAATACGTGCTAAGTTTCAAGTCCCTAGGTTGCCAGGAAGTTAATCAAAAGTCGATCGCAAGAATCTCAATTTCACCACCCAGCGGATACTTTTTTCTTTCACATTGCTTTGTCACGGAGTTATGAACTATGTTCCAAGTTTCAAGTCTCTAGCTCAACGGGAAGTTACCTAAAAAGGCTTTGCAAGATTCCACAAAGTCGTCAAAAAGGACACAAATTTTTCGGAGGACAAGCCGCATTTTCGGAGTACAATCCTTCTCAAAGGAGGACGGATTGTCACCTTACTAATTACTAATGAAAATTAACAGGTCTGTTTTAAATAAAAAATAAGTTCACCATTCAAATAAGAAAGGCAAGCAGGCCACGCCCACATTTAACCTTTTTAAATTTTTCAATTACAGCAATTAGAAAACCAAAATTACGAAGGGTCCAATTTCGATCTAAGTTTTGGAGGCTAACTTCGACATACGGGGAAATTATTTTTCTCTTTATGTGTCCATCTCTTCAAAAAAGTTATAATTCGAAGGGTCTGTTGAACTAAGTTGTTTCCGGTGTATTGCGGTACTTATGGGATAAAACTTACTATATATTAAATTGAAGCGTTTCGCCATGGTATTTGCTTGACTTTTACGACCCGAACCGCTACGTCCAAATATGACTATGCGGTGATGAAAGCGTCGTGGTAATTGATAGTAATCTAGATTAAAAAAGAGAAAATCAAGTCTAGTATGAAACTATTTTTTCTTTGACAGCATATCTCCGGCAGAGTGGAAGATTACCTTTATCAAAAAACTTTTCAAACACGCTCAAACTTTGCTTTAGAACACCTTCTCGCAACAATGACGAAAAGTATTGAATTTTCGTTTAAAAAGGCTGTTTTTGAACGTCATTCTGGGAGACTGCGTTTGGGAAATAGGATGGTCTTCCACTCAACCGTCTATATAATGGCTCCGTTAATCTTCCTTAACCCGAACATATTCATAGCCAGATAAATCAACTGATCCGACTAGCCTTATTGAAATCAATCTTCCTCAACCATAACGCCTTGTAGAGTACACTGATGTCTTTAGGCTTGTGGGATCAGCCGATTTATGTATATGGTTATGATTATGTTAGGGTTAAGGAAGATTAACGGAGATTCAAAATCATACATACCAACTTTGCTGCCAGTGTAGCTCGCTTTTAGGCATTTCCGATAAAAGTCATCGGCTATACGTTGTATATTTGTAGCGATCCAATGTTGTGGATTTGTGGGGCGTATAATACCGATTTCAGCAATTAAACGCTGTAAATACATTTCTGAGTGCTTTTTTAAGTAACGTCCATTCGCGATAGAGGTGCTTACCGTTATAATTTCAATTATTTTATGTTTTTCGAAATAAACCATCAATTCTGCAGAATATTCAGCCATTGCTAATTTACTTATAGGGAATGTCATTATGCTTAGATGTCCCTAAGCATTAAAAAATACTTTTTAAAAATTTGCAAATATTTAAAAAAAATTCTCTTTTTTCAGCTTTTCTAAAATGTCAAATGCCATTCCTAAAAATGACGGGTTTAAGTTAAATTCAGGGCTGTTCAACGATATAACCTAGTAGGAAGGGAGAGCATCGTTTAATAAATCCCGGAGTAATCCCTTGCGAGTATCGGATTGCCCTATTACTCCCTATGCTTCTGTGTATAAGCATACAATTTCTATACTTCCTTTTAACATTGTAACTATGTCATAGGCAGGGAGTAATAGAAAAACTTCCTTTTAACTCTCAAAAAACAATACGGGATTTTGTTCAATGCTTTTTAATTGATCACAGGAGAGCAATGACACAGTATTTTTAAACCTAACCAAAAAATTAAAGCGGACTATTCATCCCCGTTTGTTCCCCAGGGAGTAGTATGCGAGTTTTGAGGAACCATCCCTCACACTTTATGGCTGATTTATACGGGTCGATTTTTGTCGTTCCACTGCTTTCTACCTTCAAATACAAGGTGTAGATCGATCAAATTGCTGTTTACACGGTGGAACGGCCAAAAATCGAGCCTTTATAAAAATGCATTTAAAATTTTATAAAGGGGCATACATATATACAAACCAATAGTAAAGGAGATGACCCAATGCACGCTTTATTTGCTTGCCTTGCTTACCTAGGCTTGCCTTGCTCTTCTTTGAAAGCTTCTATGGTCAAATAAAAATTTACTTTTTTCTGATAAGTTTTTGTGAAATTTCAATTAAATATTTGCAGATACGATCATACAACTTAGCATAGTGCCCACAAGAGTTGTGTTTTTGAAATACTGCATACAGACCGGTTAAATAATGATTAAAAATTGTAATAATTATGAATTACATGGTGAGGTAATCAGAAATGTTTTTAATCATTAATTGTTATTGAAAGAATTCCTGTAAATTTTTTTATTAAATGAATTAATAATATATTAAATTCATCATTAGGGGCCGTTGGGGGGCGGGGGGTCTTTGGTTTGCTTATTTTCGATGACATGGGGGGCGGGGGAGTATAGATGATTACGTCATCATTAGTCACCTTGCTAACCATCTTCTGATAATTTTGTTCAGCGGGCATCCTTTTCTATCCATGTTGAATCTGCTATTAAGAGTTGGGAATTATGAAACTACGGAGTTTATCGAAATATGAGTTGGTATTTAAGCGACATGATCTCGATGCATTGTTTTTAGCTAGCAATGCGCCTTGAAGAAGTGCGTATAACAGAATAGAGCGCAGAATGGCTCGTCTTAGTCGGGAACTGGCTGGTTTAATATTGCCTCATGACCATTTTGGGTCTCACTTGGATGAACGTGGCGTTACAGTTGATGAATATTTAGAGAAATCTAATTTCGAATTTGCAGAAAATGTATTAGCTGAAGTATGGAGTTCAATGCTAATTGATGGCTATGACGTTGCCGCAAAATACGTTGTGGCAGGTGAACAAGAGGTTTGTTTACTGACCAAAAAAGTTCAGAGCAGGTTAGAGCAGAGCAAAGCAGGACAGCTGTCAAAATAGAAATAGAGCAACTTAGAGCAACTCAGAGCAGAAATGCCATGAAACACTTGAATCTCGATAGTTTCCTTTTATTTGTTTTTTTTTTGTTTAAATCTTCAAAATTAACGCAAATTCACGTATACAAAAATATTGATTTTCTTGCAAGCAAATTTTTTTGAAGTTTTCAAAACTTTTTTTTTTCCTGACTGACAATTGCTTCTCTGCTCTAACCAAGGCGAATTCATAAATGGTGGTAGCACGGCGAATTGGGCAATATTCGCTTCAGTTCGCCGTACATAAAATGTCAAAGTGAAAGAGGATACAAAATATCAACAATCACGTGTTTTCTTTTCAATTACAAACAATTGCTGTTAGAAAAGTAAATTTATTGCGTGTTTCGGCAATAAATGCTATTAAATATATACCATTTACTTAAACCGTGGCCATCGCGCACATTTCGTGAGTTTTATCATGTTTTGTGTAAATAATAACGTAAATAAACATGTTTCCGATTTCCTTTTAATGACAATTGCTGTATGCGAAAACAAGAAGAACAAGCAATCAGCTGTTCACTTGCGGGCACCATGTAAATGAATTCGCCTTGGCTCTAATGCGTCCGCGCAACCATCCAGCAATGCTTGAGGTTACCATAGAAACCGGTGGCAATCGGCTCACACGTACTTGTTGTCGGCTTTTCGTTGATGAAAATCAAAAATTTCAGATTTTTTCGCTTGACCGCTTGTCTATTTGATCGTTGCCGGAATGATTGACAAGCATTAGTGCGTTAGTTGTGTTTTGTTTTGTGAAATGAATAAGTACGCGGACGAAAAAGAGTTTTTTCTTGTTTTATTCGCTTTTCTTTTCTTTTTCGATTTTTCGGCCAAAGCAACAGCAGTTGCAAGCAACAAAAAATCATCATCCGACGATGACATATTCCGCACGCTACGAATTTTCACAACGAATGGTGATTGATGCTTTCTGCTTGTGTGTGGCGTGGCAAGCGACAATCACGCGACACGCACACAAGCACGCGTTGCTATGGTAACCTCAGCCCGATTACCATGGTAACCTCAAGCAGATTGATCGTTGCGCGGACGCATAACTTACTCCATAAAAAAAGGTAGAGCAGAAATTTGTGATCTGGATTACTCTAGTTTTGTTTTGAGCGTACTCATGAAACAAAAGATAGAGCAACCTAGAGCAAGAAAAGTGTTCGTTAAACACAATTTTGTGAAATATCTCAATCTGGCGTAAGCTAGAGCAGCCCAATAAACAAACCTAAGATCTTCCTGATTTCATAGACATTAAGTGGTATACAGAAAATGTACGTGAAAGCCAATACTTGCTCCAATTTGTAAAATGTAGAAATACTGAATGCTGTCGTCCAAGAAGTGGTCTATTCAAGTTAGTAGACAACAGGTTTATACCAGCACCTGTAAAAGTAAAACGAACAGTTGATGGCTTGGTTTTAGATGAAGGAGGGAAATTTCTCAATCTTCCAGTCAATTTAGCTCTAGGCTTAAGTGCCTCACTCAAAGATTTTCTGCAATTGCCCTACGATTATTTTTGTCCGACGGTAAAATTGAGACTATCAAGTCGTACATGGGTAAGAACACGTGAAGTGAACCCCCCATTTTCCCGAGTTTTAATAAATTGAGGTATGAGTACTTTTTCATGAAGTATACACTATAGAAAATTAATCCCTAAAAGGGTTTTGAAAAATTTTGTTTTTTACAACAACAGCAACAATTTTTGTAATTTATAAAGTTTTGTGAAAAAATCAGTAACTCAGAAGATGCTGGAGATATTCGAAACTTTCAGTATTTGTAGTTTAACACTTGTACTTTAATAATATATCGATGGGGTAGTGCACAATTATGTTAAGTGACAAATTTGAAATTTTTCAGGACAGCATATTTTGTCTTTCAGAGCCTATAGCTTGTGAATGTTAACAATTTTTTCGAATTTTTTTATGCTGAACGATGAGTTGATTTATTCTGAATCCAACAGTAGTAAAATGATCTTGACAGGTTCGGCAATGGTATTAGCTTTGTTTCTTTCCTGCTAATTATGAATAATTATGAATAATTATTCCTGTAAAAGCGTTTCTTGAACAAAACTAGCAGCGAATTCAGCAGCTTTTTGACATTTAATTGAGAGTGAGAGCGCCAATTCGCTGCAAGTTATTGCTGGAGATTTTTCGTCCAGCAGAAACTAGCAAGGAGGAACAGCTGATCGGTGAAAACGCAAAACAACAACAAAAAATGTAAATTCAAATTGTTAGCCAATCAGAAACGTAACAGCTGTTGTGTCTGCAAGTCTCTGCTGAACCCTGTTCGACGAAAAATTAGCAGAAATGAGATTTTGACAGCTTTTTACAAGACTCTCTTTTGCTGACAGTTCTTTGCTGGAGATTTCAAGAAACAAAGCTATTATAACAACGTTTCTTTTAACTTGCTTTCGACCTTTCCATGAGTTTTTATATTAAAAAAACAATGTTTCCGATAACCTGGAGATATGAAGCTTGGAGTGCACTTCAAAAGCAGTTGGTACTGCAACCTAAAATGAAATAATGACCACTAGGTGGCGCAGTTGTCACGATATTTTTGTTTAGGGAACGATATAATTCATATACAACATTTTATTAGGCTCGGTAAAGTTACAACAAATAGAACAGCAAAAGTACATCGAAGTGATCGTACTTAAGTGTTATAATTCAAATATATCTTTATCATCGGTAACTTAGAATGCTAAAATAGTTTTAAGAGTGAACATACTACATATCGCACACTAAATCAAAAAGAGTCACAACTCAAAATCAGAGTAACTTTCAGTTAATTGCTTCTAGATCGCACAAAAGTCATTCGATTTTTAAAAACATGGCATCACTCTGCTCTTTAAAGAGTAACGGTAATAGTCAAAAAGAATAAAAATTAATGTACTGGCTGTACTACTTTTTACTAGGCAATCTATGCCAGGAAAGCGACCTAAAAAAATTTTGAGTTGTGACGGTTTTTGATTTAGGGTGCGATATATTAAAAAATGTTATTTCAGTTAATTACGAACAAACGTATTTGTTTTCATTTATTTATAAATTCGTATTTGAAGATGGCAAGTTGTCAATGAAGTCTTTATAATGTTGGGGAATTACGCCTTTTGAGAGTAAGAATGAAAGATCATCCTTTTTGGCTCTTGAAATGGGGTATGCTTTCGATTTTAAATTAACTGAGCTCCAGCTAAATACATCGAGTCCCCTAACTTCTTTCTTTCTTTGATTGACGTTTATTTCCATAAAGCTATCCTCTGGCAAATCGTACTTGTATTGGATTATAAACATATTTGAAACACCCCTTACGTTAAGAAATCGAAAAACTAATAAAAAACTAAATGACATACACTTTTCACCATATGAAACCTCGCGATAAGTATATTTAGAATACAGTAGATTTTTGAAAAGTTGGTCACTGCTGTACAAAACATAGAAAAATTCATAAAAATACTTCATTCGACACCATCCTGCCGAGACGGAGAGAAATTATGTATGGTCGTGTTTCAACTTGAGATAACAGCGCCACCTAACGATTTAAAAAAAAATATTCTGAAGGGATGTTGCAGCAAATTACTAAACAAAGCAGTTTTTAATAACATTTTTTATTTTGTGATTTTTCAGTACATTTCCACTCAAAGGGTTAAAGATATATATATATTAAAGAAAAGCCACCTTTGTAAGCTATTTTATGGTTTAAACACTTTTGAAATCCATTCAATAGTTTTCGAGATATTTTGATTTAAAAATCGGTTGTCTGACCTTTTGACCTGGAATAACCCCCTAAATATTTAATTTCACAAAAAACAAATGATACCTTACAATTCACTATAAAGTCCAATTTTTAATTTTTAAATTTGCCATCGGTATGTATTTTCAACTTGTTCCCAAATTTTTTCAGGCACTTAACATATTTGTGCACTCACATTTTTTCATTTTACACACTTAGCATATAATTCCATTGCTATTGGAGCGGCCATTTTTGATAACTCGCTTAAAAAAATGCGCAGTAGGTAGGTATGATGCCAAGGATTCAGAAAATGTAGTTAACTCATTTTTGAAAAAAAGTGCACTTTACATAATTGTGCACTACCCCATCGATATATAGAAGTTAAAAATATTTATTTATTTCCATACTGTTATTTAAATTTTAATTTACAAACCAGAATATCTCATATTACTCCCTCAAAAAAAAAAAACATTTTTTTTTTGTCTGTGCTACTCATTAAACGTGATAGTAAGAGAATCTGCAAAAAAATTTGAGTGCTCGCGATTACTTATAGGAAAAACACCTTTTTTTGTAACACGCTCGTAGAAATTTTCATACAAATAATTGTAAAAAATCTGACTACGTAATACTCGAACGGCCCCTTAGATGACTGAAAGCAAGTATTGGTCTCTTAAACCAATTAATAGTAAATTAGCACTTACTTCTAATGATCAAATTAATTAAAAAATTAGTAGCTGCACAATATTAATGATTAATTATAATTAATTAAAATATATGTATTAATTAATGATTTAAAAAACTTTAATTGCATGATTAATATAAAAATTGCTAATTATTTTTAATGTCTTTTCATTGCATTTAAAATATGATAAACGTAATTGATTGAATATTTTTGATTATTTTTAATTATGTGATTAATGTGATTAACGTAATTAATTGATTACACAGTGCTACAACCTTTTTTTCACTTTTGAAGCGACCTAGTAGAGATTGTTCATCTGGTCGAGTTATACACGAAACGCCCTTTAAAAGATTTGTAACACCCGCAAAATCTTGTTTTAAGCGTTCAGCAGAATCAATCCGTCAGTACGTTGATACAACTGACAGCAAAGTAGACTGCGGTTGTTTGTATGCGTAACGCCAGATACGACGGATAAAGACATCAAAATTGGTTTTAGAGTGATGCTTCCTTCGACAAAGAATCTTATTTTCATCCCTTAAATACGATTTTCTTACAGAATTTTAAAAGTGTTACTTTTCGTAAAAAATTGAAAAAGTGTTAGTTTTCGTATGGCACGTCGACATCAACCTATTTTCATAATCTGTGCTCGGAGGGAGGATCTGGAAAACTTCAGAAAAAAATCTCATCTAATGGTTAAGCAATCTATTTAAATACTTTTTTTATAATACATAAGAGAACTGGGTCCCGTACGATATGTCGAAAAAAAAATGTCGAATTTCCAAGACCGAATTTCAAAAAATTTTACTATACCGAAGAGATTTTTGACCGAAAAAAATTTCGAAAAAATGCAAATGACCGAAAAAGGTCGAAATTTGGATGCTTAATGTAAAACTTCGGAAATTTGGGTTTCGAGAAAGTTACCGTTACCTCATGGAGCTAAACTATGCTGGAGACCCCAATGACAAAAATAAATCGATGTGTCTTTGATGCGAAGTCCATGTACATTTGTTTCGCTATATATGTACATCGATGCATCGACTTGGTTAGAAGTTTTCTAATATGTGTATATTTTTCTAATTACGTGTATAATTTTGAACAAGGAAAAGATGTTGGTCCAATTTACTTTTCTTTTGGACAAGTGAGAAACTAAAATAACATTTAAACGTTCAAAACTTCACAATTTTTATAGAAACATCGATGTATCGATACATCAAATATTTACGTGACTATAAAAGTCGCCAAAAATCTAAATTTTTCTGACATCTTTAAACCGTAGATTCGTTTCTGAGAGGTTGTTGTTAATTATATTGAGAAGAGCTTAAGAGTTTGTGTTTGTAACTTTACCGTCAGGTTTTTTATTTGTTTGCAAGAGCTATTGCAAAACACTAGAAAAATAATACTCAACATTAATATATAAGATGTAGAAACAATGTAATGAATGATGTGTTAAATTCGCGCGAATTTTACACATCATTCATTACATTGTTTCTACATCTTATATATTTTTTTCGACATTTTTTCATACGACATTTTTTTTTCGACCTTTTGTGTTTTCGGCAAATTTTTTTTCGACATTTTTAGTTTCGACTTCTTTTTTTTCGACATATCGTACCAGACCCAAGAGAACTTTGTCACAAAAATCGCGTTAGGCGACGCTGGAGTCGAGATATTCACAAAATCCATATTTATGGTCCGTTTTTGTAAGTTTCTTATTTGAAATAGCCTTAAGGATGATTTACACGGGTCGATTTTCTGGTCGATTTTTATCGTTCCACTGCGTTCTACCTTCAAATACAAGGTGTGAATCGATTGAATTGCTATTTACACTGTGGAACGACAAAAATCGACTAGAAAAATTTACCCGTGTAAATAACCCTTTACTTAAATCGCGATTTTAGCCGTCCAAGTTTCGCAGACAAATATTTTCCTGGATTTACATGGCGAATGAAGTAGGTTGCTTATTTGAAAGTAGCTTTGAAATCAAATAAGATTAGAAATCACGCAACTCTGCCTGGGACAAACTTAACGCTACATAGCTGCTTTCAAAATTACTTTCTACAGCATTTTAAACATATATATATATATATATATATTTATTGTATTTGTATTTTGTATATTTGCATCGATTTAATTTGTAATTTAACAAAATTTACATTTATACGCGTAGTACTAATGTATGCTGCATAACAAAATTATGCAATTCAGCTACTTCTATTAAATATACTATATATATTAAGTATATAAATATTGAATTTAGTATTTGTTTTAACAAGAAGCATATGCGTTTTTTAACGATTTTAGTTTTTTTAATCGCTTAACACAATTTTTTTTCTCCCTTTAATTTTTTGTTACATCCTTGTTCTATGAATAATACAAACTATTTTTCATTTATGTATGCATATCTTTACGTAGCGTACGTTAATCTATCACAACATTATACGCACAAATTTAATAGTTAGTCAACCGAACGGTTTCCCATGCTTTGTACATCTAATTCGCTATTCGAACTAAGACTTGGTGATATTGTGGTTGAATTCGAATTGCGGCCACGATCTAAATTATAATATTGCATTACTTTTTGTGGTGGACGACTAGAAACTACTTCAGTTATTTGAGTCACTACCCATTTGGTAAGTTTAATGACAGCAATATGTGCAGCAAATTGTAAAACTATAGCACCAAATCCTTTATATAGACCCGATACACCTTCTGTCGCTACGGTGGTGCGATAACAATCGATGGCACCTTGATAATTTGTTAATATGGGCACAACTGCATAGCCATTGTCTAAATTATCAATAATGGTGCGTGTGCCTTGCAATTGAATACGATGTAATATTGTTTCAAACGGATAGAATATAACTTCTGATGTTAGCATAGCAATTAGATTTGAATAAATTTCGACATTTTGATTCTCCAATGAGTCATCTTTATATTTGGCGCCTTTACGTTCTTGCGACTGTTGTATGCGTCGACGCATAATTCGTGATGATATGCCCTTGATGACGAGTCTACAAGAAAAGAGGTAAAACATACACACTTATTTGGGTATGGAATAAAATAACGCTATACTACAAAACCATTTGGACCAAACCCAACAAGCCAAGCAAACGTAAAATAAATTTATAAAAAGCGTTTCTAAATAAACTTTAACCCCCATATTCATAAAAAATAAAATTGGTTTATAAAGCTTTTTAAAATGACATTTTCATACAATTTTTGAATTATAAGAGCTTAATAAACATTTAATATTTATTATAAATATGGGGGTAAGCTTACAAATTTCTGATTTTTCGTTTACAAAACACTTAAAATAAGCGTTTTGTAATTGAAACGACACATTGGTTTTAAGTGTTTGAAATAAACTTATAAACAATAATCAAAGGATAACTTTTTGGAATATTTTAATTTAAGCTTATACTTATATTTTAAAAGACAGGTAACTTTGTTTTGTTTACTTTTGTAAGCAAAACACTTACAAAATGTTTATTTTTTGCTTTAAAACAAGCGTAGTGTAAGCGTTTCTTATAAGCTTATTTATAAAAACTTACAAATAAAATTTCAAATGAAAGCATATGCTTAAATAACTTTCATGAAGAGATTGAAACAGACGTAAAAAATAATTTCGCCGGTTTCTAAACCTCGCTTTCCAAAACTTAGTTATAGGCTTTCGGAGTTCGAAATAGGCCTTCCGTAATTTTTGTTTGCCGGATTGCCCCTTTTATTTGATTGTTCAACCCTTCTTTATTTGAAAGTGCTTGCAAGAAGAAATATTATATACCTAATTTTAATTTTTCCGAAGATTCGACCTTTAAAGCTGGTTTACACGGGTCGATATACTAGTCGGTGGAACGACAAAATATCGACCCGTTTAAATACGCCTTTATTCTGCATACACTTTCGAATAAAAAATGTACAACAATCAAGCAAAGAGAGTAGACCATGTCCATTTTTCACCTTTTTCCAATTGTTTTAAATGCAAGAATTATAAAACATAATTACGAAGGTTTCAAATTTGGACTTCGAAATCCAGTAGCTAAGGTTTGAATGCTAATTTCCAAAATCGCGTTAATTTCTGTTTACTTGGGCCTCAATCTCTTTCAGAAGCTGGTGTGGTCCAATACCTGGCCGTGTACTGTACAGTGAACTAATTACCCAAATAAATATTTTGTAATTCCAACAGACATGCAGGGTCCTACCAACGCCCACGCTGGTAGCATACGTCCTTTTTGTGGTGAACTCCAGTATAGCAAACGTAAACTGCCCTCGCGAAAGACATCGAATAGTCCGGGTTTTTCGCTGGCTATATCGCTTTGCACTGTCTCCACCAAAGATGCTGAATAAAATGGCATAACAATGGCAATGCTGGCGCTTTAAGAAGTTAAGTTTTATTACACAGTAGATATTTAAATGTTTAACTTAAGTGATTTCTAATTAAGTGCATACCATTTCAAAATTAGATGCTGTCCGAAACGTTTAAGCGATGTACGACTATCAACTTCCCTAAAAAAGACAGAGGAAGAAATCAATTCTACAATTTCAAATTCAGTTTATACGTAGCCAACATAACCAATAGATAGACTAGGCCAAACAAATATTTTTGGAATCGTTTTCGGGACCATTCAAGGATTGGTTTCTTTGGCTTTTAGGACTTTTTGGTAATTGCGTCCAACCAGCAGAGCAACGTATGTTTTAACGATCGTATATTTTTCCATCGTTTTTCATATCCGAAAATCGTCCGGAAACTATAATGATGGGCTGATTTTCTGTTGGTTCGTTTTTACACAATTGTTTGTATACGTAAACGACCCTGAATTTTTTTTTTAACAATTGCGGAATCTTTTCGGGACCATTTTGCGCTTTCGGGATCATTGTGGGATTGGTCTTGGGGGCCTTTTTTGGATTGGCTTTAGGACTTTTTCCGGATTATTTTCTATACTTTCAGAATTTCATTTTAGAATTGGTTTCGATATCATTTCGGTATCGCTTTGAGGAATTTTTCGGAATTGTTTTTGGATCTTTTCGGGACTACTTTCGATGCTTTTTCGTGATCATTTCGGTATTGCTTTGAGGACTTTTTCAGAATTGTTTTCGGGACTTTTTTATTATCATTTTGGGAAGGGTTTGTGGAAACTTTATGAAAATTTCGCGATTATTTGTGAAGACTTTTTTTTTGGATTATTCTCGGTATATTTTTAGATTGTTTCGGGATCATTTTGGGAATGGTTTTAGGAATTTTTCGTGATCCTTTGTCAGGATAATTTCGGGAGTGGTTTTATGTTTTAGTCAAGTTGTGAACTTTTCTATTTTTCTTAATTCAAGAATTTAACTTCTACACGTATGTATGTATATCATAATACATTGATATTATTTTTGTAGAATGGCGAAAATTTTACCGTAAAAGTTCGGAACACTTCCTCAACTTTTGTTGAATTTAAAAAATAAAAGTGGGAATACATCTTGCTACTCAACAAAAAGATTTATAAAATAAAAACCTAATCGTGCTAAACAAAATATCGTCAATTAGGTACATTGAACTAAAATATCTAAAAATGAAAATAAATTGCTTACATTGTCGATAATGTACAACTGATCGTACTTTGGAATATAACCTGGCGTTTTAAAATATAATAAGTTTAATGAAATACTTAATAAGTTGAATTGATACTGGTACTTTGGAATATAGCCTGGCATATGAGGAGCTTATCCCAGCCAGAGATATCAAACCCCTAAAAAAAGTTCAGAACTCAAAACAAATTTATAGAGGTCTATTATATAAGTTTTGATACTATTAAACTGATCACTGTAATTCTTGTTTTAAAACTACCAAACCATTAAAAAAGCTGTATACTTACTTTGGCCAATGCGTAATCTTCGATATAACATCATCTACTGCTAACGACATACCACGTACAAGCAGACAACTACCCAAGCCTTTCCATAATGTAGTAACACCTTGTCGCCGATGCAGATGTATGATACTGGGCACAAGTGCAAAGGGATGCAAATGATACCTGTGATGAATTATTAGATGAATAAACATATATTTTCCATCATACCTACGTATACATATTTTATACATACCGCTGGGAAGCATTATAAACTTGACATTGTCGACGTAATACAATAAACGGATGACTGAGCAAATTTTCAGTGACTAAACTAACCCATTGCACGCCTATACCGAGATACTTGCGTATAGAAATTTCTGCAATAGAAGTATATTAACATACAATCTTAAATATATCAATATGAGGGGTTAAACTTACCGTCTTCCTGACTATCATAGTAGTTATGGTGCGTTTTATGCTTTTCCAACGGTAAAGAAAGATCGCGTTCTGAATTGACATATTTTAAGCCTCCGACTGAAGCACCAAGAGTTGTAATGTCATGACCTGATCCTGCCAAACTGTCGATATAATTTTGTGTTTGAAAAATACCTTCCTCATGCATTGGAAAGCTAAAAAATTAAAACAAAAAGTTAGTCATAGTATCTAAATAAATAACAAAAATACCTACTTCATCGGCTGTATGTTTAGGGTATTAGGCGGTATAGCCGTACTAGATGCTGTTGCAGCACTGCGTGTGGACATCATTGAACCTTGCAATTGACCCGCACTATAGATATTACGTAGTCGCGTTTGCTGCTTGTTGTGTTCTGCAATCTCTGCATCATCACTGTCAACATCTTCATTTTGACTCGATTTTTGATTTGTAGCGTACCTGCAATGGAATGAGCGAATGGTTGTATTAATTTTTAAAGCTTTTTGATAGCTAATATCCAATAAAAAATCTTACATTAACGTTGAATAATTGTTCATTCCGGCCATTACCCGCTACAGTTTAAATGGCTGTAGCCCAAAAAAATGTATATTAATTTTGTGGCTGCCTAACAATTGTGCGCTGTTCCAAATCTACTCACTATCTTGTTCACTAATTAATAATAAAAACAAATATTTCCTGTATTTTCTATAGGTAAAAAATAAAAATTCTACAACTGCTCCTCAGCCACCCAGATGTTATGTCAAAATTTGACAATTGATTAGCAACAACAAAAATAAATCGCGGCGCATGAAAGTTCCCTACGGAACATTTGTGATGGTTACCAACACAAACATAAATTGTTTTTTTTTTTTTTTTCGTTACCCAGCAAACAATCAGAGTCATAAATGATGCAGAAAGGAGTCCTAAATAGGAGCGTTTACGCTCTTTATGAGCTCATTTATGAGTCCGAAATGAGTGTATTTCCCTTCCTGCGATGGTCGTCCGATATGAGCTAAATTTCATATGTTGAATGAGCCTGAATAGGAGTCATTTATGACTCTTATTTGCATCAGAAATGGCTCATATAGAGTGTAAGTAGGAGTCATATATGGCTCCTTTATGAAGCTTTTCGGATGCAGTTATGACTCTTACAAAAGTCATATGCTGCACATTTCGGGTTCTTAAATGGCGCCTTTTTGGGATTGGGATGGGGGCACTGGAATTCGGGAAGCATTCATGAAACTCGGGCATTAGACATATTTGTGGGGAGAGTCCTGGAAATGTATATATCTCCTGTGACAATAAAACCAAGTAAGTGGCTTTCCCGTGATACATGCAAACCCCAAGTACATAAGACCAATTTTCTTTAAATGTAACGTTAGCAGCGCTCTTCAATAGTTCATAGTGCATGTTTACCTTTTATTACCGAGTTAGTTTAAAATGCAAGCTTCAGTTTTTCGTACCTCAAATAATGGCTGAGTTATGAGCATTTGAAAAGCACTGCTAACGTTACATTCCCAGACATACGTTGTTGGGAAAATAACTGCTGGGACTTGGTTTTGCATTTGTCACCGGAGAACTACTTACTTGATCTTTTGTGTCACTGGAGATATGTGGTACAATGCGGCAAAGAATCACTTCTCTATTGTTAGGTATACTTATGCCATCCACCAGGAAAAATCCGCTACATACCATAATATAGGTGTCCAGAAACAATTTCAGAATTAAAGCCGAGAAAAGTGTATATTTATCAGGAACAGTCCGCATGTGATGTATTGTTATTGAATTTTTATTTGAAATAAAAAAATTTTCACAAACAAAATATGAATATGTGTTCAAAAGCTGTTTTGTTAAATGAAAACTCTCGAAGTAAAGTCATATTTTTCATCAAATTGGATTCATTAAAGACTCCTATATGATCTTATTTCGGAGGCTCATATTTTTCACATATTTAGGACTCATATCGGACTCCTAAATTATGAGCACTCCGAGAATGTTTGAGGGGGATGAGCTTTCAAATGTTTAGGGCCACTTGCATAAAAGCCGATTAAGCCTAATCGGTGATTAACTTGACAGCTAACCATACAAAATACGTCAATTAAACTCCGGTTAGTCGTTATCAGCTTTTATGCAAGCGACCCTGAAAATTGTATTCACTCTAGCATTCCAATTCAGTCGAGTCTTTTCTATCAAAATAATTTACACAGCTTGTCAAAAATTTTCACTGAACTTTTTTCAGTGAGTTTTGGTGTAAAGGGTATTTCAACAAGAGCGTGAATATTTATAAAATAAAATATTCGAAAAACATTTTAAAAGTATTAGGTTTGTTTACTGACCAAAAAAAAGTTCAGAGCAGGGGGTGAATTCTGGTTCTATGAAATGATAAAATGAAAAGAATTTTCATACAAAATTTGTGAAAAGAAACTTCAAATTCATACAAATTTTTTTTCACGTTATCATTTCATAGAACCAGAATTCACCCCCAGGTTAGAGCAGAGCAGAGGGTGAATTCTGGTTCTATGATATGATAACGTGAAAAAAAATTTGTATGAATATGACGTTTCTTTTCACAAATTTTGTATGAAAATTCTTTTCATTTTATCATTTCATAGAACCAGAATTCACCCCCAGTGCAGGGCAGCTGTCAAAATCGAAATAGAGCAACTCAGAGCAGAAAAGCCAAGAAACACTTGAATCTGGATAGTTTCTTTTTATTTGGTTTTTTTTTGTTTAAACCTTCAAAATTAATGCAAATTCACGTAAACAAAAACATTGATTTTCTTGCCAGCTAATTGTTTTGAAGTTTTCAAAAATTTATTTTTTCCTGACTGACAATTGGTTCTCTGCTCTAACTTACTCCATAAAAAAAGCTAGAGCAGAAATTTGTGATCTGGATTACTCTAGTTTTGTTTTGAGCGTACTCATGAAACAAAAGATAGAGCAACCTAGAGCAAGAAAAGTGTTCGTTAAACACAATTTTGTGAAATATCTCAATCTGGCGTAAGTTAGAGCAGCCCAATAAACAAACCTAATGTTTACAAATGCCATTTAAAAACTAGAAATCAAAACGTCATACATTGCCTACTGTACAAAAAATGGTATTGACCGTCACCACTTATTCACCCCAATGGAAACACCCTTTTTGTGTTGGTCAGCGCTCATTCAGCCCAAAAGTGTACAGAATAGTTTGCAGAATCGCATGTTGTTGTTGTTGTTGTTAACAATGCATTGCCCTGTCTAGAGTGTATGATCATTCCGAAGATCTTCATCAAGCTCTTCTAAGGGGAGTCCAAGGAAACGTGCAGTTTCAACAGGGTTTGTCCAGAGGGACAGAGGGGTTAGAAGAGTAGGTTCAGATGAACAATTGAAACGGGAAGGGGGGTGTGATATAGAAACAGAGAGAGACTGGTGCTCGGAGTTGCTCATGTCTAGACTGCTCCTGTGGGAGCGAGAGTGTTGAGCTGCTGCGCGTGATGTTGACGCCATAAGACACGAGCAACAGTCTGGAGTTTGTGTGGCGGGTATAGCAGAAGTGCTGCTAGTCGTTAACCCATTATTATTATTACTATTAGTATTGCTACTAGAAAGTGGCGGTAGGGGTGCGCTTGAACGGCGCTTACTGCGGGACGCCCGAGGGCGCAAACAACAAGGGGCCACGAAAGTACTAAAGAAAGTACGGGGTCTGTGGATGTTAAGGTTAAGCCCTGAACATCCAGATTTATGGAGCCATCTCTTACACGTGAAGCATCCCAGCCAGCAAGGTACCGTACATTTTACGAACATTGCGATTTACGAGCTATTCTCGAATAAAAAAACAATAACAAAAGAAGCTTTTCTGTCACGTCAAACAAAAAAATTAAAATAAAAAATTTCAAACAAAAAATTTTGAACGAAAATTTTCAAACTGATATTTTAAAAGTAAGTATGTTTGTAAAATATCTAATTAAAAACACAAATAACATAAAATATATCTTTTAAATTATTACTAGCGTGCTGGAAGGTGGATTTGCGGAAAAAGAAAAAGGGACAGAGAAAGTAGCTGCTATTCTGGGATCTCGGGATGCCCTCTGGGTTGTATGACCCACTATTTATAAGTTGTGATGCTTAACATGTAAACCAATATCAGTACGTACACGCTGGCAAAAAGATATACAATTTTATTATTTAATTAAAAACTTTATACCTAAAATTTAGGTTTGTTCATTTGCATTATTTTTCGCATTGAAATCAGTCGGTAAAGCGTTCAGCAGAATCAAGCTTTCGGCAGAATCAGTCCGCCAATACGTCAGCTGCGTCACGTACGTCAATTTTAGAGCAATTTCTACTTTGACGTATCCGTCTTATCTGGCGTTACGCATACAAACATCCGCAGTCTACTTTGCTGTCAGTTATTTCGACGTACGTGACGTACGTCACGGATTGATTCTGCTGAACGCTTCAATCCGTGACGTACGTCACGTACGTCGAAATAACTGACAGCAAAGTAGACTGCGGGTGTTTGTATGCGTAACGCCAGATAAGACGTATACGTCAAAATAGAAATTGCTCTAAAATTGACGTACGTGACGCAGCTGACGTATTGGCGGACTGATTCTGCCGAAAGCTTAAGGCGGTCTAGAAAGTCGGTTTTTCTATCGAAAATTAATTGTTTACGAGTACATTTAGGATAAAAAAACAGACGTAAAAAGATTCATATACGAGTGCTTTTTCGATACTTTTACGACAATCGTAGGCAAAAAACATTTCAGAGCGAAACCGGATTCGTAGGCGAATCGTAAACGGATATCATAAACGATTTTTTATCAGAGTTTTCTTCGAGAAAACGTCAGTTTACGAGCCCGTTTACGATGATTTTGCTGGATGGGATTGCACAGAATGCGACCGTTTAATATATATCTTTTTGCAAGACACTGCATATCCATTCTTTTGGTCCGGGGTTCGGCTCAACGCCCGCCCGTAACAATAGAATATCTTGCAGCCCTGCTGCAAGGGGGGAAGATGATAGTTTCGGAATGGGACAAAACATACTAAACAGGGTTACATTGAAAGTGACAGTCCTTGGGCGAGGTAAAACCCCGGGTGGTTCCACTGCGCAGAGATCCATGGCGATGTCCTGGGTTTTCTGCTCTGAGAAGTGACTGTACATAGGGAACCTGCAGAATCGTATGAAAATCTCATGTGTAAATTTTCGGTGTGCAAATGAGTGTTTATTCACTGTACACTTTTACGTATAAAAGGTCAATGAAAGGAGATAGGTCGCATTGTTGTAATGGACATTGTTGACAGAAGTAAGGACAAACCTTACTATTTAAAATAAGAATGCCAAAATGTGGCCCCTCCATTTATACGTATTCTAAAATTATGTCTGGTTGACAGGGATGTTGTATCAAATGAATGCCATTTTTCGATAGCAGCGATCAAAAATAGTCGAATATCGCACATTGCTAATGAGAAACGAAAAACATCTGGTGCAAAAGCAAAACATTGGAAATTTAAGTGCGTTTTTGAGTTAATAAATAAAATAAAAATGTTGCAAGCAATTATACTTAATTTAAACAAATTGCGGTAAGTTTATTGTTTGAAAGCATTCGATACCACAAAACTAATTTTATTAAAACACCTAACCTCAACTTCTATTTACAATTTACCAATCGGTGCAGCCTCAGTCCCGTTGTGGTTACACAAGTGCGCGAAAAGGGACATTTAAATAGACCACGTCTTAGAAACCCATATTGGTTTATACGTAAAGAAAGATTAGTAAGTATAATCGATTAAACATATGTATATACAAAAAAAAAAAAAAAATATTTCCCTTTTAAGGCTCGCGATACAACAGTGACATCGGAGAACAAATCCTTCATCAAAGAAGTGGTACATGATAAATATGGTCCGCCATCACTCATTAAAGGTGTTCAAACTTATGATCAATCAGCTTTAATTAAAACAGAACCTGTGGAACGTAAACCATGGCATGAGAGGGCCCGCCGTTGTGGGTTGATAGCACGAAAAATTGGGCAATATCCGCTTTGGCTTAAAAATGGTGAACGCATACGCACTACATTATTGCAGGTGGTTGACAATCATGTCATACGGTATATACCACCCGAAGAGTATCAACCGGCACATAAACCAAAGGTTATGAACTTGCACAAGTATGGTTGTTTGTTAATAGGCGCCGAATCAGTTGATCCCACAACACTAACCAAAGAGTATTGTGGATTATTTCGTGATTCTGGTGTTATGCCTAAACGTAATTTGGCACGTTTTCTAGTAACACCAGATGCAGCAATACCAGCTGGTACACCCTTAAATGTAGCACATTTCCGCGTTGGTGATGTTGTGGATATACGAGGCAAAACGTAAGTTCTACAGAAAACTGATTGACTTCATAATTGTTTTTAACACATCCATTCTATACAATTCACAGTGTCGATCATGGGTTTCAAGGCGTTGTAAAGCGTCATGGTTTTAAAGGTATGCCTGCTTCACATGGTGTGACAAAAACCCATCGACGTCCTGGTAATATTGGTGGTGGTGGCGAAAAAGGACGCGTTTGGCCCGGTACAAAAATGCCGGGTCATATGGGTAATCGTTGGCGTAAGGCGAAAGGTGTTCGTATATGGCGTATTAATACCAAATACAATGTTATGTGGGTGAGTGGTAGCGCTATACCTGGACCCACTAATGGTTTAGTGTATGTTTATGATACTATATTACCGTTGCGCAAACCTAAAACAGCGCCACCTTTCCCCACAACATTTGAGGATGAATTGGAAAAGTTAACTGGTGCAGACGATGATATTTGGTACGAGGATGTGCATAGTTTTAAAGATGAGACCATAACCTTCCAGCCAGAAAGTAATTAATTGTATAGGTATGTTTAACAATAAATATAGCAATTTAATGTTTAGATGAATTGAAAATGTTTTATAACTGTGAGAAAATCGGTTAATTGTACGAATTTCTGGGAAGGAGCCATTCGAAACCCAACCAGACTTCAGACAAGCCGTCTCCCTTTCGCACGACTTTTTCAACTTCAATTCAAAAAAAGCTCACGCTTTGTAAGTCTCTCACTCTCAGTGTCAATGTACGAGATGCAGTGAAATAACGCCCGCCGCCAAAAGGAAATAGCACCCGCATAGTGAAATAACAAGGTGAAGTAAATAAAAAGAAACAGAAGATGTACGCTATCTGAAATGGTAGGGGTGTTTTCAAGGAAATGAGCGGGGCAAAATCTGAAAGGGTAAAAACCCGTTTTTGTAAAAAATAGTAGTAGAAAATTTTAATGAAATGGATTACATCGGTCGATCAGCCATTAACTACCATTCCAGTACCTTTTAAACTCGTAAATTTATTTCGGTCCTTTACTTTGATATCGAAAGCATCAAAATTTAAATATAAAACATTGCAAAGGTGTGGAAACCTCCAAATGTGATTCCTCAACAAATTTTTAAAGACAGACTTGGTAGTTTTTGTTCGGAGTCGACATTAAGCTCCACCGAAGCGGGAAACCGAAGATCATATAACCACAAATTGATGAAAACCTCGTTTAAAGTCGCAAGTTACAGCTGTTGACCAGTTGTGCCTTTTTGGTGCGGTAATTGTAAGTACGTCCCAGTTCTTCTAAAGAAATCAAAAAAGTTTTTGTAAAAAATTTGAACTTACTTCATTTGGGGTCATTTCCTGAAGTTTTTATTTGGGGTGGAAATTCTCTACTACCTCTCGATTTAATTTTGCTGAAGAGTACGAACAAATACCCTTTTATCATTTTTTGGCTAAGCGATAGGACTGAAAAATTCGTATATTAACATGAAAATGGTAGTAAAATAGTAGATGAGACAAAAAACAACACTCTTCCGTGTACAGCATTTGCTCCACATTTTCAGATAGCCGAGTGACAGAACAAAGAAGTTATGATAACTGCAAGCGGTTTTTTTTGTTGGAAAGCTGAAAGCTTCAGCTTTCAGACTGTTATAGGGCCTAAACACGATGCGTCTGAGTCAAGAGTCAGTTTAGGTGTATTAGTGAAAATGTGTATGTAGTAGTTACACCGACATGACTCAAGAAAATCAAAATGAGTTTGATATTTTGTAGAATGACGGCGAGTCAACACGTACACAGATGACTCGCGAGTCAGACGCACTGTGTATAGACCCTATGAGGGTTGCTGGAAAAAAAATTTAAAAATTATACGAAAATTTACTTTGAAAAAAAAAAAAAAATATTTATATTGGTTTAGGAGATCCATCAGCAGAGACCCTTAGTATGAAAATAACAAAATGAGATGTTCTGGTATCACAAGCTTAAAGTCAGGACTGGAGTTCATGAGAAACTCGTATTTTTATCTCTTGAGAAACATGTCCGTTTTAAAGCCTGAAAACGCACAATTTTTGAAAACTTACAAATTTCGAGATAATAATTTATCTATAAGGAGTGAGTTTTTTTTTACCTATGGATGGGTTAGTTTCTTCTAGGATAAGTACGCGTAATTTCTGAAAAAAAATGAGTTTTTACCTAAAACAGTGAAGACGCCAGAGCCAGCTGAAATTGTCAAAAAAAGGTAAAAATTGCGTATATTCAGTACCAGGTTTTTTAATACCAGTTACTCGTTATATGATTTACTATTCACTTTTAAACAAACTGCTCTGTTTTACCTTTAAAACGCCATATCGAATGTAAGGATATCTCTAATAGAAACATTTTTACAACAATAATAGGATAAGCCTAAAAATGTCGTTTTTCAAACTTTGAAATTCGAACAGTCCGAAAAGAGTGGTTATAAAAATTAAATGTGTGTAAATTTGTTCCTATAGGACCCTAAAGAAGTGTCCCTCAAAGTTTGAGCGAAATCCGAGACTAGTCAATAACGATATTTGCTAATATTATACGTTTTCATATGGGTTGACTCATATATGTATCAATGTTTGTGAATGGTGATGGGTTTGATGGTTTAACTGGTCAGTCATCACTTAAGCAAAAATGTCTGGATAGTGTTTCGGGGCCTTTTGATCAACCGCTCTTCACTTCAATCATACCGTTAAAGTGGATAATACTACCAAATAAAGCTATTAGGAGGAATCGTACCCCTCAGTCCATAAGATTTTCCAGACCCAAAAAAAATTATTCAGAAAAATGTCGTTACAGTGATCAAATCTTTTCTAGGGGTACAAAATTACAAGTCTCTATCTTAGCTGGTTTATTTTTGGCCGCAGAACATAGTCATTTAAATCAGGTGCATTGGCTAAAATAATTTTTGAATGAAGTGATACCTGAAAAAAAACACAAAATTACCGATATCTCGAAAACCTGCCCATACAAAAGTTTTATATGTTCATATCATGTCAGTGCCAATTCACCCATATGCATAAATTTCTTGGTATTTTTTGGCTGTAAACTTGTGTAATTTACAATTTTTTTCCTATAAGTTAATAAACCCCTACAAAGCGGGTTAAAATACTTTTCTGTTAAATTATCAAATTCAATCACACTTTGTTGCATACATTTTGCTCATGATATAAAATTCAAAAAATTGAAAATAATAATTATGGTTGAGCAAAATTTTTAAAACAAGGATAACTATTATGGTTGAGTTAAAATGATTGTGCTCAAAAAATAATAATTACACATTGATCCAAAAAATAAAAATTTATTATTTAACTCATAATGATTACCGTCTCTGGTTTTTTATATTGCTTGTAGAAATCTAATTATTTCTGTTGCAAATAAAACTTTCAACTCAACATACATATTTACATTCTATACAAGGCGAAAAAAGCGACACGGCCCTGCCTTCTGTTTATATTATTTTTGATAAACGTAATATTTCTCATCATTCTCAGATTTAGCGCTCAACTTTCCTTCGCGAGCCAATTTCTTTAGATGATGTCCCACATTGTAAGCAGCAGCTGACCATAATTCCTCGGGCGTTTCTTTATAGACATCACGTACAACATCCATGGCTTGTAGCGGCTTATTAGGATTACGATCGAAAAAGTCTACAATTTGTTGTTCACGTTGGATGCGATGTTTAATGTAATATTTAATTTTGTCTAATGGTTGCTGTAAAAAACCCAAATATAAACAAGATGCTATATCTCGTCGATGCCTATGCAACACCCCCTATCTACAAGATGCAAAACCTTCCAAATGACGAAAGTAGCAAAAATGAGAATTGTTAACCCTGGGTGCCAGGCATCCAATTTACCCAAGAAACGTTAATGTAGGGGTAAATATCACTTTATAAAAACAAAAATTCAGTTGCAAGATTATACATAGGATTAAAAGGAAGTTAGTTTTTTTTTGCTCTTTTGTAGAATTTGATTGCTTTCAGATAGGTGGTTTTGCATAGGTTTCGACGATATTAACTAATTTAGCATTTACCTCAACAATATTTCCATGTGCTGGATATATGATTCTGGGTTTAAGATCCAATATTTTGTGCAAACTTTGCATGTAATCGTATAACTCTTCAAATACTGCAGTGCCCTCGCCTAAACAAATTTACAGTTTTGAAAATGTTGTGTGTTTGTGTTGAACAATTTAAATTTACTTAATAGCCGCCTAATTAGCCTTACCCTGGGTATGCGGATCTCTGCCCAGGGTGGACCTTCCCCTTTCTCCGCAACTCGTGGGTTCAAACATGAACAACCTATCCAACAACAACAACAAAAATAAGGAGTCTGGGTCTCCTCAAAAAAAGCCAACAGGAGCTCGCTCCGTTAAAAAGGTCACGGCCAAGCCGGACCTTAGTAAAGCTGAGAGGACTCCCCAGCGTTTCATTGCTGCTGCTGCAGCTCGACGTAGTAGGGCCGAGTGTAAAACCGGTCTGAGTAGTCCGATGATCGGTGCCTTCTCTAGGGGTTCCGATTGGGAGGCCAAAAACGAGGCTATCAACCCCGTAGCCTCCACAAGTGGTCTTGCCTTTCAGCGTAAAGCGTCTGGTGAGCCCTTGGCTGGGGGCTCCAGGAATGTTGGTGCTGACGTTAGGGTCGAGGACCTGGCGGGCAGGCAATCCACCAAGCCCAACCACAATGATAAGCGGTCGGCAGCCCGGATCCTGTTTAAGAACGCGACCTCACCGATAAGGGAGGAAGACGTTTCGGCAGAGGCCTGGGCGAAGCTCCAGCGCGATCTTGCGTGGGCTCGGCGGATAGTGCCTGATTTTAAGGTTGAGCTGTATGGCGCTAACAACAAGGGGGAAACCTCTAAGCGAAACCGATCGCTGGAGGAAACCATCCCTACGGCACCGAAAAGGGCCAGAATAGGAGGACCGACGAGGTCCTTCGCTGACATTGCCAAGGATCGCAAGATCATTGGAGTAATAGATGAGAGCAACGTAGACGGCAGGATCCCCAAGCAGCAGTGGAAGTGGATCAGGGCCGCGCTCGCAAAAGTGGCTGTACAGGTCAAACGTGACAACCCTGGTCCTCCACCCAACTACGCCGATGCGGGTTGGTACCAGGGCAATGTGAAGCTGATCGCTTGCGATGACAGCAGGTCCGTGGCCCTGTACAAAATTGGCATACAGCGCATAGGAGAAGTTTATCCCGGCGCGCGCTTGAGGGCAGTGGACGCGGTTGATATCCCGCAACGCCCAAGGGCTAGAGTTTGGATTCCAGTTGGTTGCACGGAACCAGATGAGATTTTAGATGTGCTGCAGGAGTACAACCCTGAGCTGCCTACATCAAACTGGAGGGTGGTGAACGTTTATAAGACCGATAAGGCTACCATGCAGATCGTTCTGCTTCTGGATGAGGCAAGCATCGAGGCTCTGGCCCGATGCAAGTACGTAGTGAGGTATGGCTATGAAAAGGTGGTCCTCAAGGTATACAAGTCCGATACCGAGGCCCTAGCCAACCTCACCTCTAATCCGGAGTTGGAGCACTACCATCAAACAACTTTAGAGAGTTCGTGAGTTCCACAAAACCACGGGACGATATCATCGTGCTAGGCGGCGACGCTAATGCCCATCACAACCAATGGGGCAGCACTGACACAAATGAGCGAGGTGAGTCACTACCTACTAGGCACTAACCTAAGTATATGTAACACGGGGAATGAACCCACCTTCGTAACAAGAAACCGAGAGGAAGTCCTCGATACAACGTTGGTCACTGACTCTTACAGTGACCTCATAGAATCATGGAGGGTGTTAGGCGAGCACTCCTTCTCAGACCATAGATACATTAGCTTCTCCTTAGTAGATATACATACAAGTCCGAAATATATACAGAATATTAGGAAAACAAATTGGGGTTACTACCAAAAGCTTATTCGCAAATATTTGTCAAATCAGCTGGTAACACCTAGAAAGGAAGAGGAGCTAGACGACCTCGTCAGCTCCTTCAATCAACACTGCAAGATTGCTCTAGACAAGGCGTGTCCGCCTAAAAAGTTAGCTGAAACCCACAGACCACCCTGGTGGTCGTCCGATCTAGATAATCTCAGAAGGACATGTAGGTCGGCCTTTAACAAAGCCAAACAGGATGGTAGCGCAACATCCTGGGCACTTCACAAAACTAAATTAAGTAACTACAAGAAAGAAATTCGCAAGGCCAAACGGGCCTCCTGGGTGAATTTCTGCAACAATATCGAATCAACATCTGCAGCTTCGCGCCTGAGGAAGGTGCTCTCAAAATCGCCAGCGACACTGAGCCACATACAAATGCCGGATGGGAATTGGACCGATTCGAGCACTGACACAATGAATCTGCTTCTGGATGCTCACTTTCCGACATGCACAGTCACGGCTACTACTACGGTCGGGAATGAAATGCTTTCGGATCAGCTGATAAAGGAAATAACCGATGATAAAAAGCTGGACTGGGCCTTGGCCAGTCTCAAGCCCTACAAATCGCCAGGACCGGACGGAATATTCCCGGCCCAGTTACAACAAACATCCGAGCTTATTAAGCCCTGGCTGAAGACCATGTTTGTTAGTTGCCTCAGGCTCAACTATGTACCTGCATCATGGAGAGAGGTTAAGGTAGTATTTATCCCAAAATCCGGGAAACCATCCCATTCTAAACCTAATGATTTTAGGCCAATAAGCCTATCTTCATTTCTACTTAAAATTATGGAAAGACTTTTGGAGGACTATGTCAGAAGATCGATAGACTCAACTCATATGTCGCGGGCTCACGGTAGTAAAGGTAGATCGACTGACACTGCCTTGCATTCTCTGGTATCTGTTATAGAAAAGTCAATTGACACAAAGGAATATACACTGGTGACTTTCCTTGATATAGCAGGTGCCTTCAACAACGTTCTACCGGAAGCCATCACCTCGGCGTTAACGGGTCGATGCCTGCCTTGTGGAGTTTATCCGCAAATTGCTTATTAGCAGACGGATTACAACGGAGCTAGGCGGTAATTCGGTTCAGAGACTCGTTAACAGAGGTACCCCGCAAGGAGGTGTTCTCTCTCCGCTCCTGTGGCTGGTTACTGTAAACCAACTTCTACGTCTCATGGAAGCTGAAGGCTACCAAGTGATCGCGTACGCCGATGACATCTGCGTTATCATTCGGGGAAAATTTCCTCAAACCCTCTGCAATTTAATGGAAAATGCTCTGACTAAAGTATGCGAGGAAGCCCTCGACCGTCACGGTGGTAGCAGCCAACGCTGAGCGATTAACATCTAACGCTGCAGACAGCAAGACTCCTGCAACGCCATATCGGGCAGTTAATCGGAACAACTCGTCGTTGATAGGCAACCTCCGGGATGGGGCAAACCTCGACGATATGGGGACGGCAGGGAAGTCTGTGCGCTCTCATGTTGGTGGTGCTTCAGATTAATCTGCACAAATCTAAAGTAGCTTCGGCTGCTTTAAGTAGTCGTCTTTCTAAAGGCGACGTGGATGTGGTCCTCATCCAAGAACCCTGGGTCAATAGCTCGAGAATCTGCGGATTGGGGACTAAGGGCTTCAAGCTCATTCGAGCCAGCGAGGAGAGCAAAGTCAGAACGTGTATTTTGGTCAAGTCTGAGTTGAACTCCTTTCTCCTACCTAACTACACCAATGGTGATATTACCGCTATCAGTCTAACGGTCGACAGCACCCGCCTGACGGTGGCGTCGGTCTATATGCCCTACGACGCCGAAGAACCCCCACCACAAATGGAGGTGAAAGACCTGGTGTCAAATTTCTGCACGGGTAATCTTATTATTGGAGCGGACGCTAATGCTCACCATGTCCAATGGGGGAGCTCCGACATCAATGCCAGGGGCGAGTCTCTGTTTGATTACCTCTTAACAACCAACATGGTGATTTGCAACGTGGGTAATGAGCCTACTTTTATCACTAAGACCCGCAGGGAGGTCATAGACCTCACTCTCTGTAGTGAAGGCGCTTATGAGTGGGTCAGAAAATGGCGGGTTCTGGAAGAACATTCTTTCTCCGACCACCGTTACATAGAAATGGTTTTAGACTTTATTGTAGAACAACCAATCATGAAACGCAATCCACGTAACACTGATTGGCAGTTACACAATGAAATATTAGACAGAGACCTCCCAGTACTGCCCTCACAAGCCCCCTCATCAGTAGAGGAGCTGGAGGATCTTGTTACTACATTTACATCGGCGCTCTCAAATGCTCTAGGACAGGCTTGTCCAGTGCCAAAACCACGCGGTAAACACAGGCCACATTGGTGGTCCTACGATTTGGACTCGCTCCGAATATCATGCCGGAAACAATTTAACAAGGCCAAGAGCTTCGGCTCTGAGCCTCATTGGCACGAATATAAAGCTAAACTAAGGGCCTACAAAAAAGCTCTGAGACAGGCGAAGAGAACCTCGTGGAGAAATTTCTGCACTGGCGTCGAAAAGGTCGACGACACAGCGAGACTTAGACGAGTCCTCTCGAAAAGTCAAACAACCATCAGCTATTTGCGAAAGCCTGACGGATCCTGGACCAGCACGGAAGAGGAAACCCTTGAGCTGCTCTTGAATACACATTTTCCGGGGAATCTGCATGATGCACCACTAGCACCTGCAACAAACCTGGCAGTAAATATACCCATCACTGAGGAAAGAGTAAGGTGGGCAGTTAAGAGCTTTGAACCGTATAAGGCTGCCGGGCCGGACGGGATTATCCCCGCGCAGCTTATAAACACGTTGGAGACATCAGCTAAATGGCTGGTATTTCTCTTCACAGCCTGCCTGGCTCTCAACCACATTCCGGGCTCCTGGAGAAGCGCCACGGTAGTGTTTATCCCTAAGGCTGGGAAGGCATCCCACTACGAGCCAAAAGACTACAGACCGATCAGTCTCTCGTTCTTTGTACTAAAAACCTTTGAGAGGATATTAAGCGACTACCTCTTAACGACTATTGATAGCAACCTTATCTCTAGCTATCAGCATGCATACACCAAGGGTAAATCAACAGAAACCGCTCTGCACAGCCTAGTGTCTGTCATTGAGAAATCTTTGTGTGAAAAGGACTACTGTCTCGTGGCCCTCCTAGACATTGAGGGGGCTTTCAACAATATAAGCCCGGAGGCTATCAACTCCGCTCTAACTAATCTGGGAGTAGATAGACCTCTAACTGGTTTAATTGACCAACTTTTAATGGGAAGGAAAATAGCTTCTTCACTTGGTACGGTTGAGTTATCACGCTATGTCACAAGGGGAACACCCCAGGGTGGTGTTCTTTCCCCGCTTTTATGGAACCTCACAGTCAACTCGTTGCTACGTGACACAAGCTGGGGGGGCGGGAAGATAGTGGCATACGCAGACGATTTAGCTATTGCATTCAGAGGCAAGTTCCCACAAACTCTGTGTGACCTGATGCAAGTAGCACTGCGAGAAGTTTCGACGTGGTCCTCTCGCTGCGGACTTAGTATCAACCCAGGGAAGGTGGAACTTGTCCTCTTCACCAACCGGTATAAAATACCGCCACTAAGCCTACCAGAACTAGATGGCACGCGCCTGGGCTTGTCGGATAAGGCCAAGTTTCTAGGCATAGTTCTGGACAGGAAATTGAATTGGAAGGAGAATGTTCTTCAGCGCCAGAAGAAAGCTTGCATCGCTCTTTACACCTGCAAAAGAGCCATTGGCAAAAAATGGGGGCTCAGCCCTAGAGTATGCAGTTGGATCTACACGGCCATCATTCGCCCAATCATGCTTTATGGAGTCGTCGTATGGTGGCCTGCGCTGAGCAAGGCAACATACCTGAATCTGTTGCGGAAAGTCCATAGATCCAATATGATCTGTATAAGCGGTGCGCTAAGGACAACGCCCAACGAAGCCCTCCAGGTCATTCTGGGCATTTTGCCACTTGATCTGGAAGGGTTTCGGTCAGCGGCGGCATCAGCTCTGCGCCTAAGAGAAACCTCCAGTTGGGCTGCGGGTACTATTGGACACTCCAGTATTCTGGAATCTTACAGCTTTCTCCCTCTAAGCACAGATCGTTGTGCGACTACTACAGTCGGGGATAGCTGTTTCAAAATAAACATTCCCAGCAGAGAAGACTGGGAGAGGACGGATTGGTGTCCCGAAACAAATGGTGGCACTTCCATATACACCGACGGCTCGAAGTTGGACGGCAGAGTTGGAGGAGGCGTTTATTCAAGGGATTTGGACCTTGAGCTCTCCTTCAGACTACCTGATCATTGTAGCGTCTTCCAGGCGGAAGTCTCGGCAATCCTGGACGCCGCGGCCTGGTTAAGCAAACGTGTTATCGGAGAAGATATCGCTATTTTCAGCGATAGCCAAGCAGCCATCAAATCCCTTGGCTCATACACGTTCAACTCTGAACTGACGCTCAGCTGTCGTCGATCTCTTCAGGAGATGGCCCAACAGAACCGCGTAAACCTCATATGGGTCCCGGGACATAGGGACATTGAGGGAAACTGTAAGGCAGACGAGCTTGCCAGGCAGGGCACGACCAAGCAGGTTCTTCAGGATAAAGAGCGCTTAGGTATGCCGTTTGCCACATGCAAACTAATGCTGAAGGAGCACACACTCCGTCAAGCCAACGAAAGATGGCTGCAATCCCCAGGGTGTCGCATATCGAAACAAACCTGGCCAAAATGGGATCTTAAAAGGTCTAGACGCATTTATGCCCTAACTAGGAGGGAAATCTGCATATTGATAGGGGTATTAACCGGTCACTGCCTCATTGGTAGGCATGCAGAAAGGCTAGGTGTGCCCTACCGACGATGCTGCAGGAGTTGCAAAGATGATGAGGAGGAGGAAACAGTGGATCACCTCATCTGCAACTGTCCGGCTTTAAGCGGCGCGAGAACGCGCTTTTTGGGAGTTCCGTTCCTGGATAGCCTAAGCCAGATGGCGGAACTGGACATAAAGGACTTGATGGGCTTCATAAAGTCATCTAAGTGGTTCGAGGAGGAGTAACGGTGTCGGTTTAGGAGTGTCAGTCCCGGGATTCTGCTATGTGGAAAATCCCAACAACTCAGGGATTTTCCATATGGCTGGGTCCCGGGACTGACTTTCCTTGTGTTGGTGGTATCACAACGGGCCTTTCAAAACTGGCCTAAGTGTGCCTCTGCGGCAGCCACTTGAACCTAACCTAACCTAAAGTATGCGACTGGGCGAACGCTTCAGGTTTGGAGGTTAACCCCGAGAAAACCGAACTTGTCCTCTTCACTAGGAGGTACAAAATACCGAACTTAATACCACCAAAAATTGGGAATACAACTTTAGTACTTAGTGACAAAGTCAAATATCTAGGAGTTATTCTAGACAGGAAACTACTCTGGAGCGACAATATAGCGGAACGAGTTAAAAAGGCAACATGCGCGTTGTTTACTTGCAAGAGAGCAATTGGTATATCGTGGGGGTTCTCTCCCAAAGTGGTGCACTGGATATACACAGCTATTGTTCGTCCAATTTTACTGTACGGTGTGCTGGTCTGGTGGCCGGCACTAACCAAGAACACGTACCTCAAGCAGATACAAAAAGTCCAAAGGAGTTCAGAACTCTGCATAACCGGGGCCCTCGGCTCCACTCCGACAGAAGCACTCAACACGATGCTGAATCTTCCACCACTCGATCTGGTGGCTAAAGAAATGGCTGTGATTACAGCTCTGCGATTAAGGGAGACCGACGTATGGAAGGGCGGTACATGTGGTCACGCCACAATTTTAGGCTCCCATGCACCTGTGAGCATACCATTACATACTGACTATTGCACGCCAAACAACGTGTTCGTTAGGAACTACGAGGTGAAAATACCCACAAGACAAGAATGGGATTACCGACCGCATACTGTGCGGAATGCCATGAACATATTCACCGATGGCTCTAAGCTTGAAGGGAAGGTGGGTGGAGGTATCTTTTCACCGAACCTGGGACTAGAGATCTCCTTTCGTCTTCCCGACCACTGCAGCGTGTACCAAGCAGAAATGCTGGCAATACACGGTGCAGTGAAAAGCCTAGCGTCTACGCCCCAAAACGGCAAACGGATATTTATCTTCTCAGATAGTCAGGCCGCGCTAAAGGCACTGAACTCATATGTCGACAACACAAAGTCGCTAACTGAATGCCGCAGATCTCTTAACGAGATGGCTCAGCACTTCAGTATCAGCCTTATTTGGGTACCTGGTCACAGGGATATTGAAGGCAACTGTATAGCGGATGAGCTGGCCAGAAGAGGTACCACCACTCATCTCCTTCCAGGAAATGATCTGGTAGGCATTCCCATGGCATCTTTCAAACTCCGAGCTAGCACAAATACCTTACAAAGGGCAAATGAGCTCTGGTCAGGTCTCTCGACGTGCGAGATATCAAGGCTAACTTGGCCTTCGTACAACAAAGGACGCACTAACTGTCTGCTGTCACTTAATAAATCCGGTGTCTCATCACTGATAAGGGTGTTAACAGGGCACTGCTTAATAGGCACACATGGTGCTAGGATGGGCGTAATAACTCACGATTACTGTCGCAGCTGCAGATGTATTGAAGAGGAGGAGAGTGTTCAACATCTGCTGTGTCATTGTCCTGCACTCAGCAGAAGACGATTGGCTATTCTCGGCCAACCGTTCATCGACGACCTCACGGAGGTTTCTAAAATGGATATTAGGGCTCTATCGAAATTCATTGATTCCACGAGCTGGTTTGATCCTCTAATCCAAGTGTGAGAATGTGAGAGTGTTGATATTTGTCTCTCGGATATGGGGTGGGTCTTAAGACCGCATAGGGTATCACAATGGGCCAACTTGACTGGCCTAAGTGGTGGGCAGGGTCCTGCACTCTGTCCTGCCCTCGCAACCTAACCTAACCTAACCTAATAGCCGCATTCTTTGTTTACATATAAATGCAAATGTTAAGAAGTTTTGTAATTTTTTAATTTTTTTTTCCTTTTACTATCTTGAATGCAAATATCTTTTTTAATAATCAAAAAAACCATTGCAACCTCAAAATTGATTTAATGAATTTTGGTTGTTGTTGTTGTTGTTGTAACGAGGTGTAGTCCTGCCCAACGCGTTCTTTCCTTTAACCTAATTGTCATCAATATCTTCTAACGGGAGTCCAAGGAAACTAGCAGTTTCAATAGGGTTGGACCAAAGAGAGATGCGTGTTAGAAGAGTGGGCTCAGAAGAGCAAGAAAATAAGTGATTGGTATTGTGGGGGGACGAGCCGCATGCCGGACATACATTCGGCACATCAGGGTTCAGTTTAGATATGTAGGAGTTTAACCTACTACAATATCCAGAGCGTAATTGAGCCAGAGTGACCCTTGTCTCTTGAGGAAGATGACGCTCCTCTTCAGAAATGCCAGGTGTTGCGGCATGTAAGACATTGTTTAGCGGACAGAGCGCAGAGTAAAGGTATTAAGCGACAGCTCTTTGGGTATTTTTGTTTCAATCAAGGTCTGAAACCGATTAAAATAACGTTCCGGTTTCGGTTTTGCAACGTGTTTCGGTTTTCGATTTCCAAATAAAAACACGAGCAAAGGTGTACTTATACAACTTGTGCTTTGTTCCTGCGGCCATGATGAAATTTCTCCAATATAATAATACATTTTATTAACGCTATGCATGGATGAAATTTCTGCAAAACAAATTTCTAAAATTTACTTTTTTATTGGAAAAATATTAGAATGGAACTAAATGCATAAATTGTCAAAAACATTAATATGAGTGATGCTTTCTGAGACAAGCCTGAACATTTCTTTTTCGGATCTCGTAAACTCTTTTCGATCGCTTCATTCAACCATAGTCAAACTTCCTGTTGTTGTTGTTGTTGTTGTTGTTAACAGCAAAACACTCCCCGAAGGTTTTGGGGAGTGATGCCGAAGTTGACAGTCCTTGGCCGGATATGACCCCGGTACGCTGCGGTACTCCCTTGCGGTACTGCCCGACTGTCGTGGTAGCGATTTGGTATGACCAGTGGAACCTTCTAGGTCATGTCATCCCTCCATCCGTGAGGAAGAAGAAGATGGGTAATGAGAGGTGAGAGGAATCATATCCGTAGATCAACCATCGAGTAGCACGTCATTACCTATGTGCATATTAGTCGCCTCTTACGACCGGTATGCCTACCTCGGGCATATTCTAAACCCCTAACCCGCAGAATTTTTATACAGAGGTGATGTCTTTTATAACATTGCTCGGCAATCTTCCATGAAAGTTTTCAGGGTATATGTTTATAAAAGAAAATAACCATGTGCCCACTAATAGAAGTGAGACATTTAAAAAATTCAGAACCGTTTAGAACCGGCTTTTGAAACGGTTTCGTTCTTTTTCAGATCAAAATAACGGTTACGGTTTCGGTTTTGAAAAATTAATCGGTTTTTTATCAGTGTTTGATCTACAGGTGCATAAACAGGCCTTGAGGCATAACCATACAACGTCTGTTGACCATTACTCTGCCCTCTGTCCGCTAAACAATGTCTTACATGCCGCAACCCCTGAAGAGGAGCGTCATCTTCCTCGAGAGACAAGGGTCACTCTGGCTCAATTATGCTCTGGATATTGTAGCAGGTTAAACTCCTACATATCTAGACTGAACCCTGATGTGCCGAATGTATGTCCGGCATGCGGCTCGTCCCCCACAATACCAATCACTTATTTCCTTGCTGTTGTTGTTGTTGTTGTTGTAGCGAGGTGTAGCCCTGCCTAAATGTCAGACAGGGTCACCCCGAGTGTATTGCTCTTGGCCGGGTCGATATAAGAAAACGGCCCGGGTCGTTTCGGCACGATGGGTACAGCACAAGTACTGGTACCGTTCTCGTAGAACCGGCAATACAAGAAACTAGCCATGTAGGCCATGTAGGTCATTTAGCGTTACCCAGGGTGCACCAACGGGGAGGCGACCTACTCTTACACTCCTTGCTCATTTGAGCCCACTCTTCTAACACCCATCTCTCTTTGGTCCAACCCTATTGAAACTGCTAGTTTCCTTGGACTCCCGTTAGAAGATATTGATGACAATTTAGGTTAAGGAAAAATACGCGTTGGGCAGGACTACACCTCGTTACAACAACAACAACATCAGTTTCGGCTTCACTTCTTGGTTTTAATAATTTGTATACCCCGGATCTACGTGAAACCGGACTGTTCCCGTGAGAATTGAGTGTAATCTGGAGCGTTATCTTCCAGAAGAATACTGCTAATAATGCCCTACAAAGTGTAATTCGTTCGGCGTACCAGGCCTTAACCAAAAATCGTATAGGCCCGCGAGACAAAATTACTAATACATAGAGCATTCGGCTGCCCTCGTGTCACATATAGTCATCGTGTCTCTGCAGAGACTCGGTGTTGCTTTTGGCTTAAGAAAAGAATACGGCCCGTTCAGCTACGAGAAAAAAAATATGGGTTGTGATCAGTGTTCATTCACTGTGTTTAACGACATAAATACATTTCGTTTTGTGCAAATGATGTTGTTCTTGTTGTAACGAGGTATAGCCCTGCCCAAATGTCAGACAGGGTCACCCCGCGTATATTGCTCTTGGCCGGGTCGATATAAAAAAAACGGCACCAACGGGGAGGCGACCTACTCTTACTGATCAGGGACGGCGTTAGGTGGGGTAAAGGTTATAAAATCGAAATTTCAAAGCAATTTTTATCGAAACTATCCATGTGATTTCCAAAATTTTAATTTCATTGGCAATAGCTTTCATCGAATAAAAAACCAAAGAACTCCTTTTTAGAAAAATGCATGCCCTTTGAAGATCTTAATCTTGAAAATTCGAAATCTGTAATAAAAACCATTTTTCTTCAAAAACAAGCATTTCGCTGGCTTCGTGAGCAAATGTCGTAAGTACATTTTTTTTTTAAATGAGATTTTAAGGCAAAACGATAATACATTTATAAAAAACCTTTTTCAAAACTTAATTTTGAAATATCCTATTTTTCTCATATGCGGTTCGAATTGAAGTTTCTAACACATTTTATTTTATGGCTCTAGCTTTATCGTTGCTGAGAAATTTGATTGTTGGAAAAATTTTCTCAAAATACCATATAGTGCGGCGTACACTTTTTTGCACATTTTTAAGGACATCCTAATCTCTTCCTAAAGCCTAATCTCTTCACAGAAGGTGGTGTAGCGGTTAAGTGTTTGGCCTTCTACACCAAGGTCGTGGCGTACCAATGCCCGGCAAAAGTAACATCAAAAATTATTTAGAAAAATAATTTTCCTAAACATGGTCGCCCCTCGGCAGTAGTTGGGCAAACTCTCCCGGTGTATTTTTGCCATGAGCTTCTAAGCAAAAACTCATTTGCTTTACAAGTGCGGTCCGGAGTCGTCAAGAAACTGCAGGGCCCGCCAACTTGTTGGAAAAAAATCAAAAGCAACACACCACAAGTTGGAAGAGAAGCTGTTGGTATTTCGCCCCCATCAGTTTTTTTTTTGTATATTTATTGAAAAAAAGAATAAACTAAATTTAACCTATCTTATTCATATGGAAAAAAACATGTTTTTCACAGAAAATGTGTTATTAACGGTTCTTTTCAATACTGTTATTTGAAAGTGTATGAAATTACCTTTAATTTGATATGTAACATTATAGACATACATACTTACAACTCGGTTTTTATGATTTATTTTTGTTATTTACGGTGAGAAAATTAATGGTATTTCGTTCAAATTAGGTAGAAGGCTGTTCACGCAGAAAGGTGTACTACGCAGAAGGACTTGGCATGGTGTAGCCCAGGGTTGTTTTTTTAATTAAATTTTCAATTTTACACATACGCGGTTTTGCACCCACACCAGTAGTATGTCAAATTAAAGGTAATTCAATTACCTTTCGAACCATGTCTTACTTTAAAAAAATCGGGTAGGGATTTTCCAAGACATACGTTTTTGAAAATTTCAAAAATTTGACTTCTAATCCCCCCCTAACACCCTCCCTAATGGTTGCCAAAGAAAAATGCTGCTTGTGAATCAGGGAAAGGGGCTAAACCGACCGTGCTCTTTACTTGTTCCTTGCTTTTATAAGCAACTCTCTTTTGGTGTTGCTGAAAAGTTACTAATGTCTTCAAAACTGTGTTTTCAGTTCAAATTTGTATTAATTACACAGAGCCAAAAAGTTCACCTATAATCAAAGAGATCGACGTCTAAAAAAGCTTTTTGGCCGGAGAGAGCGAGTGGGGACAAATTTGAAGAAATTTGTGCTAGGAAATCTTCTAGATTTTAGCTTGAATTTCTTCTCAAATTTATTGAAAAGGAAATCGGCTAAAAACAAGGAGTTAGCTTCTTATTTATGAGTTTTTTATGTCCTTTTGTCAAAAGTTAGAAGAAATCTGCTTGTTTTTATGAGAAACCCTGTTTAAAGTAAATTAATGAGAACATCCTCTTATTTTCACTAGATTGGTTTTATTGAAAAGGAAAACTATATTTTTTTAAAAGATCCGTTATCAATTCAAATTCGGGTATGCCTTCTTCAAGTGTGTAATTCGGCGCTACCAAGCACAAGTACACGATGGCATCATGGTAGAGATCTCCGTTCAGCAGTTAATAACTCTTAGTTCGATTCGCGGTGAAGGCAATAAGGCAAGTGGACATGTGAGGCAAAAAGAACAAAGGTGTAATTAGACGTTGGCAAGTTAAGTATACGATGGCATAGTAGTGTAGATTAGACTAGACGACTAGACATCTGGGTTGAGCGTTCATTTTTTTTTTTTAATTTGAAATATTAAAAGAAAATCTTCTTAATATTATGTGTAGGGGTGTAAAAGTAGGTCGCCTCCCAGTTGGTGCACCCTGGGTAACGCTAAATGACCTACATAGCCTACACGGCTAGTTTCTTGTATTGCCGGTTCTACGAGAACGGTACCAGTACTTGTGCTGTACCCATCGTGCCGAAACGACCCGGGCCGTTTTCTTATATCGACCCGGCCAAGAGCAATACACACGGGGTGACCCTGTCTGACATTTAGGCAGGGCTATACCTCGCTACAACAACAACATGTGATTATCTACTCAGTTTTATTAAAAAGAGACACCCAGCCATAATAACGGGCATCTTATTGGAAAAATATCATAGAGAAATCCTTCTGATTTAGAGGGCATTTTATGTGACTTTTTGCTCTGTGTATTGCGCTGTTTAGCTGATTTCTATTACTTTTTAATTTTTTCGACTGAATTTAAAAACTCTTGCTAACAAGTGTTACTTTGGACTAACTTGGCAACTGAGAAGTGAAGTCCTCTCTCGACAAACAAAGTTCACGCTCTAGAAGTCTCTCAGCATACCAGGGGTCGAATCGTTACATACGATCACGAATCGAAAACCAGACGAGAGAAAATTCCAGTCAATCGTAAAAGCGAAATGGGATTGTTAGATACGATATCAAACGAAACATAATTTATTTTCAATTCACAAAGTTTTGAATACCTTCAGTCACTCGGTCACGTATGTAAAAATCCGAATTTACGATAGAAGTTGTACGTTCACGTAAGTGTAAACACATGGTTACCCTAGCGCATGCCACACATACGGCAACCCTAAGCAAGCGTGCAACATTTTGAATATTCAGTCAACGGAAGAGCAGCGACGAGCAACGAGCTCAAAGTTCACGACTCATCGCGACATTAATCAATCATTTCATATTTAACTTATACTTTTATTAATAACTCCCATGAATTACATTGGGGTGTAAAAGTAGGTCGCCTCCCAGTTGGTGCACCCTGGGTAACGCTAAATGACCTACATAGCCTACACGGCTAGTTTCTTGTATTGCCGGTTCTACGACAACGGTACCAGTACTTGTGCTGTACCCATCGTGCCGAAACGACCCGGGCCGTTTTCTTATATCGAACCGGCCAAGAGCCGGGGTGACCCTGTCTGACATTTAGGCAGGGCTACACCTCGCTACAACAACAACAACAACATCATTATCTACTTAAATTAACTAAAACGGTTTACGTGTTATTATTTCACTCGGAAGTATCCTGACATAAGTCGTAATCCGAAATACAAAATTTTACGTGACGAGTTGTACGATCACGGATGTCACGATTCGGGCCCAGTCCTGATGTACGGCTCGGAATCATGGACAGTGTCAAGAGAAGATGAGATGGGCCTTGGAGTATTTGAGAGAAAAGTTCTGCGGAAGATTTATGGTCCTTCCGTGATGCCAACGGCGAGTATCGAAGGAAATTTAACGAAGAGCTGTACGAGCTTTACGAAGACCTGACCATAGTTCAGCAAATTAAAGCCCAAAGGCAACGCTGGCTGAGCCATGTTATGCGAATGGATAAAGAAGCTCCAGCACAGAAAGTTTTCCTATCGACATCCGAACTCGGCAGCAGAGGCGGGTGGAGTCCTCGGCTGAGATGGAAACAAAAAGTGGAGGATGACTTGAACTCCCTTGGGGTTTCCAATTGACGTCAGGGACCGAACCGTGACCTCCGTGATCGTACAAGTCGTCACGTAAAATTTTGTATTTCGGATTACGACTTACGTGAACGTACAACTTCTATCGCAGTTTCAGATTTTCACATACGTGACCGAGTGACTGAAGGTATTCAAAACCTTATGAATTGAAAATAAATTACGTTTCGTTTGCTATCGTATCTAACAATACCATTTCGCTTATTCGACTGACGATTCACGGAATTTTCCCTCATCTAGTTTTCGATTTGTGATCGTATGAAACGATTGCCTGGCGTGCTTTGACACGAAACGGGCCTAATCGCCTAGGCGGTTAAGTATCAATAAATAACGCAAGCCAAGATTATATTAGATTAGCTTGCGTTCAAACAGACGAACGCACAAACGGTCATGGCTAAATCAACTCAGCTTAGCACGCGGTATACTTATTGGTGGGTCTATCTCTTCTTCTTCTCATACTTACTAACATCGGACCAAAGTTATAAAATGTTTTCATGTTCATGAAAGGTATAATAAATTCAAAACAAACCCATGTCCCTGCAAAAATGGCAAAGTACTCTAATCAATACCATGGTAGAAGTATAGAAGGTGGATTCACTTATTGACGTAGGCGGCCATCTTAGCCATTTGACTTTTACTGAATTTATGACATACCACAGAAAATGATGATACCAGATTGAGTGAAATTTTTTTTTGGTGGATTTTTGGATTTTTCGCCAATGAACTACAGAAACCAAAAGGTTGCAAGTCATTTGAGCTGAACATGGTAGAGGTTTTATGTTTTCAGACCTTTTTTAGAACAAAACGCCTTCCAGTTTGCGATGTTTTAAAGAAACATTTCGAATGTGATCTTTGTTTAATTTGCTCGAAGAAAAAATAAAAGATTCTTCTGAAGCAAAGATCTTAAGCCAGATTTACACGGGTCGAATTTCTATTTACACGGTGGAACGACAAAAATCGATCAAAAAATCGACCAATATCGACCCGTGTAAATTAGGCTTTAAAGGAATAAGGAAAGATTGCATATAATGGATCAGTCAAAAAGACAATATATACATACATATGGGCAAATCAAGCGTCACTTACGTTTCACCGTTCGGTCTAAAAATGCATTTTTAGTGGTAATTTTCAACAGTTCTTAAAATAGAGTTATACAGTTTCAAGCGTATTAGGGCCATATTTACGAATCAGTTTAAACATGCCTTAAAATGATTACATAGTTCCGGAAATTTTGTACTTTAGGTGGTGTCACTTACGTTTCCGCACAGATTTCATATTTTTAGTTCTTCAAGTTTAGATGTCAAACTCTGCGAATTGCGGAGCAACAGTTGGACAAAATTAGATTTTTTCAAAAGACTCTTTTATTTAGTAAGTATAATGAACCAAAAAAATTATTTTGTCAAGCCTACTATAGTTTTTTTTATAATGTATTGGAGGTGATCAGTGTCACTTACGTTTCATGGAGGCGTCACTGACGTTTCAAATCTCGTAAATTCGTTACAAAAATGAGGTTTTATTAGACCTACAATGAGCCACATGGTGTTTCAGTTAAAATTTCTAACAAATATTCCTTAATAAATCACCTACATATATTAAAAAATGCAGCACCCAACGTACGCAATAATATATTTTTTTTATACTGCATCGAAAGGTGTATATTTTTATCTATCCATCTTTTTAAGCACACATATAATACGTATGTCACTTTCGAAATCTCTTAACCCCAATAGCGCTTATTTTTATACCTTTCATGAACATGAAATGGTATTATAACTTTGGTCCGATGTTTGTAAGTATGAGAAGAAGAAGAGATGGGCCCAATAAGTACCGAAATGATCAGGATGACAAGCTGAGTTGATTTAGCCATGTCCGTCTGTCTGTCTGTCTGTTTGAACGCAAACTAGTCCCTCAATTTTTGAGATATCTGCCTGAAATTTTGTATGTGGCCACCATTTTGTAATATAGGAATCATTTGTCGGAACTGGCAAGATCGGACCAGTATAACATATAGCCCCCATACAACCGATTGTTCAGATATAAGGTTTTTTGGCCAAAACTTCCGCAATTAAAAAGTTAGGAACGTAAAATTTTGCATCTCGAGTAATTTCTATTTATGTAGTGTATATAGTGAAAATCAACGAGATCGGGCAAATGTAACATATAGCCCCCATACAACCGATTGTTCAGATATAAGGTTTTTTGGCCAAAACTTCTGCAATTAAAAAGTTAGGACCGTAAAATTTTGCAACTCGAGTACTTTCTATTTATGTAGTGTATATAGTGAAAATCAACAAGATCGGGCAAATGTAACATATAGCCCCCATACAACCGATTGTTCAGATATAAGGTTTTTTGACCAAAACTTCTGCAATTAAAAAGTTAGGAACGTAAAAGTTTGCAACTGGAGTACTTTCTTTTTATGTAGTGTATATAGTGAAAATCAACAAGATCGGGCAAATGTAACATATAGCCCCCGTACAACCGATTGTTCAGATATAAGGTTTTTTGGCCAAAACTTCTGCAATTAAAAAGTTAGGACCGTAAAATTTTGCAACTTGAGTACTTTCAATTTATGTAGTGTTTAGAGGAAAATCAAGAAGATCGGGTAAATATAACATATATGTAGCCCCATACAACCGGTTGTTCCGATATAAGGTTTTTTGGCCAATACTTCCGCATTTAAAAAGTTTGGAACGTAAAATATTGCACCTTTAGTACTTTCTACATATGTAATGTGTATAGTGTAAGTCAGTACAATTGAACACGTATAATATATAGCCTCCATGCAATCGGATACTATTATTTTGTAAGTTTTTTTAAATTATAACAAAGATGTGTAATGTGTATAGTAAATATAGTTAAATTGAAACAGGCTGTACTGGGGATCGAAAGGTGAAAATCGTGACGCTTATTCATGAAAGGTATATAGCCTTCGGCACAACCGAAGACAGCTTTCCTTACTTGTTTCTACTGCTTCTGTATCATATTGGATATTTTCTGTTTTTTGCCTTTTGGATCTTCTCACGTTCACTATCCAGTATTATACTATCCCTCCATGTTTTCATTATAGCAGCATAAATACTTTTTTCTACAATTGGCTGCTCGATCGTCAATAAAAATGCACCTTATTTTTCTTGGAGTCACTTACGTTTCACTTTTTAAATGGCAATAATTATAAAAATGGCTTAAGTTTTAAATTTTAAATGATGCAGATTTGCTTAGAAAGTAAATTTAAAAGAAACTTTAATATATGAGCTTATTTCAAAGGTCGGTTTTGAAATTAAGATAACTTTTATATGTTTTTGCGTCACTTACGTTTCATTTTGCTATTTACATTTTTAGCAAGAAATTATATGTATTACAGCTAAGCACCACATAAAACTTAGCTTCAGTTCATTTATTTAACCCTTCTTACAGCACTCACTGGTATTAATTCTAGTATCTTACTATAAAATTATGGAAGCATAGAGAAAGAAAAGGGTGCTGTTTTTAACAATTTTTTTTTATACCTTAACTCTTTGAAATCAATTTGAACAGGGTTACCAACATTTTTCATATAAAAAGTATATGCTTCTGAGAAGCTCGGTCTATCCTCTTGACAATAGCGGTATTTTGGAAACTCTACAACAAAGCCAATTTTCCTCAATTTCAACTCACTTTTCTAGTATTTGCCCATATGTCAAAAGACATATTGTGTAGACGGGAGACACATAGAAATTTTTACTGGGGGGTCACTCTGTATTCCGATGCGAAAGCAAATTTTTTCGCATTTGCCTTAGCGACACTCTGTAACTCAACTATCGCAACGGAAATTTACATTTTCGGATTTGTTTTTTCCCTTTTCGCAATCATTTTTTCCCTCTCGAATCGCGTACACTCTGTATCGCGAAGAAATGTCAATTGCTTTGTACATTCGGATTTGTCTTCCTACAACAAAACGCAGTCGATCCGCTATCGCACCGCTAAACAATTTTGAATAAAATTAAATTTTTAAACATATTATTGTAAATTATTGTAGAGCTATTAGTATAATTACCTTTCTTATCGAAAAACATGTTTATTTTGGCGCTTATTTAGCAAAATTAATAAAAAAAAATATTTTTTTTTTTTTGAAAAATATTTTGTTTAACTTTTAAATTTACAAAATAATTACCAAAAATTTGTTAGAAAACTTCAATTAAACTAATAAAATTATGTTTATACGGACGTGATTTTGCATATGCACACGCATGCACACATATTTCAATACACATAAAATTTATATACATATATAGGTACAAATATCTTTTGCAAGTACAAGTGTTTGCAGCATAGCATACAGTTAGGCGCCAAATTAAAAGAAATGGTATGGGTAAAAGCATAGGACAAGAGCCTTCACTTGAAGTATGCAATGAAAATTGTCAACTTGCGGTTAGTTTTACAACAGTGATGCCAGCCCAAGCAAGAAAATAAGGCCGAAGAACGCAGCAGTGTTAGCAATGTTATAGCAATACAGAGTACCATTTGCTTATCGCATCGCATTGAATTTCGAATCGCAATACAGAGTGACCCCCTGGACTTTGGCAATGACTGTGACACGTATATTGCGCTCGTTGCTTCGGGGCGATTATTTATTAAAGTCAAAGTTGGACAAAAAGTTTTATGTGTGCTCGACTACTCCATAAGGTGCTATTTTTTTGGCTTAAGGCTGGTTTACACGGGTCGATTTCCTGGTAGATTTTTTGTGGTTTCGCCATTTTTAGTCACAAATAATGCTCGACTACTTCAAAAGGCGCTATTTCCGGAGCTTGGCGCAATTGATGTTACTACTAAGAAGGACGATGTCTTCGTAATAAGCAAAAACGAAAAATTGAAAATTTAAAACACAATTACAAATATGAAGCCATAAAAAACTTGCTTTCGTACCACTTATTTAAAATTAACAGTTTGTGTAGTAGTCTAGCAGTCTTCTTTCCGAAAAATTAAAATTCGAAACTCTTTTATGTTTTTGCAGAATGAAAAGAAGTTCCAAACTAATTTTCCAAAACTCCCAATATTTTGGGGAGTGATGCCGAAATTGACAGTCCTAGGGCGGATACGAACCCGGTACGCTACGTTACTCCCTTGCGTTACAGCCCTACCGTCGGGGTAGCGATTTGGTGTGACCGGTGGAACCTTCTAGGTCATGTCATCCCTCCATCCGTAAGGAAGGAGTAGATGGGTAATGAGAGGTGAGAGGCATCATACCGAGTTCTAAATTTATGGTTAGTGAGATATCCGTAGATCAACCATCGAGTTAGCACGTCATTACCTATGTGCATATTAGTCGCCTCTTACGACCGGTATGTCTACCTCAGGCATATTCTAAACCCCTAACCCGCAGGGGCATCAACTCAACTGAAGTAGTTTAGTTGGACCTTTTTGGAAAATACTCTTGTGTGGGTGTTCCTTGGAGTACGGGATGGAGTACTCCTAGTTGGATTAGGTGGTCCAACGTTTTTACGTATTTATTTGCTGTCGTGCAAGCAGAGAGAGTACTTGAAATATATTCGGTATCAACTTGAGAACTATTAAAATATCTTAAAGCAGGAGAATCTTTGGAGAATGATATTAGATATCAACGGGAGAACTACAAAGTTATGGTTGTAAAAAAAGTCAAGGTTGTAAAAAAAATTGGAGAATTGTGTTGGATAATAACTTGGGAATTATACAGTCTTTCCAAGGTTTGGGAAAAATTTAGCCATATTTGCTGGGTTATTACCTAATATACAATCGCCACTAAATAGTATTCCATCGTCTGTAGTTAAGACAACATGATCTGTTGTATGACCTGGTGTATGAACGATATTCACTCTAGCACCATCGACACTAAGCTCTTGTTTGTCTGCCAATGGGTGCACTTTTATCGCCGCAGGAATCTCTGAACACAAATCCGTAGCATCGGTGCGTGGAAATTTATACACCTGACAGTCTTTGAATTAAAATAAAAAAAATATATATTTTAGGTATATGCCGTCGAATGTTTTGAATTGAATTGCAATGCACTTACCATCTGCCCCACAGATTTTCAACACATCCTTCACACCGCCAACATGATCATGATGCCAGTGGGTAAGTATGATGGTGCTTAAGCAGGCTTGCTCTTGCTTTAATACCTTATCCAAATGTGCGATATATTCCGTCACATCCACATCACCGGTATCTATTAAAATGCGTCTAATAAAAAATTAAAATTAGGAGAAACACTGGCTTAACCTTTGCACTTGTACATACTTCTTTCCTGTGCCAAGTAGATACGTGTTGGTGCCTTGCAACGTCATTGGACCAGGATTGCAACCTAGTATACGGATGATGGATGATGTGAGTCGCGTAACTGGTGGTATTAGTGCCATTGCAAAAATATTTGATCAATATAAAAAGTCTTCAAAGAATGCCGGAAAATGGTATGAAAAACGAAACAAACCCAAAAGCAAAAAATTCACATAGGCTTGATCAGCTGTTTGCTTGATGTTACTTTTATAGGTCCAGGCAACAATCAAATATTCATCAAATTTTGATGGCATTCGGACATCGTCGTGTCACACGTACCTCAAATGCGTCGCTTTTGGCGCAATTATTTCGAGAATGTTTGCCCGCAGAATGAATTTGTTTGCCAAATTAGACAAATTTAATTTAATTTGACCTAATTTGGTGATCAAATTCAATCTGCGGATGAACGGTCTCGAAAAAACTTGGACATAAGTGACGCATTTGGTGCAGTGTAAAGGTACGGGTACACCTAGCGACATCACCCGACACGACGCCACCAAATAGTTGCCTATTTGATCAACATTGTTGTGTCGCGTGGTGCTGCTGTCGCTAGGTGTACTCTGCTCCATAAGAACACATGCAAAGAATATTTGGTCGCGTTTCGCGTCGCTAGGTGTACCCTTAGCTTAAATGTAGCTTCAGTTGTTAATCCACTTAAGCAGGCCATACACGACGGTAGCTGCAAGGAATAGGGTGGGGAGGATTTTGCCGGTGATATTGTCAGGCTCCTTGCGACTAAAAAATCTCCCTACTCCTTACACAGGTGGGTTCGAGCGAATTCAGAACTACACACACGCACACACTCCTTGTAGCTGAAAATGTCAGACAAAGCAACAACATAAGCAATTTGACAGCTACGATTTGATTTTCAAGGGAGAAGAAGAAACCATATGATGGGAGGATGCCACCTTGCTCCTTAGAATAGAATAGAATAATTATTTGAGGTATTGCACTGCGACCTATAGGTCTATTGTGCCCTCTTCTCTCTACAACACACTATCCAGACCGAGCTCCCTAATAAAAGTAAGGATTTGATCCAGGTTATATGTGCCGAAAATCTTCTGTCTTTTACGCGCAATGGCGTCGCATTCAAAAAAGATGTGCTCTGGTGTCTCGTCTGCATTGTCACAAAAGCGACACAGACTGCTAGAGCAGATGCCTAGTTTATGCAGGTGACCCTTAAGCCTGCAGTGTCCTGTTAATATTTCTGTTAGGATCCTAAGTCTGCTCTGGGGGAGGTTGATAAGGGTCCCATATCGATTGGTGTTATATCCCCCTAGCAGTAGTTTTGCTTGTCGCAGCCCGGTCATCTGGGACCAGTGCTGATCTCGTAGGTGTGCCTCATCCTGGCGTAACATATCCATGATGGTGTGTTTCCCTATTGCTAGACCAGGTTCTGGCCCAAAAAACCTCTCGGCAGCCGCCTTCCTAGCCAGAGTATCCGCTTTCTCGTTACCATCGATCCCTTTGTGACCAGGAATCCAGGCTAGCTTGATGGTGTTCCTATTTGCCAGACGATTTAGCCGCTCTACGCATTCAAGGACTAGAGCAGATCTTATCTCCATTGAAGCTATTGCTTTGAGAGCAGCTTGGCTGTCGCTAAGAATGGCAATCCTCTCATTTGTATACCCTCGTTTCAGATTTATCTCTGCACACACGATAATCGCGTAGACCTCGGCCTGAAAAATGCTCGGGAACTGTCCCAATAATATTGACACGTTGGTTCTGGGGCCGAATACACCTGCTCCAATGCCCTCCGGGGTCTTAGACCCGTCTGTGTACCATACAATCGAGTGGTCCTGATGCAGACTGTCGATTTTGGAGTCGTCCCATGTTGCTTTATCTCCCAGCTCTATTTTAAAACTCTTTTCAAACCGGATGATCTTATTGATGTCATCTCTAGGAAGTTGGATGAGTGGGATCTGAATTCCAAGCTTCTCGATGTGACGGGTATGTATTACTTTTCCTTTGCCGAAGCCCTCTCTTGCTATATTCATTAGAGTTCGATTGGCAAAGACGATGTTTTCGGACTCTTCGCGTGTGTCCATTTTCGTCTGAATTGCCACCAGATCTTGACTCATAAATTCTGTAATGCAGAAATAGTTAATATACTTGTTCAGCACTACACACGCTCTTGGTCTTTCCTCAGAAAGGTCCCAAATTACCTTGTTATTAATCTCTTTTAGTCCTCTGGCCTGACCCTTGTACACCAACGGCTCCTGTATGAGTGCAATGCCCAAATCCTCCGAGGCAAACCTGCTTGCAATCACCGCGGACGCGGCTTTTGCATGATGCAGATTAATTTGGGCAACATTTGTGGTGTGGCGGGTCAGGGTTACAGCTCCATCGGCTTGTCCTCATCGGAAAGCCGTAGATCTCCATTTGTTTCCTCCGGTAGACGGTCCGGTGAACTGCCCGGGTGTTAAGTCGGCATCTGCCGTGTTGATGACGTGTTTTCCGCTGGTACGGAGCTCCTGTGTAGCCAATACGGTGACCTGCCCGGGTGCTGAGTCGGCCTCTGCCGGTTTGGTGGCGTTTGTGTGGTTGGTGGTGGCTAATTCTGCGACTGCTTCGCTACTACCCGCTGTACCTTCCGTGTTTGCCTGCGCCATGTCTGGAGCCCTATGCTTGCAGGGCTTGACTGGCATAACGCTGTACCTGAAGTTCAGTCTGAAGGTGGCCGCTTTAATGCCTTGGAAGGATGCGTCATCTACCGCAAACATTAGCTGCAGTCCTCCGTCCTCCACTCCGCTGCTTATCAAACGCCACAATCCCACGTTTAGGTAGGTATTTTGTGACTGCAGAAGTGCTAGTGCAAAGGGCTGGTCTGCGGTTCTAGGGAGATACATACTGATGGTATGTGTCGGCGGAATCTCATCGCCTCTCCTGGTAATCAACGCCGGACCTCTCCAACCTTGGAAGGTAGGAATGGTTTTGGCCAGCCATTCTGCCGTTTCTTCATCCTTGCAGTCAATTAGGAGTATCCCCGGTCTGAAGTACACCCCCCCGGAAGGCCAAAGAGTGATCGCACCCCTTTGCGACCTCTACCATGATGACGTCTTGTAGCAGAGTCAGATCGTCTTGACTTAGACCATCCGCTGGGTATTGTCGAGGCAGCACAGCCATTCGAATGCCTCATACAGCATCCGAGTACCTTTGTTGCCTCGTCGTGCCCTTCGTAGCCGTTGCCTGTGCCAGGCGCCGACTGTGTTGTTTTTGCCGCTGCCGAAGTGGAAGGTGTAGGGTGGGCTCTCTGCCTCTTCGACTGCGGGATTTCTTCCAGCTGGTTTCTGCGCTTCTCGACAGGGGACCTTTCGTCGCGCCTGAATCTCGTAGGCCGGTTTCGCCGCCGACGAGGATGCGTGTTCCTGCTCTTTTGTGCTTCGTGATGGTTTGGTGAGTACCACCTTTGCTCCTCGCAATGATTTGATGCGCGCTGATTGCTCCCAGATTGCCCGCTGTTATGTGGCGATCGCACATCAAGTCTTTGATCGGTGCGGTGATGCGAAGCACGCCCGTTTGTATTTTGATCACCGCGTTCGTTGGGTTTTTGGTTGTGGTTGTGCGCTAGGATGTTGCTTGATTCGTCGCGGGCGTGTGGAGCGTTCTCTCTGCTTTCACTATGATGCGGTGCAAGTTCGCTGCTTCTAGAGACGCTTCTCTCGCGATTGGAGGGAGGTATTGGGGGTACCTCCTTGCTAGCTTCCATGTGCAGGACCGCCTTTGCACGGGCGATTTCCGGTGTTCTGCCCTGCTGGAGATATTTAAGATACCAGCTCCGCTCAACCCCTTTCTCAATGCATCATCTGCTCCACCTGGTTCTCCGAACTCGGGTAATTGGACGGGTCTAGCTTTCGCCTGTGTCCGTTGTTGTTGTGGCTCTCGCCCGTTGGTCCTCGTTCTTTCGCCCTCACTTGTACTGTCGGCAGACGATGATCTTGGTCGGCGGCACGCTGTTCCTCTGCCATCTACACCTATTGCATTTGTGCGCTTGGTTGCCTGGTCCTGACCTCTCGGATCTGTCTGCTCCCTGCGCATTTCTGTACTGCTTTGGCGATGCTTTTCTTGGCGTGGAGAGCTTTGGCGACTCCTTTCCTTGTGTGGCGACTTTTTAAAGCTTTGGCTGTGCCTTTCCTTGTGCGGTGAGCTTTTAGAGCTTTGGCGCAGCCTCTCTTGGTGTGATGAAATTTTTGAGCTTCCATGTTGCCCATTTCTATTTCCACGCTCGTTTGTGCTTGAATTTGCTTTGGCGCTGTGATCTCTGCTGGTGGTATGGTTTTCCAGTAGATCCTGCCTTGATTGACGCTTATCTACGCCACTATTATTCCGACTTCCAGACCTGCTGCGTGTGTCATCTCCACTGTGGTTCTTGGCGTCCCGGTTTGCCACCTGCCGAATTGAGACAATACCGCCAGCGGTGACTAGCCCGCTGTGGTTTGCATTGCGACCGGTACTCTCTCTTCTCAGATTTCCACTTCCGGAGGGTTGGTTGTTGTCATCTTTGGCATGCTCTTTGTTACGATTTGCCGCCTGTGGGATTTCAGCAAAACCGCCAGCGGTGACTAGCCCGCTGTGATTTTCGTTACGACTGGCTACCTCTCTTCTCAGTTTGGTGCTCCCGGAGGGTTGATCGTCGTCGTCTCTGGCATGTTCCTCAAAAAGGGATAGTTCTAGGGCAGAGAGGTCTAGGCGGTTGAGAGAGTACGTTCTCAAACTGCTCTTTTCTAACTTCGGTCTCTTGCTGCCGCTACTGTCCTTAGCGATTCTCTTCTCTTCTGAATCTTTGTTGTTGTTGGGTTTGCTGTTGTTAATGTTGTTGTTTGGCATCATCTTGTTCGTAGGACCACATGCTCGGCTATGCAAGCATTGTGGTCTATGTATATAGATGGGGAACTCAGTTGGTCGGCAGAGCCCCTTGGCGCGGTAAGGCCATAATTACTCCCCAAGGTGGCCCGGTATTGGGGAGGCGCCGTTCTAATACAGCCGGTGTTGTAAACCTCCTGGCTGCAAACCATCCAATGGGCACGGTGTCGCTTAACACCCTGGATTAGGAGGTGACAGCTCTTTGTTTGCCGAACGCATGTGATTCAAACTGGCTGGGTTGACATGGCCTAGACCACGCCAGCCCAGTTAGCCTGTATCGGATGCGTTGGCTTAAGCCAATGAAAAAAATTTCTTTTACAATTTTTATTTAATTTTTTTTTTTGAATGACGTAAACAACCGCCAAATAGTTTTCAAAAAATTAGATTAATATAAAAGGATAGTCAACTCAGTTTGGAATTAATTGCACATGCGACGAAAATTGATTCCAAAATTGAACAATGTAAACAGGCCTTATGGTATACAATATTCAAAACGGTATTTTTCAATAATGTCCAACACTAGTATAAGCGCTACCTTCGCAACAGCGCAGTAGCGCAAGAATGAGCAGCAGTAAACAGGACAAACAATTGAGCAGATTTGTTGAATGTCTGAAATTTTTAGTTCTTATTTCAAATAAAAAATCGGATTTAAAAAGAGGCAAAACATGGAAAATTCGGTGGCAAGCAAAGAAGGTGATTTTTAGTTACATAAAATAATTTTGAGACAAGCCCCTTCAAATAATTGAATAAATTTCAACCGAAACAGGACCGCTAACCAGTGAGGAAATTTCAAATATGTGGAATTTAATAAAAATAGCGTCTAACTTGGGTACACAGGAGCAATGCATTAAATTTGCGGAAGCGTGTGGTCTAATTAGTCGTACAAAAATGTGCCCCAAGCATAGAAAACCCATGTACTTTTCAAATACTGGTTTTATGGGCTCTTTTCAATGTAGGGGGAGTTCATGCCGACACAAGTCACAAATTTCAATGGCTAGAGGAACTTGGTTTGAAAATAGCAAACTGCCACTACCAATAATATTTTATCTCATGTATTGCTATGCCCATCATTGGCCGTTAGAAATGGTGCGTTTAGAAAACTTTATGACTGGTCCAAGTTTGTCAAGTTGTACCATATGGTTATGGTATGTTCATTGCCGTGATGTAGTTGTGCGTTATTATATTGAGACACAAGACAACGTCGGCAAAATTGGTGGTAAAGGCAAAAAAGTACAAGTGGATAAAATAGAATTTGTCAAAAGCGAAGCGACTAAAAGTAAGTACCTTTATACTATATCGTTGTTGTTGTTGTTGTTAACAATGCATTGCCCTGTCTAGAGTGTATGATCATTCCGAAGATCTCCATCAAGCTCTTCTAAGGGGAGTCCAAGGAAACGTGCAGTTTCACCAGGGTTTGTCCAGAGGGGTTAGAAGAGTACGTTCAGATGAACAATTGTTTCCCGTTCTGAACAGTCATCCACCGGATATTGCTGAAGAAGAACCCACCTTACCAAGGGAGACAAGAGTGGTTAGAAGAGTAGGTTCAGATGAACAATTGAAGAGATGTAGAGTATTATGGGGGGTCCTACCACATGCAGGGCATGTGTTTGAGATTGTATCATTCAGTCTGGATAAGTAGGAGTTGAACCTTACACTATATCCAGACCTAAGCTGTGCCAAGGTGACTCTTGTCTCCCTTGGTTAGGTGCGTTCTTCTTCAGCAATATCCGGTGGATGACTGTTCAGAACGGGATTCTTAGCAAAATCGACTTTTTGATGCGGTCGAAGGAGTAGCCGATTCTGCAGTTGGCAAACAAAACAAGAGTCTCAAACTAAATATGCAAATATCAAAAATTGTTTGATGAGAAAAGCTGCTAATTCCAACATATAGAGCTTTTGTCGCCCGGTCACTGTTCTATTATAGAGTATTACTTCCTGGGTTTAAGTCAAGGTAATAGCCAGCGAATATGATTACATTTTTGACATTTCAAGGCAATCATAACCTGAAGCATAACCTGAAAGTTCAAGTTAAATTTGGTTTCTTGCCTCTACCGAAAAATATTTTTTGGTCGTTGGCAGGTTTACACTCTTAGCCGACGATATATCATCGCTGCGCCTGCAAAAACAGATATGCATACTTTTTTTCTTTTTTTTTTGGGTTTTGTACCCCAAATTTGGAGCAAAGTGCCCAATGGTTTAAGCTTCTTAAACAGCCCGGTCATCTTTCAGTTTATTTTTAAAACCTTATATCAAGTTGCTTTCTTGTTTGCACCACCTTTTTCATATGAAATTTCGGAATCTTGTAAAGTCTTTTTAGGTAGCTTCCCATTGAGCTAGACACTTGAAACTTGGAACATAGTTCCGAGCTCCGTGACAATGCAATGTGAACGAAAAAAGTATCCGCTAGGTGGCGCTCGGATCAAGAAATACTGTAAATTCATTAAAAAATTTAAATTTTGGGACGCAATTTGAGGAACTTCCCGGTAAGTTAGATTATTGAAAATTTGCATACACATGAACAATTGAAGACAATACCAACTGTTGTACAAGAAATTCAGCTAGATGTCACACTGGTCGAGATAATTACAAAAAAAAATTAAAAGACTCCTGGAATTTTGCGATCGATTTTTAGTAACTTTCAGGTTAGCTAGAGACTTGAAACTTGACACATTTTTCACCACCCGATGACAATCCATTCCTTCACAAAACAATTCCGGTAGTTGGCGCACGGATCGAGATATTTCGAAAACTAATTTGAAGTTGAGAATTTTGTGATCGACTTTTGACCAACTTCCAGGTAACCTAGGAACTTGAAACTTGGCATTAAATTGAGGCAACAGTGACAGTACAAATAGTAAATTCAAAATTCCGATAGATGGAACGCTGGTCTATATAATTGCAAATCTTTAAAAAAAAAAAATAGAAGACTCCTGGACTCGCGATCGATTTTTAGTAACTTCCAGATTAGTTAGAGACTTGAAACTTTACACATTTGTCACAACCCCATGACAATGCAATCGCTCATCAAAACCATTCCGGTAGGTGGCGCACGGATCGAGATATTTCGAAAACTAATTTGAAGTTGAGAATTTTGTGATCGACTTTTGACCAACTTCCAGGAAACCTAAACCAATAAACAAACCTTATACTGTGTCTGTCATTTTGAATAACTTTCAAAATCTGGCTCAAGAACGCCTTATCATCTGGCATAAAGCTTTTTGAACTTATTTTTGGTATTTGTTTCCTTTGGCACCCAAATGCTAATAAATTAGCTAAAATTATAGGGGTTGGGTATGGTTGCTGTAATTTTATTAGGCTGTACCTAAAAACGTGCGAAAAAATTCGTACCGTGGCTGGGGCCACCACCCGGACTTGAGATGGCGTAGCCCAGGATTATTTTTTATAAGCGCGGCCGAAGTCCGCTAACTTAAAAAGATGTTCTGCACATAAATACCATGGATTCCGCCCGAATTTTGGTATCGGACCCGGGTAATTTTTCGGTTTTTGACCATAACTTTTGAAACAAAAAATTAAAAAAGCGGCTCCGGATGCGTGATTCTGAGGCCCAAACACGCCTTTTGAGCCCTCTCCCACAATTTTAGATAATTTTTTAGTAGTTGGGTGCTAAAGGAAACAAATACCGTATTTATTAGTACATAATCATGTAGTACATATATAACTTTTAATTTTTCGCAGAGTCGTTGCAAGGCAAGTGGGTGCTAGGCATTATAGAGGATGATAGCGATGATCTTAGATTGGAAACATGCTGTGATACCGAATCACCTGAAGATGTGCTTTTGACGTTAATTAAGAAACATGTATATGAAGGCACGGTTATACGTACAGAATTTTTTGAGCTCGAACATATCTTAGAGGAAAATGGTTACCTGGTCCAAGCAGTTAATTATGAGAAAGAAGATAAAAAATACTTAGTCAAGTTAAGAAAGATGGACGATGATTCGCGTGTTTCAAAAAGTTTTTATTACAAAGACAACTGCAATAATCCTCAAAATTATGCCGAAATGATTGTCGAATTTGCGTGGCGTAAAGCTGTCGCACGTAGACGTACTGATCCATTTATAGAACTTATTGAAGCTGTTAAACATTCATATGGAGTCTAATGTCTGTAATAAAACGTGGTCCAAATATACATATTGTTTCAATCTATATTGAACGTGTAGCCTGTTTTTCGTGATCCATCCCCTGCTAACAATCTTCGGATAATTTCTTGGGAAACTACTGGAAAAAAGTTTTTTACGCGAGAAGTTACATTTTTTGGTAAATTTTTCGGACTCTCCGGTTTGTAGGTCCTTTTGGCTGAAAAATGTGTCCATAGGCCAAAAGGTCAGCTTTTTCATATTTCACGAAATGTAGGATGTTTTTACATGGAAAACATGCACTGTTTGTTGACTAACAAACAATTTTTCCCAACATGCGTCCTGTGAACTATTGCACACACATACCCAGTAACACATACAAAATCTAGTCATTTGTAAACGGCTGTAATTATTTTAATTTTATCATTTAATTCATGTTCGGCCATTATTTTGTGACTTATTCTAATAACAATATTTTATTTATTTTAGTGACTTACTCTTATTATTGTAAACTAACAACTTATTCTAAAGCCTTCTGATACACAACATTTCTGGTCGGTTCAGCCATTCTCCGTAAAGTTCATTAAAAAAAAAAAAATGGCGGCGATATACCAACAGGTTATCATAACCTCTAACGACATTTTTAGCCAAGCTTCTCTTTCCAACTTGTGGTGTGTTGCTTTTAGAGTTTTCCTACAAGTTGGCGGGACCTACAGTTTTTTGCCGACTCCGAACGGCACTTGCAAAGCAAATGAGTTTTTTGCTGAGAAGCTTCTCATGGCAGAAATACACCCGGAGAGTTTGCGAAACTACTGCCGAGGGGCGACCCCGTTTAGAAATTTCTTTTTCTAAATAATTTTTGATGTTACTTTTGCCGGGCATCGAACCGCCACGACATGGTGTAGAAGGCCGAACACTTAACCGCTACACCACGGCGGCCGCCGTTCATTACAATGCGAAAAACGGCAAAATTTTTATATATATAGATGTATATTCGGGTGATTAAAAAAAGGACGTGTGGCACTCGGGGATTGCCGCGGTTGTTGTTGTTGTTGTTAACAATGCATTGCCCTGTCTAGAGTGTATGATCATTCCGAAGATCTTCATCAAGCTCTTCTAAAGGGAGTCCAAGGAAACGTGCAGTTTCAACAGGGTTTGTCCAGAGGGACTAGGTTCAGATGAACAATTGAAGAGATGTAGAGTATCATGGGGGGTCCTACCACATGCAGGGCATGTATTTAAGATTGTATCATTAAGTCTGGATAAGTAGGAGTTTAACCTTACACTATATCCAGACCTAAGCTGTGCCAAGGCCACTCTTGTCTCCCTTGGTAAGGTGCGTTCTTCTTCAGCAATATCCGGTGGAGGACTGTTCAGAACGGGATTCACAGGTAGAGATCCGAGAAAAGTGTCTACCGACTCGGTGTGGATGTCGGTTAGAGCCCGCTTATGATTCTGCAGATCAAACGGCAAGGTAATATGATGCCGGATCTCATCATAATGCTTACGGAGATGCCTCCTTATGTCTCTCGGGGGCGGATCTATGTCCAAAAGATGACGGTTTGGATGTGCTGGCTTGTGGCAGTTCAGAAGGAATTGCCTGCTCAGCATTTCCGCATGCTCTTTTACATTGAGCAGTTTTGCCTCCTGATGGAGGTGAGACTCGGAAGACATGAGGAGACATCCCGTAGCAGTTCTGATGGCAGTATTTTGGCAGACTTGTAACTTCGTCCAGTTGGTGTTATGTACATTAGGCGACCATATGGGTGCAGCATAGTCAAAGACTGGTCGGCCAATGGCCTTATATGTAGTCAGCAACGTTTCTTTATCTTTTCCCCAAGTACTGCCGGCAAGTGACTTGAGGATCTTGTTGCGACCACGTACCTTTGAGACCATTGCAGACACATGACCAGCAAATGAGAAAGTATTATCCAGTGTCATCCCTAATAACTTTGGGTGGCTGACAGTTGGTAGCTTAGTGCCATCAACGAAAATGTCTAATTCATTTCTCACCTGGTGCGTCCATGTCGTGAAAAGCGTCGCCGTTGATTTTGTCGGAGATATTGTCAGATCTCGCTCAGTGAAAAACCTGGAAAGGTCGCAGAGGTAACCATTGATTCTCGTACAGAGTTCATCAGTATAGGGGCCCTTCCCCGTCGCCATTATTGTACAGTCGTCGGCATATGAAACGACGGAGACGCCCTCTGGTGGTGGGGGCATCTTCGATAGATAGAAATTAAACAGTGTCGGGGATAGGACACCACCCTGTGGCACCCCTGTCTAATACGTCTAGGTTTTGATGTTGCGTTTCTAAAGTTAACCGACGCCTGCCGTCCATTTAAATAATTAGCGGTCCATCTCTTTAAACCATCAGGTATCTGTGTCTCAAACAGATCTTGTATGAGAGTGGCATGGTTGACTGTGTCAAAAGCTTTCGACAGGTCAAGTGCCACTAACACAGTCCTATGATTTGGTTGGTTTTGATTTAGGCCGCTATTTATTTGCGTTGTAATGGCATTGAGTGCGGTGGTGGTGCTGTGCAGCTTACGGAAGCCATGTTGATGACTAGCCAGGTGCAGATTTGCAGTATAATACGGGAGCAAAATGGACTCTAGCGTCTTCACTACCGGTGACAAAAGTGATATAGGACGATATGAATCGCCTATGTTTGCCGGTTTTCTAGGTTTTAGTTCAGTGAAAGACTGAATAGAGCCGCTAAGTATTTGTGTCCCTCCTGGCCTAGATGTTTCAGCATCTTCATGGCAATGCCGTCGGGGCCGACGGATTTTGAGGGCTTAGCCTGTCTGATGGCTTCCTTGACCTCTGAGGCAGTGATGACAATGGGCGTATTTTGGTTTTTATATTTACGCGCCTGTCGCATGGTTCTATGGTTTAGCTCTATCGGGAGTGGAATGTTGTACAAATTGTCTACAGAAGGAGTTCGCACATCCCCTAGGGTCCTTCTTCACCCTGTCACCGAAAGTAATATCTACTTTATCCTTGTGTTGCGTTGGATTAGATAGAGCTTTGACCGTAGTCCATAATTTGCCAACACCATCAGAGAGGTTGCATTGCTCTAGGTGTTGTTTCCATTTGGCCAGTTTATGTTTATCGACCAACCTACGAATTTCCGCGTTGAGATCCTTTATACGGGGGTCTGCGGGATTGAGACTTCGCACTTCATCTCTTTCTCTAGCCATGGCCGCTGCCTCCGCGGGGAAATTTGGTCTTATTTGAGATATTCGACCCGCAGGAATGAAGCGTTTAGAGGCTGAGTCAATGATGTTGCGGAAGTCTCGTTCGCCTTTGCGTACGTCCATAGGAATGGATAGAGCAGCCAAGGATTCGTCCGTATATGTCTGAAAACTGTCCCAGTCCGCCTTGGTAAAGTTAATATATGTACCATGCTCAGGTGTAATAAAGTCCGTCGGTCGTTCGATGGTAATGACTATTGGGAAATGGTCAGACGCCAACGTGAGTATGGGTTGTTGTTGTTGTCGCCAATTGGTGTTGTTCAATAGTCCTGCACTTACGATGGAAATATCTGGCGAACTATAGCAGTTACCCGATACTCTCGTTGGGGCGTCTCCGTTCAATGTACAGAAAGCCGTATCATCTATTTGTTCTGCAAGTACATGCCCCCTATTGTCTGCTGGCAAGTTTGAGTGCCACATGTCGTGGTGCGCATTGAAGTCGCCCAGGATCACGCGGTTATCTCCTCGTAAATAGCAAGCTAATGTCGGGGTGATAACCGGTGGGGCAACTTGAGACAGGGGGTATGTAGATATTAATGATTTGCAGATCGACATCTCCTGTACGGATGGTAATACCTTGGCCTTCTAAGATATCATCCGTTCCTTCGATGTCGGTATCAAATAGATGATACTGTACAGAGTTGTGCGTTATGAACGCTAGACCAACTCCCAGACCTCCTGTTACTCTATGACGGCCTTTCCGGTGGATGTTATATCCGCCATAGGTAATGAGGTCCGACCTAGGACTGAGCTTGGTTTCTTGGACTGCGGCAAGCTATTGTATATCAATTTTTAACAACTTATGCAATTATAATATTTATGAAAACTCAATGAGCTAAATTGGAAGGAGTGCATCGTGGAGCGGGTGCGAAAGGCATGTATCGCCTTCTACGCTTGCAAATCGATGTTTGGTAAAAAATGGGGTCTAAAGCCGAAGAGGGTGCTGTGGCTGTACGAGGCGGTGGTCCGGCCTGTGCTGACCTACGGCTCGGTGGTGTGGTGGGAAGCTCTTCGTAAGAACTACAATCTCGCCAACTTGCAGAGGGTACAGCGCACTGCGTGTGTCGGGCCACCGGGGCCTTGCGCACCTGCCCCACTGCGGCTTTGGATCCTATTTTGAACCTACTTCCAATTGACTTATATATACTTTGTACATCGGCACAAACCGCACTGAGACTCAGGGAGTGTGGGTGCTGGAAGGATACTCAGCATGGGCACAGTAGTATCCTTAACACCCTCCCAGAGGGAATGCCACCACGGTCCTTCCAAGTAGGAATGAATGGAAAAGGGGCAGGGTCACAACAAATAGCAACATTGAAGTGTATACAGACGGCTCCAAGATGGATTTGGGGGTGGGAGCCGGCGTATTCTCGGCAGGTCTGGATATTTCAGAAGCATTCAGACTCCCGTCGTATAGCAGTGTGTTTCAAGCAGAGGTTCTTGCGATTGTTCAGGCGTGCAAATCGCTTGAGCAAAGGAACATTACTGGGAAAGTGGCTATCTTCACCGACAGCCAGGCGGCGATAAAGGCAATCGCATCGCCATACACAAGCTCTAATGCAGTGCATGCATGTAAACAAATTTTGGCTACGTTAGCTGAAGTTTTAGAAATATCCATTATCTGGGTCCCGGGTCATAAAGGGATCGAGGGTAATGAGGGCTGATGAGCTAGCACGGGCAGGCTCATCAGCAGAGAACGATATCTAGACTCGAAATTGGGGTACCCCTGGCAGTAGCCAAGGGGAATCTCCAAAAATATTTCCTCAATGAAGCACAACGGAAGTGGAAAGGTACTACTACCTGTGCAATATCAAGAGCCACCTGGCCGAACTACAGCGAGAAGAGGACAAGGGGACTCCTAAGCAGGTCCAGAGTAGACACCTACAAGCTTGTAGCAGTCTGCACGGGTCACTGGACGATAGGTACGCATGCGAAAAAACTGGGTATTCCGCATAATGACCACTGCAGAAGCTGTAAAGACATTAATGCAAAAGAGACCGTTGAGCACTTCCTGTGTAAGGGCCCCGGTCTAGCCACAACACGACTGAAAGTGTTTGGGATCCCTTTTTTGGAAAATCTAGGGAGAGTATCCGAATTAGGGATTCCAAGCATCCTGGAGTTTATAAACAGCTCTGGGTGGTTGTAGCATATGCTCACAGCAGTAGGTTTCTACGAGTTTTATGGCATGTTGTTGTTGTTGTTGTTGTTGTTAACAATGCATTGCCCTGTCTAGAGTGTATGATCATTCCGAAGATCTTCATCAAGCTCTTCTAAGGGGAGTCCAAGGAAACGTGCAGTTTCAACAGGGTTTGTCCAGAGGGACAGAGGGGTTAGAGGAGTAGGTTCAAATGAACAATTGAAGAGATGTAGAGTATCATGGGGGGTCCTACCACATGCAGGGCATGTGTTTGAGATTGTGTCATTAAGTCTGGACAAGTAGGAGTTTAACCTTACACTATATCCAGACCTAAGCTGTGCCAGGGTAACTCTTGTCTCCCTTGGTAAGGTGCGTTCTTCTTCAGCAATATCCGGTGGAGGACTGTTCAGAACGGGGTTCACAGGTAGAGATCCGACAAAAGTATCTACCGACTCGGTGTGGATGTCGGTTAGAGCCCGCTTATGATTCTGCAGATCAAACGGCAAGGTAATATGATGCCGGATCTCATCATAATGTTTACGGAGATGTTTCCTTATGTCTCTCGGGGGCGGATCTATGTCCAAAAGATGACGGTTTGGATGTGCTGGCTTGTGGCAGTTCAGAAGGAATTGCTTGCTCAGCATTTCCGCATGCTCTTTTACATTGAGCAGTTTTGCCTCCTGATGGAGGTGAGACTCGGAAGACATGAGGAGACATCCCGTAGCAGTTCTGATGGCAGTATTTTGGCAGACTTGTAACTTCGTCCAGTTGGTGTTATGTACATTAGGCGACCATATGGGTGCAGCATAGTCAAAGACTGGTCGGCCAATGGCCTTATATGTAGTCAACAACGTTTCTTTGTCTTTTCCCCAAGTACTGCCGGCAAGTGACTTGAGGATCTTGTTGCGACCACGTACCTTTGAGACCATTGCAGACACATGACCAGCAAATGAGAAAGTATTATCCAATGTCATCCCTAATAACTTTGGGTGGCTGACAGTTGGTAGCTTAGTGCCGTCAACGAAAATGTCTAATTCATTTCTCACCTGGTGCGTCCACGTCGTAAAAAGCGTCGCCGTTGATTTAGTCGGAGATATCGTCAGATCTCGCTCTGTGAAAAACCTGGAAAGGTCGCAGAGGTAACCGTTGATTTTATTACAGAGTTCATCAGTATAGGGGCCCTTCCCCGTCGCCATTATTGTACAGTCGTCAGCATAAGAAACGACGGAGACACCCTCTGGTGGTGGGGGCATCTTCGATAGATAGAAATTAAACAGTGTCGGGGATAGGACACCACCCTGTGGCACCCCCTGTCTAATTCGTCTTGGTTTTGATGTTGCGTTTCTAAAGTTGACCGACGCCTGCCGCCCATTCAAGTAATTAGCGGTCCATCTCTTTAACCCATCAGGTATTTGTGTTTCTAATAGATCTTGTATGAGAGTGGCATGGTTGACTGTGTCAAAAGCTTTCGACAAGTCAAGTGCCATTAACACAGTCCTGTGATTTGGTTGGTTTTGATTTAGACCGCTATTTATTTGCGTTGTAATGGCATTGAGTGCGGTGGTGGTGCTGTGCAGCTTACGGAAGCCATGTTGATGATTAGCCAGGTGCAGATTTGCGGTGTAATACGGGAGCAAAATGGACTCTAGCGTCTTCACTACCGGCGACAAAAGTGATATAGGGCGATATGAATCGCCTATGTTTGCCGGCTTTCTAGGTTTTAATAATGGAACCACTCTCGCCTTTTTCCATATTTCAGGAATGACGAAAGTGTTCAGTGAAAGATTGAATAGAGCCGCTAAGTATTTGTGTCCCTCCTGGCCTAGATGTTTCAGCATCTTCATGGCAATGCCGTCGGGGCCGATGGATTTTGAGGGCTTAGCCTGTCTGATGGCTTCCTTGACCTCTGAGGCAGTAATGACAATGGGCGTGTTTTGGTTTTTGTATTTACGCGCCTGTCGCATGGTTCTACGTTTAGCTCTATCGGGTGGGGAATGTAGTACAAATTGTCTACAGAAGGAGTTCGCACATCCCCTAGGGTCCTTCTTCACCCTGTCACCGAAAGTAATATCTACTTTATCCTTGTGTTGTGTTGGATTAGATAGAGCTTTGACCGTAGTCCATAATTTGCCAACACCGTCAGAGAGGTTGCATTGCTCTAGGTGTTGTTTCCATTTGGCCAGTTTGTGTTTATCGACCAACCTACGAATTTCCGCGTTGAGATCCCTTATACGGGGGTCTGCGGGATTGAGACTTCGCACTTCATCTCTTTCTCTAGCCATGGCCGCTGCCTCCGCAGGGAAATTTGGTCTTATTCGAGATATTCGACCCGCAGGAATGAAGCGTCTAGAGGCCAAGTCAATGATGTTGCGGAAGTCTCGTTCGCCTTTGCGTACGTCCGTAGGAATGGATAGAGCAGCCAAGGATTCGTCCGTATATGTCTGAAAACTGTCCCAGTCCGCCTTGGTAAAGTTGATGTATGTACCATGCTCAGGTGTTATAAAGTCCGTCGGTCGTTCGATGGTAATGACTATTGGGAGATGGTCAGACGCCAACGTGAGTATGGGTCGCCAATTGGTGTTGTTCAATAGTCCTGCACTTACGATAGAAATATCTGGCGAACTATAGCAGTTACCCGATACTCTCGTTGGGGCGTCTCCGTTCAATGTACAGAAAGCCGTATCATCTATTTGTTCTGCGAGTACATGCCCCCTACTGTCTGCTGGCAAGTTTGAGTGCCACATATCGTGGTGCGCATTGAAGTCGCCCAGGATCACGCGGTTATCTCCTCGTAATAGCAAGCTAATGTCGGGGTGATAACCGGTGGGGCAACTTGAGACAGGGGGTATGTAGATGTTTATGATTTGCAGATCGACATCTCCTGTACGGATGGTAATACCTTGGCTTTCTAAGATATCATCCGTTCCTTCGATGTCGGTATCAAATAGATGATACTGTACAGAGTTGTGCGTTATGAACGCTAGACCACCTCCCAGACCTCCTGTTACTCTATGACGGTCCTTCCGGTGAATGTTATATCCACCATAGGTAATGAGGTCCGACCTTGACGCGTTAGACAGGGTCACTTCGAAAGAGGAGCGTCATCTTCCTCGAGAGACAAGGGTCACTCTGGCTCAATTACGCTCTGGATATTGTAGTAGGTTAAACTCCTACATATCTAGACTGAACCCTGATGTGCCGAATGTATGTCCGGCATGCGGCTCGTCCCCCCACAATACCAATCACTTATTTTCTTGCTCATTTGAGCCCACTCTTCTAACACCCAGCTCTCTTTGGTCCAATCCTATTGAAACTGCTAGTTTCCTTGGACTCCCGTTAGAAGATATTGATGACAATTAGGTTAAGGAAAAATACGCGTTGGGCAGGACTACACATCGTTACAACAACAACAACAACAGGTCCGACCTTGGACTGAGCTTGGTTTCTTGGATTGCGGCAAGTTTTATGTCATATTGCGTCATCAAATTGGTTATCTCTGCGATCTTACCAGTTAATCCGTTACAGTTGTGCTGTAAGATTTGGAAGTGCGCCGGTGGGGTCGATGTCGAGTTAACCAAAGGCGTGAGAGACGGATGTGTTCGCCCAGGTGTTGGTAGGCGAAGACCAAGGCTGTGCCTCAGCCTAGTTAGCTGTGGACCTGGTGTAACCGGGTTGGCTGGCGTCGTAGGCTGAGGCGTGTTACAGCATGGCGCAATGAACGCATCCGTCCAAAGATTCCTGTTCGCGAGCCCAGAGCATAGATGCACGTGGCATTGGCCTAAGCAGTTATTGCATTTGACCGATGACGCGAGCGTGTATAATCTTTGCCGACAAACAGTACACGTCGAGACAGGTGCAAGAAGATGTTGATCCTGACTCACGTGTAAACGGGAGGGGGGGTGTAACGAAACAGACAGAGACTGATGCTCGGAGTTGCTCATGTCTAAACTGCTCCGGTGGGAGCAAGAGTGTTGAGCTGCTGCGCGTGATGTTGACGCCATAAGGCACGAGCAACAGTCTGGAATTTGTGTGGCGGGTATAGCAGAAATGCTGCTAGTCGTTAAGACATTATTATTATTAGTATTGCTACTAGAAGGTGGCGGTAGGGGTGCGCTTGAACGGCGCTTACCGCGGGACGCCCGACGGCGCAAACAGCAAGGGGCCACGAAAGTACTAAAGAAAGTACGGGGTCTGTGGATGTTAAGGTTAAGCCCTGAACATCCAGATTTATGGAGCCATCTCTTACACGAGAAGCATTGCACAGAATGCGACCGTTTAATATATATTTTTTTGCAACAGACACTGCATATCCATTCTTTTGGTCCGGGGTTCGGCTCAACGCCCGCCCGTAACAAAAGAATATCTTGCAGCCCTGCTGCAAGGGGGGAGGATGATAGTTTCGGAATGGGACAAAACATACTAAACAGGGTTACATTGAAAGTGACAGTCCTTGGCCGAGGTAAAACCCCGGGTGGTTCCACTGCGCAGAGATCCATGGCGATGTCCTGGGTTTTCTGCTCTGAGAAGTGACTGTACATAGGGAACCGTTGTTGTTGTTGTAACGAGGTGTAGCCCTGCCTAAATGTCAGACAGGGTCACCTCGAGTGTATTGCTCTTGGCCGGGTCGATATAAGAAAAACGACCCGGGTCGTTTCGGCACGATGGGTACAGCACAAGTACTGGTACCGTTCTCGTAGATCCGGCAATACAAGAAACTAAACTAGCCGTGCAGGCTATGTAGGTCATTTAGCGTTACCCAGGGTGCACCAACTGGGAGGCGACCTACTTTTACACCCCAGTTTTATGGCATCAAAACGGCTTTTAAAGCTTTAACGGCTTTTAAAGCTACTTGGGTGACTTTTGTCGCAGCCATTCTACCTACCTACCTACCCAATGAGCATATTTATGACTTTAGGGCAGTACAGCCTATACAGCTCCAATTTTATGTAACCGGCCTGCTGCTAACATTAGTACAACTTACTTATAACGAAAAACCGTCTGTTGGAATTATTTCCGATTTCTGATAACCCCCTTTTTTGTGTGCTAGTGCTTTTGATATCATACCAATTTTCAGGTCTCTACCTTGAACCCTTTCACAGATATTCTGCTTGAAAAATTTAGTTTGTTTGGGAGGTGCCACGCCCCCTTTTTATGTGTGAGAATGTTTTTGACATTTATATAGGTCTATACCAATTGGAATACGCGGAATCAAAACATCTTCACGTCCCCTTTTCACATAACCCCTACTTACGGTTTTGATATCCTACAGCTTTATAGCGATTTCCAGGGGGTCACTCTGTATTGCGATTCGAAAGTGAAATGCGATGCGATAAGCAAATGGTACTCTGCATTGCTAACAGTGCTGCTTTCTGAGGCCTCTGATTATTTTCTTGTTTGGGTTGGCATCACTGTTGTAAAACTAACCGGAAGTTGACAATTTTCATTGCATACTTCAAGTGAAGGTTTGTCCTATGCTTTTACCCATACAATTTCTTTTAATTTGGCGCCTAACTGTATGCTACGCTGCAAACACTTGTACTTGCAAAAGATATTTGTATTCCTTTTATGTGTATTCAAATATGTGTACATGCTTGTGCATATGCAAAATCACGTCCGTATAAACATAATTTTATTAGTTTAATTGAAGTTGTCTTACAAATCTTTGGTAATCATTCTGTTAATTCCAAATTTAAGAGTTAAACAAAATCTTAAAAAAAAATTGTTTCTTTTATTAATTTTTCGAAATAAGCGCCAAAATAAACATCTTTTTCGATAAGAAAGGTAAATATACTAATAGCTCTACAATAATGTACAAGAATATGTTTAAAATTTTAATTTTATTCAAAATTTTTTAGCGGTGCGATAGCGGTTCGACTGCGTTTTGTTGTAGGAAGACAAATCCGAATGTACAAAGCAATTGAAATTCACTTTCGCGATACATAGTGTACGCAATTCGAGAGGGAAAAAATGAATGCGAAAAGGGAAAAAGAGCAAATCCGAAAATGTAAATTTCCGTTGCGATAGTTGAGTTACGCAATCCCATTGCAATACAGAGTGACCCCTCAGATTTTGGGGGCGTTACCAATCTTTGGTTGGATAAAAAGTTGAGCCACGTTTGCTGGATTTGAAATAAAACTGAAAAAGTTTCCAAGTCGGTTTGAAAATTTAACTATAAACTTGTTATCTGTCAGCCTAGAAATTCTTAATCGATTTTCCTCTGAAAACTTTGGAACCACTTCGCAATAGCCTATAGATATGCGCAATCACGCATTCATTGATATTTATTAGCTAAAACTTATCATTATTTAAACATACAACTCTGTACAAGTAATATTTATTCCAATTCTATTTTCCAGCTTACTATACTTTCTATTTTTTGCCTTTGCGTTTCTTGTCACGTTTGCCTTTGGCGCTGAGTGCACGCTTATCCTTCTTTTGTCGTGGATCCACTACACGATAGCGTCCCTTAACACCTGCCGGTCGTTTAGCGCGCTTCTGAGCTTGATGTTTCTTCGCTACCACGTATGTAATTTCTTTCTTCTTCTCTTGTGCTTTTTTGTATATCTTTTTCAATTGGCGCGCCTTTTCTTGAGCCGTAGCATCGCCGTCTTCCAAAATTTTTTCCGCTTGCTTTTTAGCTTTGGCTAAGCGTTTCATTGTATGCTTACGTTTACGCGCCTTTGCTTCCATCACTTTTTTAATGGGACGTGCATTCAACTCTTGTACTTTACGTTCATACTCTTCGGCAATTTCATTTGGCACTGGTATTGGTTTTCTCATATGCAAATCTTCATCTTGTACAAACCAATGTGGTAGATTTTCATCGTTGAAGACATAACGATTCCAAGCGCCATCAATAAGATCACGACGTGTTTTTTTACCCTTGATCATCATGGCGCCAAGCGCAAGCTCTTCCTCCGTAAGGCGAATCTTCTTTGCTTTGGGTTCTACATTGCAAAAAGAAGAAAAATGGGATAAATATAAAAAATGTATATGATTTTTGTGTAAACCAGAGGTTTATGATTACATTTCGACGGCTTTTCCAGAATCGGTTTCAAAAGTGCACCAGGGCCTTAATGGAAAGGTGGAGTAAAAAGTGACAAAAATAACAAATAAATTTTTATTCAGGGACATTTCCGGACCTTGAGGTCATTTCGTGATTTTCGAAATGATTGTTTTTTGTCGTTTCGGAAGTTGTTTCATTCAGTAAATTTTGCGGCACCAAAAATCTTAAAATTATCCCGAGAACAATCCCGAAATTACCTCGAAAATTTCCCAAAATTTTCCCAAGTGATGCCGAAATTACCCAAAATAAAGAAGAAAAAAAATTTAAAATTATTTCAAAAAGGAGGCGAAATGATCACGAATTAATATTGAAATGATTTTGAAGTGGTTCCTAAAACAATTCCGAAACAATACCAAATAACAGTTCGATTTGCAAAGCCGAAGTGAGTGGTCGCCTTGTAGCACGGCCATATTAATAAACAGACTTCGTTTGGCCGTGCTAGTAAAATTGGAACCAAGGACGGCGTGTCCACTTCCTCTTTGGAAATCGGAGAAGTTGGGAGATGCAAAGCCTCCCTAAGCTTGCCTTAGGGATAGATTTTGCACTCCCACCAGAAAAAGTGAAAAAATAAGTGACGAACAAAAAAAATATAACAGAACCAAAATACAACAACAACAACGAAGGGTGCCCACGCCCCCCTGGCAACTCGGAGGATCTCGGATGTGCATGCGTCCCTAAGCTGGTCTTAGGGATAGTTTTTGCACTCCCAACGCACATAACCAACATTAAAAACTTAAAAAACAATTTATGAACGAAAAACACAACTCAACCAAAATACCGTATACGGTTGGTATGGTATACGGCATACAGCAAAAACAAAACAAAGAAAATAACGGAACGCAGAAGAAGCTGAACAACATCTGATACAACGATCATCGCCTTAAGACATAATAAGCGGAACCAAAGCACACATTGTGCGGAATGACAACACAATTTTCAAATACACATAACCAAGAAAAATCCAAATTAAGCATCGCCTAAACAGATCATATGCAGATTAAAGCACACATTGTGCGGTATTTCAACACAATTTTCAAATACACAAAAAACAAGAAAAATCAAAATTTAGCATCGCCTTAACCCACCAGTGCATACCTACAAACAACTTTATATAATTTTACTTTTGACGACTTAGCCGATAGTCCTAGCAGCAAGTGCTAAATATGCTTTAAATTTATAATTACCAGTATAAGTTTAATCGAACAAATAAATAAATAATACCAAAGTGATTCCTGATATGATTCTACAAAGGTCTTCATGGACCCGAACAATACCAAGTAGTCCAGAAAAAAATCTCTATTTTGCCCAGCATGTTGTTGTTGTTGTTGTTAACAATGCATTGCCCTGTCTAGAGTGTATGATCATTCCGAAGATCTTCATCAAGCTCTTCTAAGGGGAGTCCAAGGAAACGTGCAGTTTCAACAGGGTTTGTCCAGAGGGACATAGGGGTTAGAAGAGTAGGTTCAAATGAACAATTGAAGAGATGTAGAGTATCATGGGGGGTCCTACCGCATGCAGGGCATGTGTTTGAGATTGTGTCATTAAGTCTAGACAAGTAGGAGTTTAACCTTACACTATATCCAGACCTAAGCTGTGCCAGGGTAACTCTTGTCTCCCTTGGTAAGGTGCGTTCTTCTTCAGCAATATCCGGTGGAGGACTGTTCAGAACGGGGTTCACAGGTAGAGATCCGACAAAAGTATCTACCGACTCGGTGTGGATGTCGGTTAGAGCCCGCTTATGATTCTGCAGATCAAACGGCAAGGTAATATGATGCCGGATCTCATCATAATGTTTACGGAGATGTTTCCTTATGTCTCTCGGGGGCGGATCTATGTCCAAAAGATGACGGTTTGGATGTGCTGGCTTGTGGCAGTTCAGAAGGAATTGCTTGCTCAGCATTTCCGCATGCTCTTTTACATTGAGCAGTTTTTCCTCCTGATGGAGGTGAGACTCGGAAGACATGAGGAGACATCCCGTAGCAGTTCTGATGGCAGTATTTTGGCAGACTTGTAACTTCGTCCAGTTGGTGTTATGTACATTAGGCGACCATATGGGTGCAGCATAGTCAAAGACTGGTCGGCCAATGGCCTTATATGTAGTCAGCAACGTTTCTTTGTCTTTTCCCCAAGTACTGCCGGCAAGTGACTTGAGGATCTTGTTGCGACCACGTACCTTTGAGACCATTGCAGATACATGACCAGCAAATGAGAAAGTATTATGCCCAGCATGATCGCGGGATCATTTACAAAGTGTTGCGGCAATATTTCCCGATATCTCGAAATTTTTTTAGGACAATCCTCAAAGTACGTCGAAAATGTCCCGAAGTTATTCCATACATTTTTGAATTTACCTTAAAAAAGTTACGACATGATTCAGAGATAATCTCACAACGGTTTCGAATTGATCTCTTAAACAATGCTAAAATGATTCCACAATTTTGATCAGCATGATCGCGGGATCGTTTACAAAATTTTGCGGCACCATTTCCCGAAGGCCTGGAATAAACCCAAGCACAGTCCCCAAACGATCCTGAAATCTTACAAACAGAACCCGAACAATTTTGAAATTGCACCGATAAAATCTCGAAATGGTTTCGAAGTGATGCTTAAAACAATTCCCAAAAATATCGAAGTGAGCACTAAATGATTCTGGGATGATTCCACGTGAACCCGAACAAAACCAAATAGTCCCGTAAAACACCCAATTTTGTCCGGCATGATCGAATGGTTATAAAATGATTTGGAGATAATCTCACAACGGTCCAAAAGTGATCCCAAATAGCCGTTAGATGATTCCTCATGCGAAATGATCTAGAGATAATCTGGAAATGGTTTCGAAGTGATCCCTGAAGTAGTTCCGAAAAAAATCTCAAATGGTTATGAGATGATTCCACAGCAGTCTCCACATGGACCCCAACCATACAAGAAAGTTCCGAAAAAACACAAGTTGTCAAAAAAAATCGGAATGTTTTTGAAAAATACTTTAAAAAGGTGATTATCCGCTCAGCCTCAGAATTACAGTAATCCTCATTAGTTGTCATTAAACTCACCTTTAGCCATATTATTTGCAGCTTTCTTCTCATCAGCTCCATCATGGACATCAACTGTTGCATCCGAATCACTTTCATCACTTGATTCAGAGCCGACATTTTCGTGACGTGCACGCCTTTTGGCCTTCCTCCCCATTAACAACTTTGAACACGTCGTTTCCGCATTTGATTGCTGGTGCGATTCACCCAAAACAGCAACACCTTTAGTTTTGTATTCACTAGCCAAACGATCCAAATCATAATCTTCGTCATCTTCAGTATCTATTTGTTGTAGATTATCTTTTTCAAACCAAAGTTGTACACGTTGCTGACGTTTAGTGTCCTTATCTCTAAAATCGCCTGATTTTATAAGTGGATGCTCGTTACGCTTCTTTTTCTTTTTTGGCTCATTAACAGTATCCTCTTCATCTTCACTTAAACCCAAACCATCCTTTTCATATTCACTTTCAGTATCCTCATCAGCAGTAACTTCAGGTTCATCGTCATTTTCGTAGTTGGCATCATCATCCAAACGTTTGTCATCTTTGGAATATGCTTTGTATTTGGGCAATTTAGGTACTTCCACTTCCTCGCCTTCTACATCAAAGTCCGGCACTACATCTAACATTTCGTCTAACTCACGTTGTGTCTTAACACTCTTTAAATCGAATATTTCTTGTTCGCCCTCGTCTCGTGGTCCCTCGTCTCCTTTGATTACCATATTCAAATTCATTTTCTCATGCAATTTTTGTTTTGATTTTAGTTCTTTTTTGCGTTTACGTTTTACTTCACGTTGTTCTTCCACTGCAAGTTCTGCTATTTGTTGCTGCAATTCCTCTTCTTCCATATCTTCAATTTCCTCTTGTGTAAGCACCTTCTTTGGCGCTTCTTCTTCTATGACCGTAGTCTCTTTTTCTGGGGCTTTAAATAGTTCTTCCTTTATTATCTTCCACCAGGCCAATAGCGCCTTAATATCTTTCCGCCCGAGCACTTTAATATCCTTACAACACTCGAGTATTTCCGCAGTAGTTTTTGGATGTTTAGATATGCGCTCATCATCAATACGTATTGAACCGATACCTTGTAGTGCACCCAAAGCATTGCTTGCTTGCATAAACTCTGTAGCCGCCAAATCATTACGTAGTGCTATATCCGCTTCGGAGTAACCCTCAGCTTTGACACGTTTCTGCTTTTCTGGATGGAAAAGTGGATTTTTCTTTGATCCCTCCAAGTCCAATTCTTCAAATACATATTTCGGATCAAGCAAACGTGGATCGATGCGTGTAGGTGCTAAATAGCATTGACATACAATAAATATTTCAGCTGATTCTTTACGCGATGCGCTTGGTTTCGTGGCATGCACTTTCTTGAAAAGCTGCTTTAGTACCCATAACAAAGCATTATAGTCTTTGGAGCGAAATACTTTGGTAACAAACCAACCGCCGCTACGTAGAAAATTCGTAGTAAGTTTTAAAGCGTTCAATGTAAGACAGATTTGCTGATAGGCATCAAATAACCAATTACGTCCAACATTTGGTGCACCATCGTGAAGCACAACATCAACCTTCCAAGTTTGTAATTCTTTGGTTAACGATTGCTTACACTTGTCCGTTGTTATATCCTCAACCAAACTAATACAACCAGGTATAGGGCGTATTGGGTATAAATCTACGCCAACCACAATACTTGATACGGGCATATTTTGTTTGGCCACTTGCATCCATCCTCCCGGCGCAGCGCACAAATCGATGCATACTTGCGATTGTTGTAAAAAGCCAAATTTACGATTAAGTTGTATCAACTTGAATGCAGCACGTGATCGAAAACCTTTATACGTTAAAATATAATAAATAACAGTCAAAAATCAGTATTTCCAATGTCCAAATATATTGCACTCACCAGTTTCCTTTGCCAGTTGATAAAACTTATCTTTGCGCGCTTTTCCTACTTTGGTTTTTTTCCCCATTCTCTTGTACTTATTTTTAATTGAAAGCACCCACGAATTTTGTAAAACAAAATTGCAATGATCTAGTTTTTTGGGAAAAAGCCAAAAATTTTATAAAAATACAAGCTGCACGTGTGGCTGATGGGAATGAAGATCTTGCGATAGTACTGTGACTAGTACTGGGCAGTATCGATTCCAAAAGTACTCAGTACTCGATGCATACAAGTATCGACAGTACCCGATTCTTAAAAGTATTGTGGCGAATGTTATCAAGAATCGCTCATCTTCCACCACTAGCGTCACTACACAACTACAGCCATGGCAAAATAATTGAATGGTAATCGCAGCCCAAAACAGAATACGAAATTACCGTTTTGGCCCGAACTTTTGTGTCAAAAGCAGTGGCAAAACAACAAACGCATAAAAACACGTGCGCAACGATATACTTATTTTTCCTGGCTTTTTACTTGTTTTTCCACATTTTCTAAAGAGATTATCACAAAGCACTCACTAAATTTCTTTTCACAACTATTTTTTTTCTAAAAAAATTAACTAAAACTCATTAAAACACGCAAACGAATTCCGTAGGTTTTCCACGAACTTTGCAAAGAATGTAAACAAGAAAACAAAAAGGGAGATAGTTTGAGTGATAAAAAAATCAACAAAGCATGAAAGAACCGTTAGCCACAGCTGTCAATACAACCAGTAGTTATTGAGCCATGACTACAGCTGTTTACATACATGACGTGAGAGCGAGAGAGGGAGAGGCAGCTCGCGTGTTTACGAATGTGGCACAAAGAGGAGATGACGATAGATAAACGTTTCGAGAACACTGTTGCACGAATAAACCAGAAAGGTGTAGACATTTCTAGGTTGTGAAGCTGCTGTTTGCTAGGGTATATAAACCGCGCAAAGACAACGCAAGTCAATCAGTTTATTTTCAAGTGTTGTACAGTGAAGTACTGAACAGTGAGTTAACCCGCGATATTGTACTACGGTTTTTAGTAGTAAATAAAGCGTACTATTTATTAAGCAGAATCGGAGTGTTTTATTTAACGTACAGTGATCGAACTCAGGGAAAATAATCAAGGAATCATCGAATTCGTCACAATTGGTGTCAGAAGCGGTATTGTTAAATAAATACAAGGACATTGAAAAGGATAACAAGGACATTGAAAAGGATAACACGGACACTGAAGAGGATAACTAGGACATTGTAAAGGTAACAAGGACATTGCAAGGATATGGCAAAGTTTAATGACTTGAAGATCCAACAACTCAAAAACGAGTTGGAGAAACGTGGAATGGTAACAACAGGCAATAAGCCAGAGCTACAATCACGTCTACGCGAGGCTATGGAAGCGGAAGGAATCAACGTTGACGATTATGTTTTTCAGCTTTCGGAAGAGGGAGCGACGAAAATAGAAGAGCAAAAGGATACTCCGGATTCAGTGGCAAATGTGGACACAAACTCGCTGTTGGCTGTATTGGCTCAGATGTCGACGAATATAACATCAAAGTTTGAAGAACAGAAAACTTGCATGGAGGAAACGAAGACGCACATGGCATCTCAAATATTGCAGTTGTCTACACAGCTGGAGGAACAGGAAGCACGTATGTCCTCAAAACTAGAGGCGCGCATGGACGAGAAACTAATGCAGCTTGAGGAGAAAGTCGAAGCCGAGGTGGATGCGTTAAGAAGTCGTATCCAGGAGTTGCAGCTGAATCGTCCAAGTGTTTCCACAAGCGTACCCAAGGTAAAAACCCCATCATTTGACGGTTCTGTTCCTTTCCAGGTATTTAAGCTACAATTTGAGAAGACAGCAGCTGTGAACAACTGGGGCGCTGAGGACAAAGTCGCTGCTTTATTTGTGTCATTGAAAGGACCTGCAGCCGAAATCTTACAGACTATTCCGGACGCTGAAAGAAACAACTATGAAGCGTTGATGGGAGCCGTTGAAAGACGTTACGGCAGCGAGCATAGAAGGCAGATACATCAAATAGAGCTACAGAATCGCTTCCAGAAGGCTAACGAAACATTACAGGAGTTTGCATCGGACATCGAGAGGTTGGCTCATCTAGCAAACGCAGACGCACCAGTGGAATACATCGAGAGGGTGAAAATCCAAAGTTTCATAAATGGAATACGTGACGTGGAGACGAAGCGGGCCACCTATGCAAATCCAAAGAGATCATTTGCGGAGACGGTATCACATGCTCTAACTCAAGAAACAGCATCACTTTTGTCCAAACCAGCGTACAAAGCTCATCGTGTGGAAGTAGAACGACCAGAATGGGTGGACGCAATCCTAGAAGCATTGAACGGAAAGCAACGGAAAAATGAAGCAGCCATTAAATGCTTCAAGTGCGGAAAATCTGGCCATATGGTGCGTCATTGCAACATCGGCTCCAGAGACTTCGGCAATGCTTGTGGACGTAAGGGTAACGCTGGAGGAGATGACCAAGATGAATGCCCTATAGTTTCTGTGTCGCAGGTCGGAGGGAAAGCAAGTACTGTTACTGTTAGAGGTTTCTTGGACGGAAAAGAGCGGTTATTCACTGTGGATACTGGCGCATCTCATTCCATCATTAGAAGTGACTTGGTCCAAAAGAGAGTACGACCATTGCAGGATGCAAAGTTGCGGACAGTAACTGGTGAAAGTAAGCTGGTTCATGGAGAAGTGCGGTGCAAAGTTGCGATTGGGAATGCGACTACATACCACAACTTCTTAGTGGCAGATATTGTGGACGAAGTCATCATTGGCGTCGACTTCTTGGCTATGAGAGACATTCACATGAACCTGAGAAATAGAGTTATGAGATACAATGGCCAAGAAGTACCTCTGATCTTTGGACACAACATTGGGTATTACACCAAAGGAGTTTCATTAGAGATGAGGCACAGGGACACTCGAAAGGCAAAGGTACCTCCTCAACCAATGGCTTTGATAGACAAATGCCTGCTTGAGAATAATTGGAGAAGTCAACAGGAAGATTCAGATCTGGCATGTGTGATCCGAGGGCTTGAGCGAGACAAACGACCAGCAAGAAAAGAAATGTCAGCGGCGAGTCCAGTTGCCAAGTCATATTGGGCACAATGGAACAGTTTACGAATGGTATCCGGTTGTTTGCATCGAATATGGGAGAGTGAGGATGGTCAATGCGCTCGGAAGCTTATAGTTGTTCCAAGGAAGCGGGTGTCTGATGTTCTCAGGGAACTGCATAACGATCCAAGTGGAGGTCATCTAGGAGTCAAGAAGACCTTGGAGAGGATTAAGCAGACATTTTATTGGGTTGGTTACGGTCAGTCGGTAAAGGAGTGGATTGCCAAATGCGATGAGTGCATCAGAGCAAAGGTGCTGAGGTCCACGAGTCATGGTCGAAGGAGGCAGTGCAACTCAGATGCACCGGTTGAGAGGATTGCCTTGGATGAAGCTGGTCTATTCCCCAGAACTATAAGCAAAAACATGAAAACCAGGTACGACAAAGCAATGGAAACAGAAGGGTTTCTGGAAGGAGATTTAGTATTCCTTAACAGGCCACAACGGAGGAAAAGTGTGTCTCCCAAAGTTCAGTGCAACTGGGAAGGACCATACAGAGTTGTGAAACGGATCAACGACGTTGTTTACCGCATACAGGCTGTTGGAATGCTACGGAACAAAATGAAAGTGGTTCCCCTGGAGAGACTAGCAACGTTCGGATCGGGAAATGTGTCTGATCGGGACGATCAGACTTAGGTGGAGGGCAGTGTGGCGAATGTTATCAAGAATCGCTCATCTTCCACCACTAGCGTCACTACCACAACTACAGCTGTTTACATACATGACGTGAGAGCGAGAGAGGGAGAGGCAGCTCGCGTGTTTACGAATGTGGCACAAAGAGGAGATGACGATAGATAAACGCTTCGAGAACACTGTTGCACGAATAAACCAGAAAGGTGTAGACATTTCTAGGTTGTGAAGCTGCTGTTTGCTAGGGTATATAAACCGCGCAAAGACAACGCAAGTCAATCAGTTTATTTTCAAGTGTTGTACAGTGAAGTACTGAACAGTGAGTTAACCCGCGATATTGTACTACGGTTTTTAGTAGTAAATAAAGCGTACTATTTATTAAGCAGAATCGGAGTGTTTTATTTAACGTACAGTGATCGAACTCAGGGAAAATAATCAAGGAATCATCGAATTCGTCACAGTATTGTGGCGAATGTTCGCAAGAATCGCTCATCTCCCAACTCTAGCGTATTTCCATCACTAGCGTCACTACCACGACTACAGCTGTTTATTTGCATGCATCATGAAATAAAAAAGGTGACAGCAAATGAACAGCTGTTTAATTTTTTTTCTACTTTTTTCTGATGTTGATCAACTTTGTTAAGTCAAATTGTTGTCAAAAGCCACCTTTTTGTTTACAAACTATCGTGCAAAAATTTTCAAGGAAGAGTTTGTGAGATTTAGTGTGAAATTGGCAAACATCTAAGTGAAAAAAGCAGGTGGATGTATAGCAAAGCCTGCAACTTCATCGCAGTGCCCATTTAAATTGCGTTTGGGAGATTACCAAAGCCCGCAACTTCCGCACTAAAATTACCAACAAATGGTTAAATAAATGCGAGTTTCAACTTATTTTGCGTGCAATGCATGCACATATGGAATATCACACATATTATTTACCGACAAAGACCAGAATTATATTACAAAACAAGCTGTATTCAATATTTTTTAGGCTGCAAACTTTTCAATTAATAAATTTGTAAACAAACCAACGCAGTTTGACAAATATTTGACAGCCCAAAATACTTTTAACAACAACAGCAAACATACGTGATTTTTCTTGCTGTCACCTTTCTTATTTCATGATGGATACATGACGTGAGAGGGAGAGGCAGCTCGCATGTTTGCGAATGGGGCACAAAGAGGAGATGACGATAGATAAACGTTTCGAGAACACTGTTGCACTAATAAACCAGAAATGTGTAGACATTTCTAGGTTGTGAAGCTGCTGTCTGCTAGGTTATATAAACCGCGCAAAGACAACAAAGACACATCATTTTCAAGTGTTGTACAGTGAAGTACTGAACAGTGAATTAACCCGCGATATTGTACTACGGTTTTTAGTAGTAAATAAAGCGTACTATTTATTAAGCAGAATCGGAGTGTTTTATTTAACGTACAGTGATCGAACTCAGGGAAAATAGTCGAGGAATCATCGAATTCGTCACAATTGGTGTCAGAAGCGGTATTGTTAAATAAATACAGGATAACAAGGACATTGTAAAGGTAACAAGGACATTGCAAGGATATGGCAAAGTTTAACGAATTGAAGATCCAGCAACTCAAAAACCCAATAGAAGCTACAAAAGTTGTCAAAAGTAGAGGATGAGACAAAGAAGACAACAACAAGACAAACAGCGAAGCGGGTAAAGCGCTGTCAAATAGAGATTTGGGCTATTCGACGCTTTGAAGCGTTTGAAGCAAGCAAAGTAAGGCTGCAACTGGGTTTTTTTTGGCGAGGTGTGTAGAAATTTGATTTGAACACGTCGTGCAGCTACTGCACACCATGCAGGGATACACGTGTCTGCTCTAGTACAAATTAGTGTGTTTAAATTTTCACTGCGCAGAGTTACTGCACATTTATTTTGGGCTAAAAGCGGGCTACTCACCTGCCAAGAAATGTCAAACTCCATATAAAAAAACGCTCAAGAAATGGTCAAGAACTGTTTTCACACGTCAAATTTTCTTGAGCCAATACTCAGCTCATAAGAAAAAATACTACAATTTTCGATGGTTGGCAACGCCGGTTTACCTCAAGAAATAAATGTGCTCGTATATATTTCTTGAGGTAAACGTGCAGATCCACAGCAAAGGTGAGTACATATTGCGCTACACATGTTTTATACATTTTTATAAGAGTAATTTGCAAAAAAATGGAAATTTTGGTAAACGTGAAAATTTCTTGACCAGGTATAAGAAATATATGCTCGTTTTTTTCTTGAGGCATTTCTTGGCAGGTGAGTAGCCCACTTTAGTTCAATCAGCAGTAAAACCAGCATCGCTGCAGGCCAAATCGCTGCACGTGTATTTTGGGAATTAAGTCCCGTTTACATTGCTCGATTGTTCGTTCAATTTCATGTTGATTCTGAAAATTGACTCGTGTCAACGGGTCTTGCAATATTGCATGCAACAAAGTTGGTAGCCAGCCGACTTTTGTTCAACTCATAATTCAACTTTTGGACAACCTTGCATTTGTTTACGAATGTCAGATTTTGAGGTAAAATTTTGGAAATAAAATTTTAATATATTTTTCACAAAATTTTTCATTAATAAAATTGTAGCAATTTTAATTGGCATGAATTCGCCTAGACCTTTTTTTGATCATTACCAACACCCAGAGCAAAACCTGTGCGTTCCATCCCATCCAACTAGAAGAGTCCACAAGGCGCTCCGTTCGAACTCGCTGCGCGGTGCGCTTATAAGGTATACCTTCCTGCTGACTCCTCCTTTCAAATCCGTAGACGCTTCAATTAGGATTCCTTCAAGATAATTTTGACGGAGTCCCTTTTCGCTCCTTTTGAACGCTTCGTACATTGTTGGATTTTATTCGTAAAGCATTTCCTAGCTAGGATGTCCGATAATTTTATACCTGCTTGACTAGATCTCTATTTCCGTTGTTGTTGTAACAAATGTTGCCCTACCTAGAGGAAACGCTTATTGTCCCTAAATTGCCCCCTTTAAAAGAATTCCAAGGAAACAAATAGTTTCAATATCGTTAGGGCAAAGTGGGAATGGTGTTGTTGTTGTAACGATGTGTAGTCCTGCCCAACGCGTATTTTTCCTTAACCTAATTGTCATCAATATCTTCTAACGTGAGTCCAAGGAAACTAGCAGTTTCAATAGGGTTGGACCAAAGAGAGATGGGTGTTAGAAAAGTGGGCTCAAATGAGCAAGAAAATAAGTGATTGGTATTGTGGGGGGACGAGCCGCATGCCGGACATACATTCGGCACATCAGGGTTCAGTCTAGATATGTAGGAGTTTAACCTACTACAATATCCAGAGCGTAATTGAGCCAGAGTGACCCTTGTCTCTCGAGGAAGATGACGCTCCTCTTCAGAAATGCCAGGTGTTGCGGCATGTAAGACATTGTTTAGCGGAAAGAGCGCAGAGTAATGGCCAACAGACGTTGTATGGATATCCCCCAAAGCCTGTTTGTGCACCTGTAGATCAAACGGCGTTGTTATATAGTGACGGATCTCATCAAAATGTTTACGTAGATGCGACCTTATGGTCCTAGGAGGCGGAATGAGTTCAAGCAGTTGTCTACCGGGATGCTGTGGTTTACAGCAATTCAGTAGGTACTGCTTGTTTAGCATTTCATTATGCTCCCTAACTGGAAGCATTTCCACCTCATTATGTATATGAGATATAGGTGACATAAGGACGCACCCCGTAGCGGTTCTGAGCGCGGTGTTTAGACAGGCCTGAAGCTGATTCCAGTGAACGTCTGCAAGCCCCGGCGACCATATCGGCGACGCATAGTTCAGGATCGGCCGACCAATTGCCTTGTACGTTACCAACAACGTTTCTTTGTCTTTACCCCAAGTACTGCCGGCTAGTGACTTGAGGATTTTGTTGCGGCTCTGTAATTTTGAGACAATTGCAGCTGAATGGGCAGCGAAAGTGTGCATGGTGTCAAAAGTCACTCCTAAAATTTTTGGGTGAGCGACAGTAGGTATTTTATGATCACCTACATAAATTTCTAATTCCATGCCAACCTGCGCCGTACACGACGTGAATAAGGTCGCCGAAGACTTTGTTGGCGACAATGTCAAGGTTCGGGCAGTAAAGAACTCGACTAGAGAGGGGAGATAACCATTTATTTTGGAGCACAGCTCATCAACGGAAGTACCAGTTGCCAATATCGTGCAATCGTCTGCGTAAGAAACAATCGTAACTTCTTCTGGTGGAGGAGGAAGCTTCGAAATATAGAAGTTAAACAATAACGGGGAGAGGACACCACCCTGTGGTACCCCTTGTTTTATCTTCCTGGCTTTAGATTTTTTGTTTCTAAATACAACAGACGACCGACGACCACTGAGATAATTGGCGGTCCAACGCTTTAGACAGGGGGGGAGTGACGAGTCTTCCAAATCATCTACAAGTTGCCCATGATTTACTCTGTCAAAAGCTTGACTCAAATCAAGTGCAACTAGAACCGTTCTGTCATTAGGCCTATTTTGATTAAGACCGTCAGTTATCTGAGTGTTTATGACATTTAGAGCAGATGTTGTGCTCCTACCTTTCCTGAAGCCATGTTGGTGCTCGGCTAACATCAAGTGTGATGTGTAGAGCGGGAGTAGGACCGCCTCAAGTATCTTTACTACTAGCGAGAGGAGTGATATCGGGCGATATGACTCCCCAACGTTAGCTGGCTTGCCAGGCTTTAGTAGTGGGATCACAGTTGCCTGCTTCCATTTGTCGGGTATGACAGCTGTGATCAGAGACAAATTGAAGACGGCCGTTAAATATTTGACTCCCGCTAGGCCGATGTGTTTTAGATGCACCATGGCTATGCCATCAGGGCCAATGGCTTTGGAGTTTTTGGCCTTCCAGATGGCCTCTTGAACCTCTGTAGCGGTGATGGGAACGGGGGCATAGTTTTTGTGTTTATGCGCACGCCTGAAGATTCCACGTCTAGCCCTGTCTTGCGCAGGGTGTGGGACATATTGTCGACAAAAAGCCTGTGCACATTTCCTGGGGTCATTTATTGTCTTGTCACCAAAGGTAATGTCGACATTTTTTGGTGGACCCGAAGGATTCGACAAGGACTTGACGGTGGACCATAATTTCCCAACACCGGTAGAGAGGTTACAAGACCTGAGGTGCTCCTCCCATTTGGTTTGTTTGTGTTCGTTAACCAGCCGTCTGATTTCCACGTTGAGATCACCGATCTGTGGGTCAGAAGGATCGATGTTGCGTATGAGGTCACGTTCGTTGGCCAAGGCTGCGGCCTCAGCTGGGAAGTTAGGCCTAATATCTTTTATCCTACCAGCTGGTATAAAACGGGCTGTAGCCTTTTTAATGACCTCACGTATGTAACGCTCGCCAACGTGTACGTCAGTGGGAATGGTTAGATCACCATAGGAGCTCTCCGTGAAATTCACGTAAGTTCTTTTCTCCGACGTGATAAAATCCGTGGCACGATCGACAGACAGGATGATAGGCAGGTGGTCGGATGACAAGGCCACCATAGGTTGCCAGTTGATGCTGTTAATTAACCCCGGGCTAACAATAGTTAGGTCCGGGAAGCTACTGCAGTTAACAGCCATCCTAGTTGAGGAGTCTCCGTTCACAGTACAGAAAGAGGAGTTATCAATTTGCTCGGCTAATTCCCGTCCACAGAAAGGTGTGAATGATGGGCATTAAAATCGCCCATGATGATACGGTTATCGCCACAAAGAAACGCCCTAAGGTCAGGACGATAACTTCTGGGGCAGCAGGTGACGGGAGGAATGTATATATTGATTAGCTCGAGATCAACGCCACCAGCTTGTATAACTATACCTTGCCACTCTAAAGGTAAGTCACTTTGGTCAGTGTTGATATCAAATTCCCTATACTGCACCGTATGGTGTACAAGGAACGCGAGACCACCTCCGCCGTCCGTACGATCATGCCGGAATACGTGGTAGCCTCCACTCGCTCGGAGATTCGAGTGGGGGCCAAGTTTTGTCTCCTGGATTGCAGCAATTTTGATTTTATGTAGCTGCATAAATGTGGTTATCTCCGCTATCCTGCCGGTCAAGCCGTTGCAGTTAAATTGCAACAATTTAACCTGCGAAGGAGAGGCAATGGCCACTCTGGGAGTTAAAGACTGATGTGTTCGCCTAGATGGTGGTAGGTTATGTCGCGATATTGATCTCCGTTGCAGTCCTGAAGCCGGCGGAATTCGTTCACTATTAGATGAGTGTACATCCGTCGGCGTTGAGGGATGCACAACTCGACAGCAAGGCGCGTCAAACACATCAGTCCAGAGATTTCTGTTTGCGAGCCCAGAACATATGCTTAGGTGACACAGGCCTAGGCAGGAGTTGCACTTGGCCGATGCCACAGACGCATATATCCTGTGCCGACATACAGTGCACGAAGAGTGAGGGACCAGAAGTTGATGGACTTGACTTTCATTCGTGCTAGTGCCGGAAGAAGTTATTAAAGAGTTTAGAGACGGGGGCTGAAGCTCAGTAGTGCTACAAGCATCAACTGATGTGCTACGAAGAAAGTAGCCATGAGTGGGTGCTTGTGCTGTTGATGCACTAGGAAGTAAGCTACAGCCGGGAACACATATATTCTGCTGGGCAATATAATTATTGCAGGTCGTGGAGACTTGATTATTAGAGGGCGATAAAGCAACATATGAGCGTCGCTTGCCTCGGGACGTTCTAGGACGTGAACAGCAGGGCGCCACAAAATTTTGATAGAAACTAATGGGCCGATGTGTTTTTGGATCTAGTCCGGAGCAACTAGATTTGTGCAACCAACCTTTGCATGATGCACACTGTACTGAGTGTGATCGTCTTGTATATATTTTCTTCCGACAAACGCAGCAGAACCATTCTCTTGGGCCAGGATTTGGCTCAATGCCAGCCCGGATCAAGAGAAAAAGGAGCAGCCGTGCTGCAAGGTTCTGTTCCGGGGATGACAATAGGTGAGGGAATCGTGACGCGTTTGACAGAGTCACTTCGAAATGTATTGCTCTTGGCCGAGTCATTATAAAAAAAAACAACCCGGGTCGTTTCGGTAAGAAGGGTATTGTACAGGTACAAATACCGTTCTCGCAGAACCGGCAATACCTGAAACGTATTAAAAAGAAACGTGAAACGTTAAAAGAGTATGCTTCGAGGAGCAAGTGAATAAATGGTTAGTGTCGTGAGGAGAAGAACCACATACAGCGCAAACATTTTGGACCTTCGGGATGCAGTCTGGATAAGTTCGGATATTACATTACCCAGATCCCAGCTGAACGAGAGTGCCTCCGGTCTCTCTCGGACGATCATGTCCCTCTGCAGCAAACAGTGGTACTTGTTGTAGCAGGACGACATTCGCCTGACGGGATCTGGCAAAGGTTTTCCCTGTCTCTATGTGGATACTGTTGAGGACCTGTCTATGAACCCGTGAATCAAAAGGGGTGGTTTTATAATGCCGTTGTTGTCAAAAAAAAAATCAATAAATAAAAATAGAGTTTTTTCTATTTTCATTTAATTTTTTTCAATGACATAAACAACCGTCATTAGTTTTCAAAAAAAATTGATTAATGTAAACGGAATCAACGGCACATGCGACGAAAATTGATTCCAAAATTGAACAATGTAAACAGGCCTTTAGGCTACGCTCACATTGCAACCGACTTTTTCATCCGGTCTCAGCAGAGAAATTCGAACGCGTTCTATTTTATCGGGCGGCCAAAGTTTGTTTACATTCGGGTGAAATCGAGAAGCTCATTTAAAACACATGTGTGTGATTGCTGCCGGACGGCCGAAGTCGGCTGCAATGTGAGCCTAGCCTTATAAGTGTTCAAATAGAACTATCCGACCGTACCCGTAGGGTATCAAGCGAGAAATGTTCGACACCAGCCGTTCAGATATAAAAGGACAAATTATCATCACTCCAACCAATATAACCATCAACCCCGATATTTTTTCTCACATGTACATATACTTAGCGATCAAGGTTCATTCTAGAAATCCATGAGCCCCAAAGTGTAAGTAGGTGAATATATTTGCATACAAAGATACACAGATGTTTATACTTTTAACAACAAAACTTAAAAAAAAAAAATTAAAAATAAAAAAAAAAAATAAAAAAAAATCAAGAAAAAATAAAAAACAATCGAAAGTAATAAAAAACGGCTTTTTTGATTATTTTTTATTTTTTTTTGTTTTTTTAATTTTTAATTTTATTTTTTTTTTTTGATTTTTTCTAATCGTAATCAATTAGTAATTGCTTTTTCTTGAAAGCAATTGAAATAATTATTACTAATTAAAAAGCCTTCTAATCAATCAAATACTAATTACTAAACAAAATTAACAGCTATGGTGCAAAGTAAAATAAAATTGGACGCGGTAGCTTTGCACAAATTGCGGGTAAAAATATATGGAATGAGGGAAATTGCTTTTGTATGCAAAAGTGGTAACAGTGTGAAAAACAGCTGATCGTTATTTTCTTTATGGTTTTCGCATTTGTCTTGTTGATAATAAAATTAAATAAAATAATTATTTTTGCTGTCTTGCTGCATTAATAAACTGTTTTTAGTGGAACTAAAAAAATTAATTTGTGGAAATTTGAAATAATAAGCAAATGAATTCACTAAACTTGCGCGTGTCGTCAGTGAAGACGGGCGAGAATGTCAAAAAGAATGCAGACATGCGTGCCGCACTAGTGACGTTGCCGAAGAAGCATTCAAACTGTAATGTATATTTTAAAATGTAATAAAGGTGTATTTATTTAACTTTTTTCTTTTATATTTAAACAAAACACAGCGGAACTCAGCTATTGCCTTGAATTGAAAAGTGCTAAAACCATACCGGAGCAGGTGGCGGCAGTGAAAAATGTAAGTTTGATAGGGGTGGGGTTGATATCCTTGCATTTACTGATGTATATCTTGGCGAAACTACTTAACAAATTTTCTTTTATTTTTTAGATATTCAAAAATCTTAGTCACGATCCACAAGCTTTACAATTCCTTGCTGATTTGTTTTTCCATTGCCCGCTTAAACATCCGGTGCGCAATCAGATTTTAAAGTAAGTGTATATGATTCACCTGCCATCTAACCAAGACGAACCCAAGAGGGTGTAAGAGTAGGTCGCCTCCCCGTTGTTGTTGTTGTTGTTGTTAACAATGCATTGCCCTGTCTAGAGTGTATGATCATTCCGAAGATCTTCATCAAGCTCTTCTAAGGGGAGTCCAAGGAAACGTGCAGTTTCAACAGGGTTTGTCCAGAGGGACAGAGGGGTTAGAAGAGTAGGTTCAAATGAACAATTGAAGAGATGTAGAGTATCATGGGGGGTCCTACCACATGCAGGGCATGTGTTTGAGATTGTGTCATTAAGTCTGGACAAGTAGGAGTTTAACCTTACACTATATCCAGACCTAAGCTGTGCCAGGGTAACTCTTGTCTCCCTTGGTAAGGTGCGTTCTTCTTCAGCAATATCCGGTGGAGGACTGTTCAGAACGGGGTTCACAGGTAGAGATCCGACAAAAGTATCTACCGACTCGGTGTGGATGTCGGTTAGAGCCCGCTTATGATTCTGCAGATCAAACGGCAAGGTAATATGATGCCGGATCTCATCATAATGTTTACGGAGATGTTTCCTTATGTCTCTCGGGGGCGGATCTATGTCCAAAAGATGACGGTTTGGATGTGCTGGCTTGTGGCAGTTCAGAAGGAATTGCTTGCTCAGCATTTCCGCATGCTCCTTTACATTGAGCAGTTTTGCCTCCTGATGGAGGTGAGACTCGGAAGACATGAGGAGACATCCCGTAGCAGTTCTGATGGCAGTATTTTGGCAGACTTGTAACTTCGTCCAGTTGGTGTTATGTACATTAGGCGACCATATGGGTGCAGCATAGTCAAAGACTGGTCGGCCAATGGCCTTATATGTAGTCAACAACGTTTCTTTGTCTTTTCCCCAAGTACTGCCGGCAAGTGACTTGAGGATCTTGTTGCGACCACGTACCTTTGAGACCATTGCAGACACATGACCAGCAAATGAGAAAGTATTATCCAATGTCATCCCTAATAACTTTGGGTGGCTGACAGTTGGTAGCTTAGTGCCGTCAACGAAAATGTCTAATTCATTTCTCACCTGGTGCGTCCACGTCGTAAAAAGCGTCGCCGTTGATTTAGTCGGAGATATCGTCAGATCTCGCTCTGTGAAAAACCTGGAAAGGTCGCAGAGGTAACCGTTGATTTTATTACAGAGTTCATCAGTATAGGGGCCCTTCCCCGTCGCCATTATTGTACAGTCGTCAGCATAAGAAACGACGGAGACACCCTCTGGGGGTGGGGGCATCTTCGATAGATAGAAATTAAACAGTGTCGGGGATAGGACACCACCCTGTGGCACCCCCTGTCTAATTCGTCTTGGTTTTGATGTTGCGTTTCTAAAGTTGACCGACGCCTGCCGCCCATTCAAGTAATTAGCGGTCCATCTCTTTAACCCATCAGGTATTTGTGTTTCTAATAGATCTTGTATGAGAGTGGCATGGTTGACTGTGTCAAAAGCTTTCGACAAGTCAAGTGCCACTAACACAGTCCTGTGATTTGGTTGGTTTTGATTTAGACCGCTATTTATTTGCGTTGTAATGGCATTGAGTGCGGTGGTGGTGCTGTGCAGCTTACGGAAGCCATGTTGATGATTAGCCAGGTGCAGATTTGCGGTGTAATACGGGAGCAAAATGGACTCTAGCGTCTTCACTACCGGCGACAAAAGTGATATAGGGCGATATGAATCGCCTATGTTTGCCGGCTTTCTAGGTTTTAATAATGGAACCACTCTCGCCTTTTTCCATATTTCAGGAATGACGAAAGTGTTCAGTGAAAGATTGAATAGAGCCGCTAAGTATTTGTGTCCCTCCTGGCCTAGATGTTTCAGCATCTTCATGGCAATGCCGTCGGGGCCGATGGATTTTGAGGGCTTAGCCTGTCTGATGGCTTCCTTGACCTCTGAGGCAGTGATGACAATGGGCGTGTTTTGGTTTTTGTATTTACGCGCCTGTCGCATGGTTCTACGTTTAGCTCTATCGGGTGGGGAATGTAGTACAAATTGTCTACAGAAGGAGTTCGCACATCCCCTAGGGTCCTTCTTCACCCTGTCACCGAAAGTAATATCTACTTTATCCTTGTGTTGTGTTGGATTAGATAGAGCTTTGACCGTAGTCCATAATTTGCCAACACCGTCAGAGAGGTTGCATTGCTCTAGATGTTGTTTCCATTTGGCCAGTTTGTGTTTATCGACCAACCTACGAATTTCCGCGTTGAGATCCCTTATACGGGGGTCTGCGGGATTGAGACTTCGCACTTCATCTCTTTCTCTAGCCATGGCCGCTGCCTCCGCGGGGAAATTTGGTCTTATTCGAGATATTCGACCCGCAGGAATGAAGCGTCTAGAGGCCAAGTCAATGATGTTGCGGAAGTCTCGTTCGCCTTTGCGTACGTCCGTAGGAATGGATAGAGCAGCCAAGGATTCGTCCGTATATGTCTGAAAACTGTCCCAGTCCGCCTTGGTAAAGTTGATGTATGTACCATGCTCAGGTGTTATAAAGTCCGTCGGTCGTTCGATGGTAATGACTATTGGGAGATGGTCAGACGCCAACGTGAGTATGGGTCGCCAATTGGTGTTGTTCAATAGTCCTGCACTTACGATAGAAATATCTGGCGAACTATAGCAGTTACCCGATACTCTCGTTGGGGCGTCTCCGTTCAATGTACAGAAAGCCGTATCATCTATTTGTTCTGCGAGTACATGCCCCCTACTGTCTGCTGGCAAGTTTGAGTGCCACATATCGTGGTGCGCATTGAAGTCGCCCAGGATCACGCGGTTATCTCCTCGTAATAGCAAGCTAATGTCGGGGTGATAACCGGTGGGGCAACTTGAGACAGGGGGTATGTAGATGTTTATGATTTGCAGATCGACATCTCCTGTACGGATGGTAATACCTTGGCTTTCTAAGATATCATCCGTTCCTTCGATGTCGGTATCAAATAGATGATACTGTACAGAGTTGTGCGTTATGAACGCTAGACCACCTCCCAGACCTCCTGTTACTCTGTGACGGTCCTTCCGGTGAATGTTATATCCACCATAGGTAATGAGGTCCGACCTTGGACTGAGCTTGGTTTCTTGGATTGCGGCAAGTTTTATGTCATATTGCGTCATCAAATTGGTTATCTCTGCGATCTTACCAGTTAATCCGTTACAGTTGTGCTGTAAGATTTGGAAGTGCGCCGGTGGGGTCGATGTCGAGTTAACCAAAGGCGTGAGAGACGGATGTGTTCGCCCAGGTGTTGGTAGGCGAAGACCAAGGCTGTGCCTCAGCCTAGTTAGCTGTGGACCTGGTGTAACCGGGTTTGCTGGCGTCGTAGGCTGAGGCGTGTTACAGCATGGTGCAATGAACGCATCCGTCCAAAGATTCCTGTTCGCGAGCCCAGAGCATAGATGCACGTGGCATTGGCCTAAGCAGTTATTGCATTTGACCGATGACGCGAGCGTGTATAATCTTTGCCGACAAACAGTACACGTCGAGACAGGTGCAAGAAGATGTTGATCCTGACTCACGTGTAAACGGGAGGGGGGGTGTAACGAAACAGACAGAGACTGATGCTCGGAGTTGCTCATGTCTAAACTGCTCCGGTGGGAGCAAGAGTGTTGAGCTGCTGCGCGTGATGTTGACGCCATAAGGCACGAGCAACAGTCTGGAATTTGTGTGGCGGGTATAGCAGAAATGCTGCTAGTCGTTAAGACATTATTATTATTATTAGTATTGCTACTAGAAGGTGGCGGTAGGGGTGCGCTTGAACGGCGCTTACCGCGGGACGCCCGACGGCGCAAACAGCAAGGGGCCACAAAAGTACTAAAGAAAGTACGGGGTCTGTGGATGTTAAGGTTAAGCCCTGAACATCCAGATTTATGGAGCCATCTCTTACACGAGAAGCATTGCACAGAATGCGACCGTTTAATATATATTTTTTTGCAACAGACACTGCATATCCATTCTTTTGGTCCGGGGTTCGGCTCAACGCCCGCCCGTAACAAAAGAATATCTTGCAGCCCTGCTGCAAGGGGGGAGGATGATAGTTTCGGAATGGGACAAAACATACTAAACAGGGTTACATTGAAAGTGACAGTCCTTGGCCGAGGTAAAACCCCGGGTGGTTCCACTGCGCAGAGATCCATGGCGATGTCCTGGGTTTTCTGCTCTGAGAAGTGACTGTACATAGGGAACCATAGAACCTCCCCGTTGGTGCACCCTGGGTAACGCTAAATGACCTACATGACCTACACGGTTAGTTTTTTGTATTACCGGTTCTACGAGAACGGTACCAGTACTTGTGCTGTACCCATCTTGCTGAAACGACCCGAGCCGTTTTTTTAAATTGACCCGGCCATGAGCAATACACTCGGGGTGACCCTGTCTGACATTTAGGCAGGCCTACACCTCGTTACAACAACAACCCATTATTCGAGCTCTCCTTTAGAACATACACGAAATAGGTATGCCTGTCGTAAAAGGCGACTATGTATATAATTACCCCTGCGGTTTAGGGGCATAGAATATACCCGAGGTGGGCATACCGGTCTCAAGGGGCGACTAATATGCACATAGGTAATTGACGTGCTACTCGATGGTTGATCTACGGATATGATGCCTCTCACCTCTCATTACCCATCTTCCCCTTCCTCATGGATGAAGGGATGCCATGACCTAGAAGGTTCCACTGGTCATACCAAATCGCTACCACGACAGTCGGGCAGTACCGCAAGGGAGTACCGCAGCGTACCTGGGTCATATCCGGCCAAGGACTGTCAACTTCGGCATCACTCCCCAAAACCTTCGGGGAGTGTTTTGTTGTTAACAACAACAACAACCGGTACCTGGGTGTAAGAGTAGGTCGCCTCCCCGTTGGTGCACCCTGGGTAACGTTAAATGACCTACATGGCCTACACGGCTAGTTTCTCGTATTGCCGGTTCTACGAGAACGGTACCAGTACTTGTGCTGTACCCATCTTGCCGAAACGACCCGGGCCGTTTTTTTATATCGACCCGGCCAAGAGCAATACACGCGGGGTGACCCTGTCTGACATTTGGGTAGGGCTACACCTCGGTACAACAACAACAACCGGTACCTATCTCGGGCATATTGTAAGCCCCTATCTCACTGGGGCATGTCATTCGAAGGCGATGGTGAAAAACTGTATGCAAACATTTGTGTACGGGTAGGGTTGCATTTCAATGTGTGAGTGTTCAGCTCAGAGTCTCAGACCTCAGTATTCGGTGAGCTGTCACTGACCACACAAATTGTTTTATGTATTAGGGTACATAAGAAATGTCCGGCAGGGAATGAGCCGGCGGACAGCATAGCGAGGAAAGTAGCGAGAGCGAATACCAACAATACCATTCGTTTCACGTATTGCCGGTTTTGCGAGAACGGTATTTGTACTTATACATTACCCTTCGTACCGAAACGACCCGAGTTGTTTTTTTTTATAATGACTCGGCCAAGAGCAATACATTTCGAAGTGACCCTGGGGATGTGCGAACTCCTTCTGTAGACAATTTGGACTACATTCCCCGCCGGATAGAGCTAAACGTAGAACCATGCGAGAGGCGCGTAAATATAAAAACCAAAATACGCCCATTGTCATCACTGCCTCAGAGGTCAAGGAAGCCATCAGACAGGCTAAGCCCTCAAAATCCATCGGCCCCGACGGCATTGCCATGAAGATGCTGAAACATCTAGGCCAGGAGGGACACAAATACTTAGCGGCTCTATTCAGTCTTTCGCTGAACACTATCGTCATTCCTGAAATATGGAAAAAGGCGAGAGTGGTTCCATTACTAAAACCTAGAAAGCCGGCAAACATAGGCGATTCATATCGCCCAATATCACTTTTGTCGCCGGTAGTGAAGCCGCTAGAGTCCATTTTGCTCCCGTATTATACTGCAAATCTGCACCTGGCTAGTCATCAACATCCCTTCCGTAAGCTGCACAGCACCACCACCGCACTCAATGCCATTACAACGCAAATAAATAGCGCCTCCCAGTTGGTGCACCCTGGGTAACGCTAAATGACCTACATAGCCTGCACGGCTAGTTTATTTTTTTGTATTGCCGGATCTACGAGAACGGTACCAGTACTTGTGCTGTACCCATCGTGCCGAAACGACCCGGGCCGTTTTCTTATATCGACCCGGCCAAGAGCAATACACTCGAGGTGACCCTGTCTGACATTTAGGCAGGGCTACACCTCGTTACAACAACAACAACAGCGGCCTAAATCAAAACCAACCAAATCACAGGACTGTGTTAGTGGCACTTGACCTGTCGGAAGCTTTTGACACAGTCAACCATGCCACTCTCATACAAGATCTCTTCGAAACACAGATACCTGATGGGTTAAAGAGATGGACCGCTAATTATTTGAATGGACGGCAGGCGTCGGTTAACTTTAGAAACGCAACATCAAAACCTAGACATATTAGACAAGGGGTGCCACAGGGTGGTGTCCTATCCCCGACACTGTTTAATTTCTATCTATCGAAGATGCCCCCACCACCAGAGGGCGTCTCCGTCGTTTCATATGCCGACGACTGTACAATAATGGCGACGGGGAAGGGCCCCTATACTGATGAACTCTGTACGAAAATCAACGGTTACCTCTGCGACCTTTTCAGGTTTTTCACTGAGCGAGATCTGACGATATCTCCGACTAAATCAACGGCTACGCTTTTTACGACATGGACGCACCAGGTGAGAAATGAATTAGACATTTTCGTTGATGGCACTAAGCTACCAACTGTCAGCCACCCAAAGTTATTAGGGATGACACTGGATAATACTTTCTCATTTGCAGGGGGCAAATTCGGGTTCTATGAAATGATAAAATGAAAAGAAATTTCATACAAAATTTGTGAAAAGAAACTTCAAATTCATACAAATTTTTTTTCACGTTAATATGCACATAGGTAATTGACGTGCTACTCGATGGTTGATCTACGGATATGATGCCTCTCACCTCTCATTACCCATCTTCTCCTTCCTCATGGATGGAGGGATGCCATGAAGTAGAAGGTTCCACTGGTCATACCAAATCGCTACCACGACAGTCGGGCAGTACCGCAAGGGATTACCGCAGCGTACCGGGGTCATATCCGGCCAAGGACTGTCAACTTCGGCATCACTCCCCAAAACCTTCGGGGAGTGTTTTGTTGTTAACAACAACAACAACAACAAGTGACCCTGTCTAACGCGTCACGATTCCCTTAGATTCCCAAGAGAATGGTTCTGCTGCGTTTGTCGGAAGAAAATATATACAAGACGATCACACTCAGTACAGTGTGCATCATGCAAAGGTTGGTTGCATAAATCTAGTTGCTCCGGACTAGATCCTAAAACATACCGGCCCACTAGTTTCTACAAAAGTTTTGTGGCGCCCTGCTGTTCACGTCCTAGGACGTCCCGAGGCAAGCGACGCTCAAATGTTGCTTTATCGCCCTCTATAATTCAAGTCTCCACGACCCGCAATACTTACATATATTGCCCAGCAGAACATGTGTGTTCCCAGCTGTAGCTTGTTTCCTAGTGCGTGAACATCTCAAGCATCCACTCATGGCTACTTTCTTCGTAGCACATCAGTTGATGCTTTTAGCACTACTGAGTTTCAGCCCCCGTCTCTAAACCCTTTACCAATTTCTTCCGGCACTAGCAAGAATGCAAGTCAAGTCCATCAACTTCTGGTCCCTCACTCTTCGTGCACTGTATGTCGGCATAGGATATATGCGTCTGTGGCATCGGTCAAGTGCAACTCCTGCCTAGGCCTATGTCACCTACGCATATGTTCTGGGCTCGCAAACAGAAATCTCTGGACTGATGTGTTCGTCGCGCCTTGCTGTCGAGTTGTGCAGCCCTCAACGCCAACGGATGTACACTCATATAATAATGAACGAAATCCGCCGGCTTCAGGACTGCAACGGAGATCAATATCGCGACATTGCCTACGCGAATTGTTGCAATTTAACTGCAACGGCTTGACCGGCAAGATAGCGGAGATAACCACTTTTATGCAGCTACATAAAATCAAAATTCCTGCAATCCAGGAGACAAAACTTGGCCCCCACTCGAATCTCGGAGCGAGTGGAGGCTACCACGTATTCCGGCATGACCGTACGGACGGCGGAGGTGGTCTCGCGTTCCCTGTTCACCATACGGTGCAGTATGGGGAATTTGATATCAACACTGACCAAAGAGACTTACCCTTAGAGTGTCAGGGTATAGTTATACAAGCTGGTGATGTTGATCTCGAGCTAATCAATATATACATTCCTCCCGTCACCTGCTGCTCCAGAAGTTATCGTCCTGACCTTAGGGCGTTTCTTTGTGGCGATAACCGTATCATCATGGGCGATTTTAATGCCCATCATGATATGTGGCATTCACACCTTTCTGTGGACGGCAGAGGACGGGAATTAGCCGAGCAAATTGACACTTCCTCTTTCTGTACTGTGAACGGAGACACCTCAACTAGGATGGCTGTTAACTGCAGTAGCTCCCCGGACCTAACTATTGTTAGCCCGGGGTTAATTAACAGCATAAACTGGCAACCTATGATGGCCTTGTCATCCCACCACCTGCCTATCATCCTGTCCGTCGATCGTGCCACGGATTTCATTACTTCGGAGAAAAGAACATACGTGAATTTCAAAAAGGCTAATTGGGTCGGCTTTTTGGAATTCACGGAGAGCTCCTTTGGTGATCTTCCCATTCCCACTGACGTACACGTTGGCGAGCGTAACATACGTGAGGTCATTAAAAAGGCTACAGCCCGATTTATACCAGCTGGTAGGATAAAAGATATTAGGCATAACTTCCCAGCTGAGGCCGCAGCCTTGGCCAACGAACGTGACCTCATACGCAACATCGATCCCTCTGACCCACAGATCGGTGATCGCAACGTGGAAATCAGACGGCTGGTTAACGTACACAAACAAACCAAATGGGAGGAACACCTCAGGTCTTGTAACCTCTCTACCGGTGTTGGGAAATTATGGTCCACCGTCAAGTCCTTGTTGTTGTTGTTGTTGTTGTAACGATGTGTAGTCCTGCCCAACGCGTATTTTTCCTTAACCTAATTGTCATCAATATCTTCTAACGGGAGTCCAAGGAAACTAGCAGTTTCAATAGGATTGGACCAAAGAGAGATGGGTGTTAGAAGAGTGGGCTCAAATGAGCAAGAAAATAAGTGATTGGTATTGTGGGGGGATGAGCCGCATGCCGGACATACATTCGGCACATCAGGGTTCAGTCTAGATATGTAGGAGTTTAACCTACTACAATATCCAGAGCGTAATTGAGCCAGAGTGACCCTTGTCTCTCGAGGAAGATGACGCTCCTCTTCTGAAATGCCAGGTGTTGCGGCATGTAAGACATTGTTTAGCGGACAGAGCGCAGAGTAATGGCCAACAGACGTTGTATGGATATGCCCCAAAGCCTGTTTGTGCACCTGTAGATCAAACGGCGTTGTTATATAGTGACGGATCTCATCAAAATGTTTACGTAGATGCGACCTTATGGTCCTAGGAGGCGGAATGAGTTCAAGCAGTTGTCTACCGGGATGCTGTGGTTTACAGCAGTTCAGTAGGTACTGCTTGTTTAGCATTTCATTATGCTCCCTAACTGGAAGCATTTCCACCTCATTATGTATATGAGATATAGGTGACATAAGGACGCACCCCGTAGCGGTTCTGAGCGCGGTGTTTTGACAGGCCTGAAGCTGATTCCAGTGAACGTCTGCAAGCCCCGGCGACCATATCGGCGACGCATAGTTCAGGATCGGCCGACCAATTGCCTTGTACGTTACCAACAACGTTTCTTTGTCTTTACCCCAAGTACTGCCGGCTAGTGACTTGAGGATTTTGTTGCGGCTCTGTAATTTTGAGACAATTGCGGCTGAATGGGCAGCGAAAGTGTGCATGGTGTCAAAAGTCACTCCTAAAATTTTTGGGTGAGCGACAGTAGGTATTTTATGATCACCTACATAGATTTCTAATTCCATGCCAACCTGCGCCGTCCACGTCGTGAATAAGGTCGCCGAAGACTTTGTTGGCGACAATGTCAAGGTTCGGGCAGTAAAGAACTCGACTAGAGAGGGGAGATAACCATTTATTTTGGAGCACAGCTCATCAACGGAAGTACCAGTTGCCAATATCGTGCAATCGTCTGCGTATGAAACAATCGTAACTTCTTCTGGTGGAGGAGGAAGCTTCGAAATATAGAAGTTAAACAATAACGGGGAGAGGACACCACCCTGTGGTACCCCTTGTTTTATCTTCCTGGCTTTAGATTTTTTGTTTCTAAATACAACAGACGACCGACGACCACTGAGATAATTGGCGGTCCAACGCTTTAGACAGGGGGGGAGTGACGAGTCTTCCAAATCAGCTACAAGTTGCCCATGATTTACTGTGTCAAAAGCTTGACTCAAATCAAGTGCAACTAGAACCGTCCTGTCATTAGGCCTATTTTGATTAAGACCGTCAGTTATCTGAGTGTTTATGACATTTAGAGCAGATGTTGTGCTCCTACCCTTCCTGAAGCCATGTTGGTGCTCGGCTAACATCAAGTGTGATGTGTAGAGCGGGAGTAGGACCGCCTCAAGTGTCTTTACTACTGGCGAGAGGAGTGATATCGGGCGATATGACTCCCCAACGTTAGCTGGCTTGCCAGGCTTTAGTAGTGGGATCACAGTTGCCTGCTTCCATTTGTCGGGTATGACAGCTGTGATCAGAGACAAATTGAAGACGGCCGTTAAATATTTGACTCCCGCTAGGCCGATGTGTTTTAGATGCACCATGGCTATGCCATCAGGGCCGATGGCTTTGGAGTTTTTGGCCTTCCGGATGGCCTCTTGAACCTCTGTAGCGGTGATGGGAACGGGGGCATAGTTTTTGTGTTTATGCGCACGCCTGAAGATTCCACGTCTAGCCCTGTCTTGCGCAGGGTGTGGGACATATTGTCGACAAAAAGCCTGTGCACATTTCCTGGGGTCATTTATTGTCTTGTCACCAAAGGTAATGTCGACATTTTTTGGTGGACCCGAAGGATTCGACAAGGACTTGACGGTGGACCATAATTTCCCAACACCGGTAGAGAGGTTACAAGACCTGAGGTGCTCCTCCCATTTGGTTTGTTTGTGTTCATTAACCAGCCTTCTGATTTCCACGTTGAGATCACCGACCTGTGGGTCAGATGGATCGATGTTGCGTATGAGGTCACGTTCGTTGGCCAAGGCTGCGGCCTCAGCTGGGAAGTTAGGCCTGATATCTTTTATCCTACCAGCTGGTATGAAACGGGCTGTAGCCTTTTTAATGAACTCACGTATGTTGCGCTCACCAACGTGTACGTCAGTGGGAATGTGAAGATCACCAAAGGAGCTCTCCGTGAATTCCAAAAAGCCGACCCAATTGGCCTTTTTGAATCAAGTCCTTGTCGAATCCTTCGGGTCCACCAAAAAATGTCGACATTACCTTTGGTGACAAGACATTAAATGACCCCAGGAAATGTGCGCAGGCTTTTTGCCGACAATATGTCCCACACCCTGCGAAAGAGAGGACAAGACGTGGAATCTTCAGGCGCGCGCATAAACACAAAAACTATGCCCCCGTTCCCATCACCGCTACAGAGGTTCAAGAGGCCATCCGGAAGGCCAAAAATTCCAAAGCCATCGGCCCTGATGGCATAGCCATGGTGCATCTAAAGCATATCGGCCTAGCGGGAGTTAAATATTTAACTGCCGTCTTCAATTTGTCTCTGATCACAGCTGTCATACCCGACAAATGGAAGCAGGCAACTGTGATCCCACTACTAAAGCCTGGCAAGCCAGCTAACGCTTGGGAGTCCTATCGCCCGATATCACTCCTCTCGCCAGTAGTAAAGACACTTGAAGCGGTCTTACTCCCGCTCTATACATCACATTTGATGTTAGCTGAGCACCAACACGGCTCCAGGAAAGGTAGGAGCACAATATCTGCCCTAAATGTCAAACACTCAGATAACTGACGGTCTAAATCAAAACAGGCCTAATGATAGGACGGTTCTAGTTGCACTTGATTTGAGTCAAGCTTTTGACACAGTAAATCATGGGCAACTTGTAGCTGATTTGGAAGACTCGTCACTCCCCCCCCTGTCTAAAGCGTTGGACCGCCAATTATCTCAGTGGTCGTCGGTCGTCTGCTGTATTCAGAAACAAAAAATCTAAAGCCAGGAAGATAAGACAAGGGGTACCACAGGGTGGTGTCCTCTCCCCGTTATTGTTTAACTTCTATATTTCGAAGCTTCCTCCTCCACCAGAAGAAGTTACGATTGTTTCTTACGCAGACGATTGCACGATATTGGCAACTGGTACTTCCGTTGATGAGCTGTGCTCTAACATAAATGGTTATCTCCCCTCTCTAGTGGAGTTCTTTACTGCCCGAAGCTTGACATTGTCGCCAACAAAGTCTTCGGCGACCTTATTCACGACGTGGACAGCGCAGGTTGGCATGGAATTAGAAATTTATGTAGGTGATCATAAAATACCTACTGTCTCTCACCCAAAAATCTTAGGAGTGACTTTCGACACCATGCACACTTTCGCTGCCCATTCAGCTGCAATTGTCTCAAAATTACAGAGCCGTAACAAAATCCTCAAATCACTAGCCGGCAGTACTTGGGGTAAAGACAAAGAAACGTTGTTGGTAACGTACAAGGCAATTGGTCGGCCGATCCTGAACTATGCGTCGCCGATATGGTCGCCGGGGCTTGCAGACGTTCACTGGAATCAGCTTCAGGCCTGTCAAAACACTGCGCTCAGAACCGCTACTGGGTGCGTCCTTATGTCACCTATATCTCATATACACAATGAGGTGGAAATGCTTCCAGTTAATGAAATGCTAAACAAGCAGTACCTACTGAATTGCTGTAAGCCACAGCATCCCGGTAGACAACTGCTTGAACTCATTCCGCCTCCTAGGACCATAAGATCGCATTTACGTAAACATTTTGATGAGATCCGACACTATATAACAGCGCCGTTTGATCTACAGGTGCATAAACAGGCCTTGGGGCATATCCACACAACGTCTGTTGGCCATTACTCTGCGCTCTGCCCGCTAAACAATGTCTTACATGCCGCAACACCTGGCATTTCTGAAGAGGAGCGTCATCTTCCTCGAGAGACAAGGGTCACTCTGGCTCAATTACGCTCTGGATATTGTAGCAGGTTAAACTCCTACATATCTAGACTGAACCCTGATGTGCCGAATGTATGTCCGGCATGCGGCTCGTCCCCCACAATACCAATAACTTATTTTCTTGCTCATCTGAGCCCACTCTTCTAACACCCATCTCTCTTTGGTCCAACCCTATTGAAACTGCTAGTTTCGTTGGACTCCCGTTAGAAGATATTGATGACAATTAGGTTAAGGAAAAATACGCATTGGGCAGGACTACACCTCGTTACAACAACAACAACAACCATTCGTACTGAACTGATACTGCCTTTGGGTTCTCAAAAAACTAGGGAACGCCTAAGAAAATAAGACAGAAAAAAGATAAATAATCCCTGAATATGACTGCAAAGCTTTTACGGCTATGCCAAATTGCGATGAGCAATGCCAACAGCTCCGTCAGAATTGGGGATGACTCTCAGCCCTTTGAAACCAAACAAGGCTTTAACCTGATGCTAGAGAAGATAATTGCAGAGCTAGAATGCAATGGCACAATGTATAACAAGAGCATGAATTTGATGTCGATGATATGATATCAATAGCGCCGTAACATCTGTCTTCTCTGGACTGGATAAAGAAGCGAAAAAGTAGGGTTTGCGGTGAACGAGGACAAGACGAAGTATTTGATGCCAGCAAAGAAAAATCGGCGCACCTTCGCCATGGCAGAAACGTCACTGTTGATAGTTACAAATTTGGAACTTTGAGGGATTCGTCTATTTGGGAACCAGCGTTAGCGCCGAAAATAATGTTGAATTTATAAATCCAAAGGAAAATCACTCTTGCTAACAAGTACTATTTTGGACTGAGTAGGCAATTGAAAAGTAAAGTCCTCTTTCGAAGAACACACAAGTCTATCACTATACCTGCCTAATCTAGAGATCGGAATCATGGACAGTGGGAAGAGAAGATAAAGGGGCCCTTGGAGCATGTGGGTGAAAATATCTCCGGAAGATTTATGGCCTTATCGTGATTTTTAAGCTGAACGAGCTTTACGAAGATCCGACCATAGTGCAGCAGCCTATAGCTCAAAGGCTCCGCTGGCTGGGGCATGTGTAATGTTAATACACAAAGAAGCTCCAGCCCAGAAGGTTTTTCTATCAACAGCCGAATTCGGCAGCAGAGGCCTCGACTGAGATGGAAACAACAGGTGGAGGATGACTTCAACTCCCTTAAGGGTCAATTACATAAAGCTTTGTTAACCTCGCCTGACATTTGCAACCTCAAAACTTTGCGCTCAACTTCAGAGGTATGCTACAATGAACGCTATAACACTTTTCTTTTATACATTTGCTTTCGTTACTTATTTCTTTGCATTCAGAGTGTTTTGGTAAATTTATTAATTTAATAGAGAAAAAATGAATTAATTATTATTTCCTCCAAATTTTAATTCTTAAATTAAAGCAAAGTCACCAACGTCTTATTGCCAAAGCAAGCAAAGCCAGCAAAATTTGAGAGTTTGCCAAATGTTAACCTTGCTTCAACTTTGAGGTCTCCAATTTGCCATGCTTCGTTTAAATACGTATACTGAACTTTTCTGTCAAAGTCAAAGTTTGAGGTAAAGTCAAAATAAAGCTTTATGTAACTGACCCTTTAGTGTGTCCAATTGGCGCCAGTTATCTCTAAAAAATAATGACTGGCGTGCTTTGATATGGAACATTGATAATCGTTTAGGTAGTTAAGTGTTAATAAATGATGATGACTGGTGAAACGAACTAGGTCTTAAGCGGGCTACTCACCTGCCAAGAAATGCCTCAAGAAAAAACCGAGCATATATTTCTTGTGCCTGGTCAAGAAATTTTGACGTTTACCAAATTTTCCATTTTCTTGCAAATTACTCTTATAAAAATGTACAAAATTTGTTTAGCGAGACATGTACTCACCTTTTCCGTGAATCTGCACGTTTACCTCAAGAAATATATACGAGCTTATTTATTTCTTGAGGTAAACCGGCGTTGCCAACTATCGAAAAGTGCTGTATTTTTTCTTATGAACTGAGTATTGGCTCAAGAAAATTTTACGTGTAAAATCGTTTCTTGACCATTTCTTGAGCGTTTTTTTATATGGAGTTTGACATTTCTTGGCAGGTGAGTAGCCCGCTTCAGGCTGCTCCTTTACCTGCCTATAAGTAGAGGAATAATTGACTTGATTTTTGATCTACAAAGAAAAATAAACAGGCCCCAGCGGGCCCTAGGGGCCAAAAATCAGTCGTGGCTGGTCTAGATGGTGTACCGAAGAATGCCAGATTCAAATCCTAAATAAAAACAGCTACTAAAATAAACCGTTAAAATGAATTACTACCTCCTTTGCTGATTTTGCAGGCTTTTAATTACAGCGGCACGTTTGGGTACAAGCGCCACAGATGAATCAGCGATTGTAAATGCTTTGGTGCAAACTCTCCAAAGCTTAGTAAGTCAGACTAAAACGGAAACTGAAAGTAGTCGATGGAACTTTACAGTTACCTCAATGACTGGTTGTTTTGAGAATTTCGAATCTGGTTTGAAGGCTTTTCAATTGTGTATTGCTGAACTATTCCCCTTTCTGTGTGCAGCTGTGCAAAAGTATCTCACCGAGTTAAGGTAAAACGTGAAACATATTCATGTAGATACTTTATTTTAATAACTTTCCCTCTCTATACACAGCGTACTCAGCTCACCTTCGGTGCGTAATGAATATTATCTGTACATACATAATGCTGTTCGTCTCCTCTTGTGCTGTCTCCAAGAATATGGTATTACAATCAAAGACGCACACAAGGAAACACTCCAACAATTAAGTATACTATGTAAACAAATAGTACAAGATGATGAAATACCAATGGATCCACGCACAAATGCTGGCATACTATTAGCGCACAATGCCAAATTGAACTCCAATTATGAAAAGTTCATACAAGATGTTAAACTTACGAAAAATCCCAAAGAAATTGCATTATGCGTTGGTATTATAAACACGTTTGATCAGCATGATTTTCAACAAATGTCCGCTGATATACGTGATATTTGTAGCAAAATAGATGAGATAGCTAACAGCAATGCGACCGTTCCAAATATATTACTATGCGCAACGCGTGCTCTATATCAAATTTCGAAAATTATACTTAACTTTGATTTGAAAGCGCAAGCCAATGCAGCAGCTGTCGATGATACAAAATTAATTTTACGTAAACTATTGATATATTGTTTTGGCTATTTGGAACATCATATGGATAGTGTACGTCATATGTGTCGCGATTTATTGCGCAATATAGTAGCAGCTGCAAATAAGATTGATTTTGATTTTTTATTACAAAAAATTTATGATGCCTGTAATTCGGAACGTTTATCGCTTTCAATGAAATGTATGGTATTGCAGCAAACTGGGGCCATTTTGGGAGCAGATTCAATTATTCGTCGATGTCCTGAGGTGTTTACACATATTTTTGCTCAACAGCTTGGACGTGATTTTATGGTGAATAATTTGTATGAGGGTAAGTTTGGGAGATATACATACATATATAACACTATACGAAGAAATCAACTTTTCTTTTATGGTGAATAATTTGTATAAGGGCAAGTTTGGGAGATATATGTATATAACACTATACGACGAAATCAACTTTTCTTTGTATTGGACCAAGAGATTAAGACATACATAAAAAAGGAATTTCCGCGTTTTCGAAGCTGACCTCCAATAATTAGTTATTAGTTCCAAATTGAACGCTTCGAATTTTTTTCTAATTGAGGACTGACCAAACAATAGGGCTTATTTCCATTTTCAGTGCTTTGATGCAATTTGGTGGTTCAGACAACACTACACATGATGTTTTTAATATAAACTACTAAAACGTCATATTTCCTTAAAAAAAGATCTGTCAAAATCAAAATTTCGTACAAATCGGCAATATTTCCTTCTGATTAGTTTGCGCGTGGGAATTTTTGCACCAAAACAACTGGACGAGGCTTATATCGTGCCGTAATGTTGATAGGTCAAAAAAAATTGAAAGGTCAATATTTTATTTTTTCAAAACGGATTTTTTTTTTGGTTTTTTCAGACTATACACATCTATGGTACGATATGAGCCTCGCCCAGTTGTTTTAACGTTTCAAACAAAAGGGCATATTTCCAAATTGTAAAGTTACATAAATATGTTTAAAAAAACTAAAACTCACGCTTTTAGAGAGTATTGAACTAAAAAGTTGAAAATAATTTTAAAAACCCTACACAGTAGTATTGTGGAAAAAGCGTGGTCCGCTTTGTTCCATAATCTTCGTTTTTTATTTAAATTATGTTTACCTTTTTAGTGAGATATTCTTTAAAAACGTGTGTTTTCGCTTTTTAAACTATATTTATTTTTTACTTTTTAGTTAAATGTGTTATGAAGTAATCGATAAATATATCGAAATACACCGCAGTGCAAACGAAACCTCTGGGCATCTACTTTCGTTTGATACCCATATTCTAGGCAATTTTCAATATTATTGAACAACCTCATTTTGACCGATAACTCAGTTATCGATAAATATATCGAAATATTCCAAAGTCCAATAGAAACCTGTAGAACTTCCCTTTTGTTTGATACCCAGATTGTAGGCATTATGATCGATAACTTAGTTATCGATAAATATATCGAAGTCCAAATGCAACCTCCTATCGTTAGACACCCATATTGAAGGCACATTTCAAGGTTTTTGTGACAGTCATATGCCACTATCGGGTAGACTGAAGTAGAGTTACATACAAACAAAAGAGTGAAGTAGAGTTACAAGCAAACATACATATGAATGTATGTACAAGTAAAGCTAATGAAAGTGTAGTAAAGAAACTAACATTATGTGGGAAAAGCATCAAGCGCTCGATATACGAAAATTATGACACAAAGCGGACCACGCTTTTTCCACAATACTACTGTGTAGGGGTTTTAAAATTATTTTCAACTTTTTAGTTCAATACTCTCTAAAAGCGTGAGTTTTAGTTTTTTTAAACTATATTTATTTTTAACTTTTTAGTCAAATGTCCTATGAAATTATCGATAAATATATCGAAAAATACAGCAGTCCAAACGAAACCTCTGGACTTGCACTTTCGTTTAATACCCATATTGTTAGGAAATTTTAAGGTATTTGGCCTCACATTTTGACAATAACTCAGTTATCGATAAATTTATCGAAATATGTCGATGTGCAAATGAGACCCGGGGCCTTCACCTTTCGTTTGATACCCATGTTGTAGGGAAATTTTAAGGTTTTCGGGCAACCACATTTTGACCGATAACTCAGTTATCGATAAATTTATCGAAATATGTCGATGTCCAAATGAAACCTGGGGCCTTCACCTTTCGTTTCATACCCATATTGTAGGGAATTTTTTAGGTTTTTGGGCAATCATATTTTGACCGATAACTCAGTTATCGATAAATTTATCGAAATATGTCGAAGTCCAAATGAAACCTGGGGGCCTTCCCTTTTCGTTTGATACCCATATTGTAAGGTTTTCGTGCAACCACATTTTGACCGATAACTCAGTTATCGATAAATTTATCGAAATATGTCGATGTCCAAGTGAAACCTGGGACCTTCACCTTTCGTTTGATACCCATATTGTAGGGAACTTTTTAGGTTTTTGGGCAATCATATTTTGACCGATAAGTCAGTTATCGATAAATTTATCGAAATATATCGAAGTCCAAATGAGACCTGCGGCCTTCACCTTTCGTTTGATACTCATATTGTAGGGAATTTTTTAGGTTTTTGGGCAACCACATTTTGACCGATAACTCAGTTATCGATAAATTTATCGAAATATGTCGATGTCCAAGTGAAACCTGGGGCCTTCACCTTTCGTTTGATACTCATATTGTAGGGAATTTTTTAGGTTTTTGGGCAACCACATTTTGACCGATAACTCAGTTATCGATAAATTTATCGAAATATGTCGATGTCCAAGTGAAACCTGGGGCCTTCACCTTTCGTTTGATACTCATATTGTAGGGAATTTTTTAGGTTTTTGGGCAACCACATTTTGACCGATAACTCAGTTATCGATAAATTTATCGAAATATGTCGATGTCGAAGTGAAACCTGAGACCTTTCGTTTGATACCAATATTGTAGGGAAATTTAAGGTTTTCGGGCAACCACATTTTGACCGATAACTCAGTTATCGATAAATTTATCGAAATATGTCGAGGTCCAATTGAGACCTGGGGCCTTCCCCTTTCGTTTGATACCCATATTGTAGGGAAATTTTAAGGTTTTCGGGCAACCACATTTTTACCGATAACTCAGTTATCGATAAATTTATCGAAATATGTCAATGTCCAAATGAAACCTGGGGCCTTCGCCTTTCGTTTGATACCCATATTGTAGGGAATTTTTTAGGTTTTTGGGCAATCATATTTTGACCGATAACTCAGTTATCGATAAATTTATCGAAATATATCGAAGTCCAAATGAAACCTGGGGCCTTCCCCTTTCGTATGATACCCATATTGTAGGGAAATTTTAAGGTTTTCGGGCAATTACATTTTGACCGATAACTCAGTTATCGATAAATTTATCGAAATATGTCGATGTCCAAATGAAACCTGGGGTCTTCAGCTTTCGTTTGATACCCATATTGTAGGGAATTTTTTAGGGTTTTGGGCAATCATATTTTGACCGATAACTCAGTTATCGATAAATTTATCGAAATATATCGATGTCCAAAAGAAACCTGGGGCCTTCCCCTTTCGTTTGATATCCATATTTTAGGGACATTTTACGGGTTTTGGGCCACTGGGGCTTAGACCGAACGAGAGTCACGTACATACAAGCAAGCAAACAAACAAACAAACAAGCAAGCATACAAGTGAACCTAATAAAAGCGTGGCAAAAACTATAACTACACAAAAAAAAACTAAAAAAAAAAAAAAACAAGTAAGGAAAGCTGTCTTCGTCTGAGCCGAAGGCTAAATAAAAAAAAAAAAAAAAAAACTAATGGCGGCGATATACCTACAGGTTATCATCATAACCTCTAACGAGATTTTTAGCCGAGCTTCTCTTTCCAACTTGTGGTGTGTTGCTTTTTGAGTTTTTCCTACAAGTTGCGGGACCTACAGTTTTTTGCCGACTCCGAACGGCACTTGCAAAGCAAATGAATTTTTTGCTGAGAAGCTTCTCATGGCAGAAATACACCCGGAGAGTTTGCCAAACTACTGCCGAGGGGCGACCCCGTTTTAGAAAAATTCTTTTTCTAAATAATTTTTGATGTTACTTTTGCCGGGCATCGAACCGCCACGACTTGGTGTAGAAGGCCGAACACTTAACCGCTACACCACGGCGGCCGCCTGAAATACCTTTCATGAATAAGCGTCACGATTTTCACTGTTTGATCCCAGGACAGCCTGTGTAAATTTAACTTAAGCTCACACCGAAATTATCGGAACTATCGATTATATGGGGGCGATGTGTTATATTGGTCCAATCTCATTGATTTTTTAACACCGACATTCCAAATTCTAAAATAGCAATAATTACGAAATTTCACGTTCCTACCTATATAACTACAGGAGTTACTACCAAAATCCGTTTATTGGAACAATCGATTGTATGGGGGCTATGTGAAATATTTATCCCATCTCGATGATTTTCAACATTGATATTTCAGATATAAAAATAACAATACGTCCAAAATTTCACGTTCCTACGTGTTTAATTACAGGAGTTATAGCCCAAAATCCGTTTATCGGAATAATCGATTGTATGGGAGCTATGTGAAATATTTATCCCATCTCGATGATTTTCAACATCGATACTTCACATATAAAAATAGCAATAGGTCCAAAATTTCACGTTCCTACGTGTTTCATTACAGGAGTTATAGCCCAAAATCCGTTTATGGGAACAATCGATTGTATGGGAGCTATGTGAAATATTTATCCCATCTCGATGATTTTCAACATCGATATTTCACATATAAAAATAGCAATACTTACAAAATTTCACGTTCCTAGGTGTTTAATTACGGGAGTTATAGCCCAAAATCCGTTTATCGGAACAATCGATTGTATGGGGGCTATGTGAAATATTTATCCCATCTCAATGATTTTCAAAATTGATATTTCACATATAAAAATAGCGATACCTCCAAAATTTCAAGTTCCTACGTGTTTAATTACAGGAGTTATAGCCCAAAATCCGTTTATCGGAATAATCGGTTGTATGGGAGCTATATGTAATATCGGTCCGATCTTGCTGGTTCCGACAAATGATTCCTATATTGGAAAATGGTGGCCGCATACAAAATTTCAGCCAAATATCTCAAAAACTGAGGGACTAGTTTGCGTTCAAACAGACAGACAGACAGACAGACAGACAGACGTACAGACGGGCATGGCTAAATCATCTCATCTCGTCATCCTGATCATTTCGGTATACTTATTGATGGGTCTATCTCTTCTTTTTCTCATACTTACAAACATAGGACCAAAGTTATAATACCATTTCATATTCATGAAAGGTATAATGATCACCCAGTTAGGCGTAGGTGTTTTATTTTAGTAACGCCAAATTGAAAATTTAAATTGTGGCTATTTGACTCTGTCAAAGTTCTTTTCGGTTTCTGAAAAATGGTTGAAAGTGGAAATAAGCGTTTTGTTTGTTCAGTCCTCAATTGTTGTATTTAAAAAATTGAGAGTAGCTTGTTTGACTTTCTTGTTTCATTGGTGTACTGTTTTTATTTGAAAGGGTATGGAGAAAAAATAAAAATATCATATAATTAGAAATAAGCGGCTTTTAACTTTTAGCCTTTTATACCAATCAAACAAGAGATTCAAGCAGGGTACACCTCAATTATGCCTTTTTAAGGTTTTAAAGTACAACAATTAGAAAACAAAAAAAAAGGCGGATCGAATTTCGAGCTTCGAAAGCCCATAACTAATTTTTGGAAGCCAACTTCCAAAAACGGGGATATTACTTTTTTACTTATGTCTCAATCTTTTCAAAACAGATGGTTTGGCCCAATACCAAGCCGGATGCTGTACAGTGTTATCCATGTCGAATCGCTAAACGGTTGGAGTCCGCCCCCGAACTGAACTTCACTTTATGATAAAGGGAAACTCCCCACAAGAATTCCTTCAAATCGGAATGGGTTGATTCCAGCTATTCGCGGATTGATTTAGAATGACCCATACTTACTTGCAAACATTTCTTTTTTCACGCAGCGCTTATGTATGCCAGTCATCAGGAGATCGCCTATGAACACTGGTCCAATTTATGGATTAAATATTTACTTTTTGTTGCTAGCGCACAAGATGAACGTTTGCCCGATATTGAAAAGCTTATAGTAAAAGCAGTAAAATGTGAACCAAAAATTGTACAGCATATCATTGAAAACAACGAACTAGATATACCGATTAGTACAAAACTGTCGGTTTTATGGGCTGTGCGCAAGACTGGCATTAAAATTGACAATTTTAATGAAATTATGTTAAAATTCTCTGGTCCTTTATTATATAGTATACTCTCCAATTCGGATGAAACACGTATTATGGCTTTGCGTTTGTTGGTGGAAACGAATAAAACTACTGAACAATTGACCTTATTGGAATGTGAAAATTTGCTTAACTTTTTGGAATATAACGCAAATTGTCAAAGTCCAGCAACACGTCAAAAAGTGTTAGCTTTATTCAATAAAGCTTTAATGCGCTGTGAACTGAATTTGTTGAAAGCATTTAAGGATAGTAAAACGGGAAAACCAAATGGGGATAGTACAAAAACGGCTACTAAAACAGCCAGACGCACTGGTGCTATACGCAAAACTATTGATGGCATCAATGGTGATGATGAGCCATTGCAATTGAAGTTTTTACGTGATTTAATAAAAAAACTGGTGGGAAATCTATTTCAGGTAATTAATAAAATATTAACCTAAAATCCATGGAAAAACGTCAATTGTATCCTAGAAAATGTTGAATTTAAGCCTATTGAATCACTTCTCCCGCCTTTCAATCCTTTCTCGTTTTTTTTTTCTCACTCATTCCATTTGTATCCTCTGTACCTCTACTATTGCACTCTCGCTTTTTTCATGAAGGAAGTTTCACTTTCCCCTACTCTATCTCAATCTTCACTGTCTGTTTCATTTATCTCTCTTCTTTGCAATATTATTTTCTCTCGGCTTCCTTTTCACTCTATCACTATCAGCTTTTCTCTCACTATTTCCCCCTCATTATTGTCCCTTTCCCTTATAAGGTCAAATGTTGCTTGATTATCTCGCCGACGACTAGATATAAACGTCTGAAAGCTGTGAAAATGTTTTATTGAAAGGCTGATTTTTTAGTTCTAATACGGTTAAAAAAAGATCCGATGAATATTATCTTGCAGGAGTTATGAAAGATTTATTGGCTGTACCTCGGTGTACCTTATATGGCACAGTATGCATCTAAGGGTTAAACTTTTTTCCTTCCCGCAAATTTGTTCTCGTTTATATTTCTTTTCTCTTTCTCTTTCTCTCAATCTTCACTGCACATTTTTCTCTTTTTTCTATTTTAATTTATTGGGTTTCTCCCGGTCTGTCCTGCTCCTCTTTTCATCACTCTCCAATCTCCTCTAATTCCTTCACTCTTTTTCCCTATCTGAAAATTATGCTAAATGCTTTCGTTTTCTCCGTTTTTAGTTTTTTACTATTCAATTTATTTACCCAGTGGGAAAGAAGGTAATGCATTACCTTTTCATCCATGAAATGAAGCATGAGCACAGTAACGCATGAAAAAATATTTGAAAAATCTTCCCATGTAATGTATTTCGTAAGGTTTCATTTTTCAAAAGCAAAACTATTCCTATGACATTGCTGTAGAAAAAGTAATGCATGAATTCCATTATACCTAACAATTTTTATAGGGGATATACATTACTTTATACATTACCAAACATTACCTTTTCCCACTGGGTAATTATACACATATAAGACTTAGGGCCGCTTGCCCTTAGACAGCGTTCAGGTTGGGCCATACACTAGAGTTAAAGGGGCATTTTTTGAGTTTATTCATATTGTTGTTGTCAATAAACTCAAGTTTATTGTCAACGTGAATGAAACATTAGTCTTTCAGAGTGCCACATTTCATCTCTCTTCTTTCCACTTCGCCAAATTCCCTTTTCTTACCACACATTTCTTCTGGTTATTACAATGTTTTTATTAGGTTGCTTTAGTCGTTTCTGTCCGCGGATTTTCGCATTCGATTTTAAACTCACTTTATGTTGAGCAAGGGTATTGAAACTGTCACCATAGTTACGGTCGCGATGACAATGCAATATTATGAAAAAAAGTCGATAGGTGGCGCGTGGGTCATTATATTTTCAAAAATCGCATCTATGGTCCGATTTGGCTGACATTCGGATCATGTATTATTACTATGAAAATAAATCTTTCTCTAAAAAAATTACACTCGGTGGAGCTGAGATCGGGGTAGAAAATACTGAAAATCATAATTATGGACCGTTTTGGCTGATATTTAACGTGTGTATTACTAAATTAATTTCCAAATGTTTGTATGGCGCGTGAGTCGCTCTTTTTAAGAAATGCGAAGGTCTGTTTTCGATGTCGATTAATTCGTTTTTCAACGAACTTCCCGTTGAGGTAGGATCATGAAATTTTCATCATCGTTTAGTTTTCTACTCTAACGCAATATAACAAAAAAAAAAATAATTCCGATAGGTGGCGCACGGGTTTGCTTCGGATTTTAAACTATCTTCGCCAGTTCAAGTTTGATAACGGCAAAAAGCAGTCGCAAAACGGGAGGTGCGAGGCTTCCTTAAACTTGATTTAAGGAATGTTTCCTTGCACCTCCAACAGTGTTTAACCACATATAGTTTGATTGAACTGAGCAAAGAAAATAAGACTACCGGATAGCGGAACATAATTGAAACAGAACATTAAATTAGTGACTCAACCAAAATTACATATACATACTGAATTGGTGATGGCGATATAGTTTTAATGTTGACCTAATGATTTCTTCGTTGATCCTTCATACTTTACTTTTATTAAATGAAGTAACGTTGAACCAATAAAAAAGACTCTTCTCGTTGAGCTGGGGTTTTGGAAATTTCCCCATCGTCCAGGTTTCGCTGACAATACGATTATACGAAAAAAATTCAAAATATTGCTTTATTTGCAAAAATCCCATTTATCGCCCTTTCTTAAATTTAGTCGTTATTGCTATCTGCATATCAATCGACAATGTACAGTCTACACAATAGAATGTCTACACAAAAAAATGTGTTTGAAAAATTTGCTTACATTTAGGCGCACACGGTTAAAAATTTGAGCCTAATTTTTAACCTTTTTTGGACTATTTATAGTGTTAGGAAAATATGTGAATATCAAGCGCCTAAAATTATGCAACAAAAAATTTGTAAATATGATTCGAATGAAACAATGCCAAGTTTGATGGTGGGGTCTCTTCCGGTCTAATTTATTAAAGAAAAAAATCAAAAGAAACTAAAAATTTGTAGTGACTTACTTATATTTGTGAAACTGAGGCAAGTGCATATTAGCGATTGGAACATGTTATACAGCTTTTTAGTTTGTAGTGGTCTGACTATCTATATGAGTCAAAATCTGCCAACTGTGCAAACGTTTTTTCAATGTGCGAGCTATTTTTGCGCAATAATTTTTTTCGGTTAACAATAAAAAAAAAAGACCCCTATTTTTTTATTTTTCGAAATTCGAATTATTTTCGAAGTTATGGGTATTCGAAATTTTTCGAAGGCCTTTGGATTTTATTTATTTACTCGTAATCGGTTTAACCGATTTTGCTCATATTTGGTACAGTTAAAGAGGATCAAAAAGTTTCCTCAATAAAATCATCAAAATCCATGCGCTTGTAAGGGCAGCATAGGGCATGGTAGCGACGACGCATGACCATTACATACGAAAAATACAATGCGCGTGCAGAAAAATGCCTGTAACTTTCGTTGTATGGTAAACTAACACTTTTTTTTAGATTATTTTTTGTTATGAATTACACAATAAAATAAGACTAGTAACACCATTGAAAGCGATTGAGAAAAATTTTTTTTTTTAGTTGTTTAAAACAATGGCTAATAACTTTTTTTTTAAATTATTTATTGTGAAAAAAAATTTTATTGAGGAGACTTATTCATCCTCTTTAACTGTGCCAAATATGAGCAAAATCGGTTTAACCGATCGCGAGTAAATAAATAAAATCCAAAGGCCTTCGAAAAATTTCGAATACCCATAGCTTCGAAAATAATTCGAATTTCGAAAAATAAAAAAATACGGGTCTTTTGTTTTTTAATTGTTAACCGAAAAAAAAATTATTGCGCAAAAAAACTCGCACATCGAAAAAACGTTTGCACAGTTGACAGATTTTTACTTATATAGGTACATTGCGATTTGAACTTTCCTATTTTTTCCCAAAAATTGAAAATTTGTCTCGTGGTAAAAACTGGTTTGGCATTTTTGATCATGAGTTATTGGAACATTAACTATGCCACAATTAACTTTCTTTTGTCAAGTTTTATTTTTATTAGACCTGGTTTTGTTTTGCTTTCAAAAAAACTATTTTTGCTCATCCTTTGTTGTCTTTTTTCTTCTTCTCTCCTTCAATCCTGACTGTTTTGTCTTTTTCTTTTTTTCTATCACGCTTCTTCTCTCCCTGCTGTAAATTTTTCTCTTTCTCTCTTTCTGTTGCTTCTCCTTTCTTCCTTCCTCATTTTTATCCGCGCCCTCCCTTCTATCACCCAGTCGTGAATTTCTCGCGCTCACTCCCACTTATTCTCTTTTATTTTCTTTTACATAAAGTAATCTAATATTTTCTCTTTCAGGGTGCAAACTTCAGTCGCCGTTCCGTATCTCTACAACTATTAGAGCAGTGCATGCACATATGCGAGAATTGTGCTATTTCGCTTGACAGCATACTACCACGAAATGTCGTTAAAACGCTCACCGTTATGCTCTCTGATTCCTATGAAGCTAATAAAGAATTAGCCGTTAATATTTTAAAGGGCATCGAAAAACGTTTGAATTCCAACTTAATAGAGCAAAGGAAATTTAATCTTAACTTAACAAATATTTCAAAACTTGTAACTTCTATACGCCCAACCGATTCAGTAACTGGCGCATATCAATTAGAATTGTATTGTAATCATAATGAGCGTATGTCTAATTTTGGCAACTATGAAACAACTACAGAATATAATCCTATGTATTATGCTGCATTACGTTGGCTGCTACATCAGCTAAAAAGTGGTTTGAAATTAGCTAAAGAAAGTCTATTAAAAGCAGCTAAATTAAATCCTTTATACGGTATACTCTTTGCTATGAAACATATATTAAAGCAACTTGATTTTCAAGCATTGGCACAAGAAATTTCTTGGCGCATTGTTGTTGCCGAATTAATTTGTTTATGTAAAGAATTGACCAATGTTGTTTCTCCTGTGGTGAATAGTTCATCACCAGAAGGACATTTGCCCAATGATTTTAGTGAGCTACCAGCCGAGTATGGCGAAGAGCTGACAGCAGGCGACAGTATTGTCGAGTGTGGCAAGAGCGAGGAGAAAGGCAATGACAGCAGCAGTGAGGCTAGCTGTAAAATATTATCTGCTAAATTAGCAAATATAGATTTAAGAAATGTTAAAACCACACCACAAATGGTGCTATTATGCGCTTGGCGCACTGTCAAGGAAGTCTCTCTAATACTTGGTGAAATTGTATTACGCGCTCCATTGCAGCTGAGTAAATTAACCGAACAATTTCTTATAACCAAAGAGCAACTACTCGAAATTGGTGAACATTTTAAGCAACTACTTGCCGAAACGAAACATCGTGGTGCCTTTGAACAAGCTTATGTGGGCTTCTCAAAACTTTGTGTACGCCTTTGGCGTTTGGAAGTGAACGATTTGAGTATGTTACCCATGCAATGGTTGCGTGATTTACTCGCCATCATCTCCAAAGATGAACAATTGAATGAGAAAATTTGTGCTACACGACGCAGCGCTGGTGTACCTTTTATGGTGCAAGCGCTCATCACCGCCGAACTGCAAATTGGTTCAACTAAAGCCCTCTACTATTGCATGACACATTTGTTGCAATTGTGCAACACACAGGATCAACAGGAGCAGCAGGGCCAACGTGAAACACGTAGCGCCGAATCCCGAACCCATGCTATGAATATATTACGTGCACTCTTTCGTTGCACTGATTTGAATGAGTCTGTAGTGGAGTATGTAAGTGATGGGGTAATTTGTGCTATAAACGGTTATGATGCGCAAACATGGTCGGAAAAGAATTCGGCAACGCTACTATTTGCTGCTCTAATAACACGTATTTTTGGCGTACAACGTACGCGTGATTCAGATAACTTGAATGTGCGCAATAAAATGACAGGACGTGTTTTCTTTTTACGTTATCCGAAATTGTATGATTTCTTTTTGACGCAATTGCAAGAGGCGAGCGTTTTGGTGCAGCAGCAACAGAAGGCGCATAAGTTACACTCGTTATTACTGATGCTTAGTCGTTTATATCCATCAGCATTGGAAGGTACCGAGTCCAATTTAAAGGTTAGTGTGGGCCTTCCCTTTTTTTAGAATTTCTTAAATTTCTTTTTTGAAATATTTTTTTCCCTTTCAGTTAACTGAGTTCATTCCATATATTTCAATATGTGCTAGCTGCCCTGAAATGCGAACGCGTGTCCTAGCAGCAAAGGCTGTGGTAGCATTAGTCGCTAAAGACGCAATGCCTGCAGCAATATTGCACATGTGTGCAGAAATAGTGGTGAGTAACTGGGCGATGGGTTGTAGAAGTTGTAGTCAGGAGATCGATCTTATTTCATAAACAGCCCATCCGGCTTGCCTATAAATTTTTGAATTTTGGTGAATATCAGAACGATCGACTGAAAAATGCAAAAATGGTTGTAATAGAGGGTTTTTTAGTGTAACCAAGTAACCAGTATCAGAATTTATATTGTGGCGAATGTTATCAAGAATCGCTCATCTTCCAGCACTAGTGTATTTCCACCACTAGCGTCACTAACACAACTACAGCTGTTTACATACATGACGTGAGAGCGAGAGTGGGAGAGGTAGCTCACGTGTTTGCGAATGTGGCACAAAGAGGAGATGACGATAGATAAACGCTTCGAGAACACTGTTGCACGAATAAACCAGAAATGTGTAGACATTTCTAGGTTGTGAAGCTGCTGTCTGCTAGGGTATATAAACCGCGCAAAGACAACGCAAATCAGTCAGTTTATTTTGAAGTGTTGTACAGTGAAGTACTGAACAGTGAATTAACCCGCGATATTGTACTACGGTTTTTAGTACTGAATAAAGCGTACTACTTATTAAGCAGAATCGGAGTGTTTTATTTAACGTACAGTGATCGAACTCAGGGAAAATAATCAAGGAATCATCGAATTCGTCACAATATTTAATTTCTTTAAACGGTATTCGCTCCAGATTTCTAATGCTATGGATACACACACGGAGATTATCGCGTACAAATTTTCTTTTATCAGATCCAAATTTTAGCCTGATGCACACAGTATTGAAGATTAACAATCCACCATCTCGGCGCTATCTAACGTTTTGGTTGCATTTCTTGCGGTTTAAAGCTTGATGTCGCCACTAATTCTTTATTTATTGGAGATATCTAGCGTCCAGTCCGTCGTTTTGGTTGCATTTCTTGCTCGTTTTGTTATTTATCTGAAAAGTGCTGCCGGAGCAAATTTCTTAAATCTGCTCAAATCTTCTTCATTTTTGGCAATTTATAATGAAGATTATGCTCAAGTAATTCAAGCAGTTAATTCTGGATTTGCGCTAATGTATCAGCCCTATAACATAGCACATTGTGGAAATCGTGGTGAGTATCAATACGGTGGCTAAATTTTAACCGTTTTTTTGGAGAATACGATCATGCATTAGGAATGCTTCTAAGACGGGGGTTTCCTACTTTGTGTGAGTCACTACATAGTATTAAAGCTTTAGTCAGGAGATCGATATTTCAGGACTATTTCGGGACTTTTTCGAGACTGTTTCCGGGATATTTTCGATATTGTTTTCGGGATCATTTTGGCCTTTTTTAAATTGTTTCTGGGATCATTTCAGGAATTTTCAAAATTGTTTTCAATATACATTCCGATTCAATTCGAAAATATGTAGTCCTAAAAAGGTACCAAAGTTATCCTGAAAATGTGTCAAAATGATCCCGAAATATCCCGAAGTTTTATTTAGGCTGTCTGTCAAATGTTCGAAAATCGTAAATTTTTACTGACCAATTGTAAATTCTAATTCGTTACTAAATTTTTTTGAAAATGCCCATCCCCATCGCCAAAATAGTACTACATATTTGTATATAATTTATTTATTTATTTGTTTTTTTTCAGATCTCGTCAGATTCTGCTTCTAAGCCTTTAAACATGAATGTTTTACACGGGCAATTATTACAGGTAAATAATCAATATATTAGACTTTTGAAGCTGAACTCGAACACTAGCCTTTTGTTTAGTTTAGTGTTTTAGCTGTGTAAATTATAAATTTCGCTAAAAAACGTGGTGAAGTATGGCACGATTCAAACGCTCAAGAGGCTAGTCATGCAGTTCAGGTGTTAAAGCTCACAGACAAATTAAATTACAAAGAGTTTTTTAAACAGCTTCACACTTTTCTTTTAATTCCAGATTTATTTGTTACTCAAAGCCATACATCTACCAGAGCCTGAGTTAGTCGGCGATATCGCAAATACGTTGTGTGTATTTCATGAAAGAACTCAATTAAAAAATGCTATTATACTTAAAGTAATTTTGGATATTTTCGTTGAAATGCTCGAAAGGTAAAACCTTGCAAACAATAATACAATATGTATAATAATTTACTAACATACATATGTATTTCCTGTATCCTCGCGTCTTCCTCTTTACGCTAGCCAATCAAACCTCAACAACTTCCCACAAGAAACTAAACAAAGTCTTCTCTACTTTACTACTTACAAAGAGCTTTGCAATTCCGAATTGAGCTTCTACTATCCTGTGCTGCGTAGATCGCTTTATCTTTACAATTTGCACACGTTCCGTTTAACACTACCTTATGGCGCACTTTACGACTATTTACTTTGTCCGCCAGTTACACACTCTACAATACAATTAGAACAGGCTGAGGTGTGCCTAAATATAATACTGTTATTGTTGAAACCTGAAGAAATGGATGTAACTGAATTTGAAATATATAATGAAGAGAGATTTTTTGTAAATGTCTTATGTGAGGATGTGAACATGCGTAATCAATTGACCACAGAATTGCGCCAGAGTAAAGATTTGCATGCAACACTAAAAGAGTTGGTACAGAAACCTCGTTTCTATCCCGAATGTACAATAAAAGCATATGCTATATTAAGCTTTTTGTATACATTTGATTTTACATTAAGTCACTTGTTAAAAGAGTCTAAAAAGCACACGGGTGATGTTAAGTCAGCGGTGGCAATGTGTGTGGAACGTTTGGTAGACGATCAAGGTGGCATAGACTCGAAGCTTTCGAAATCATGTTTGGAATATTTATTAGAAATTTCGCAAGCATGGAATCCAGATTGTTTGAGGTGAGTGGAAAAGAGAGTATATTTAATATTTATATGTCATTCCATGTAGAATCGTCAAATCGTTTGAATCGACCTCTTCCGATTTAAATTTATTTCGGTGGGGTTTTCTTTTATCATGAAACTAACTGATTATACGTAAAGCACGTCTGCTTCACATAATAGGGGCTATCGTCTGACCAGCACTACTACTGACGTCGTTCTTGTAATAGTGCTGCCAGACGTTATTATCTCTGTTCATTACATACGACTCACTTATCGCGATGAGCCAATTAGTACTTAGGCTGTGTGCCAAACGGTTTAAAAAAGCAAATTTTGACAGAGCGATGTTAAATTCTGACAGTTATCGTGGTGAATATGAACGTCAGAATTTGTTTAACACTAAAATATAATATAATGCGAATAATACGCAATATAAATGCATGAAAAACACGTAAAATGAGAATTGATTCACAAAGCATCTGCTTTTGCACGTGCTTTTTCCATACGTCAAAATTTACTACTGTCATAATTTAACGTTTCGTTTGGCACAGCAAAATGGCAAATATTCGTTCACCATAGGAAATTTGTTCACCTCATTTTACTCTGACGAAAAATGTTTTCATTTAGCACACAGCCTTAGTATGGTTTAGCTAATAGCGCACAGAGAAAAATGGGTTGATTCAACCAAAATCACTGTCAATTCTTATCCATTATTCAATGCTGCATTGAAACTGTTAACCTCCGAGAGTCGAGCTCACACTGCTTTGACTGTTGAACGGAGATGTTTACCATCAGGCCATCGCGTACTTATGCTTGACGGTGTCTACATAATTGCCGCTTTGCTCTATGACGCGACATAAGCTATAATTATTTCGTTTATTTCATATTATCTGCATTACATACTATTGCAATTCCCAGATAGTTTATGGAATATTCGGAATACATAGCTTATAATTGCTTAGCAAATGGAGTTTTTTTCCAATGACATTATCTTCGCTGTTGAATTAAGAGTAGGAGTTTCTTGTTTCCCCTCAAAATTTAGTTTGATCAACAAAAAATCGTCAGTTTTATCAAATTTTGTTAGTAAAAAATGTGCAGATCTATGACTGTTGAATCCGTTGAAATAAGCAAAATTTGGTAATTCTATAGAATTTGGTCACCTTCAGGATAACAGTACAAGATTGTTGATTTTACCACTGCCATTCTTTTCTGTGTGAGTATCTAAATTATACGTAAAGAAAAAATATGCTCCTCATTTTCGGACATAATACTTGAATATTCGAATTTGTTTAAATATTCAAATTATAGGATGCAAAAACTGTGTTTAATTTTCAAACATAATACTCAGATTTGTTTCTATAGATAACGAGTTTCTAAGTTATCCGGTGAAAAAAAAACGAATAAAAGAAATTTTCCAATATAAATATTAATGAAATATTCTAATTTTTGTGTTTAGAAATGCAAGAGAAATGTGCTCCTATCATTTTCGAACATATTACTTGAATATCCGAACTTGTTCCGATAGATGACGAATCTTCAAATTAAACGGATGTTATGTATCTAGTCGAATAGTCGAATTTTTTCTTTAAATAACCGGATATCCGGATATAAAAATTGTTTGTGTAATTTTCGAACATAATACCGAAATACTCAGATTTTCTTCATTATAGTACATTTACACCGCACCAAATTTGGCAAATATGCCGCTTTTTTCCATACAAATCTCATTTTCCAAATTTGGAATTCCATTGTATCTAAAGCGATAAAATTCGTATTTTTCGTCGGTTTAAACCAGATTGCCAAATAAATAAAATGTAACAAATGCTTTTTAAGAAATGATCAGTTTTTTTAATGGTTTTTTTATAATGATCGCCAGATATTTCTATCGTAAGTGCAGGACTATTGAACAACACCAATTGGCGACCCATACTCACGTTGGCGTCTGACCATCTCCCAATAGACATTACCATCGAACGACCGACGGACTTTATAACACCTGAGCATGGTACACATATCAACTTTACCAAGGCGGACTGGAACTGTTTTCAGACATATACAGACGAATCCTTGGCTGCTCTATCCATTCCTACGGACGTACGCAAAGGCGAACGAGACTTCCGCAACATCATTGACTTCGCCTCTAAACGCTTCATTCCTGCGGGTCGAATATCCCAAATAAGACCAAATTTCCCCGCGGAGGCAGCGGCCATGGCTAGAGAAAGAGATGAAGTGCGAAGTCTCAAACCCGCAGACCCCCGTATAAGGGATCTCAACACGGAAATTCGTAGGTTGGTCGATAAACATAATCTGGCCAAATGGAAACAACACCTAGAGCAATGCAACCTCTCTGATGGTGTTGGCAAATTATGGACTACGGTCAAAGCTCTATCTAATCCAACGCAACACAAGGATAAAGTAGATATTACTTTCGGTGACAGGGTGAAGAAGGACTCTAGGGGATGTGCGAACTCCTTCTGTAGACAATTTGTACTACATTCCCCACCCGATAGAGCTAAACGTAGAACCATGCGACAGGCGCGTAAATACAAAAACCAAAACACGCCCATTGTCATCACTGCCTCAGAGGTCAAGGAAGCCATCAGACAGGCTAAGCCCTCAAAATCCATCGGCCCCGACGGCATTGCCATGAAGATGCTGAAACATCTAGGCCTGGAGGGACACAAATACTTAGCGGCGCTATTCAGTATTTCACTGAACACTTTCGCCATTCCTGAAATATGGAAAAAGGCGAGAGTGGTTCCACTACTAAAACCTAGAAAGCCGGCGAACATAGGCGATTTATATCGCCCTATATCACTTTTGTCGCCGGTAGTGAAGACGCTAGAGTCCATTTTGATCCCGTATTATATTGCAAATCTGCACCTGGCTAGTCATCAACATGGCTTCCGTAAGCTACACAGTACCACCACCGCACTCAATGCCATTACAACGCAAATAAATAGCGGCCTAAATCAAAACCAACCAAATCAAAGGACTGTGTTAGTGGCACTTGACCTGTCGAAAGCTTTTGACACAGTCAACCATGCCACTCTCATACAAGATCTCTTCGAAACACAGATACCTGATGGGTTAAAGAGATGGACCGCTAATTATTTGAATGGACGGCAGGCGTCGGTTAACTTTAGAAACGCAACATCAAAACCTAGACGTATTAGACAGGGGGTGGCACAGGGTGGTGTCCTATCCCCGACACTGTTTAACTTCTATCTATCGAAGATGCCCCCACCACCAGAGTGCGTCACCGTCGTTTCATATGCCGACGACTGTACAATAATGGCGACGGGGAAGGGCCCCTATACTGATGAACTCTGTGCGAAAATCAACGGTTACCTCTGCGACCTTTCCAAGTTTTTCACTGAGCGAGATCTGACGATATCTCCGACTAAATCAACGGCGACGCTTTTCACGACATGGACGCACCAGGTGAGAAATGAATTAGACATTTTCGTTGATGGCACTAAGCTACCAACTGTCAGCCACCCAAAGTTATTAGGGGTGTCATTGGATAATACTTTCTCATCTGCTGGTCATGTGCCTGCAATGGTCTCAAAGGTACGTGGTCGCAACAAGATCCTCAAGTCACTTGCCGGCAGTACTTGGGGAAAAGACAAAGAAACTTTGCTGTATACATATAGGCCATTGGCCGACCAGTCTTTGACTATGCTGCACCCATATGGTCGCCTAATGTACACAACACCAACTGGACGAGGTTACAAGTCTGCCAAAATACTGCCATCAGAACTGCTACGGGATGTCTCCTCATGTCTTCCGAGTCTCACCTCCATCAGGAGGCAAAACTGCTCAATGTAAAAGAGCATGCGGAAATGCTGAGCAGGCAATTCCTTCTGAACTGCCACAAGCCAGCACATCCAAACCGTCATCTTTTGGACATAGATCCGCCCCCGAGAGACAGAAGAAAACATCTCCGTAAGCATTATGATGAGATCCGGCATCATATTACCTTGCCGTTTGATCTGCAGAATCATAAGCGGGCTTTAACCGACATCCACACCGAGTCGGTAGACACTTTTGTCGGATCTCTACCTGTGAATCCCGTTCTGAACAGTCCTCCACCTGATATTGCTGAAGAAGAACGCACCTTACCAAGGGAGACAAGTGTCACCTTGGCACAGCTTAGGTCTGGATATAGTGTAAGGTTAAACTCCTACTTATCCAGACTTAATGATACAATCTTAAATACATGCCCTGCATGTGGTAGGACCCCCCATGATACTCTACATCTCTTCAATTGTTCATCTGAACCTACTCTTCTAACCCCTCTGTCCCTCTGGACAAACTCTGTTGAAACTGCGCGTTTCCTTGGACTCCCCTTAGAAGAGCTTGATGAAGATCTTCGGAATGATCATACACTCTAGACAGGGCAATGCATTGTTAACAACAACAACAACAACAACATAATGACCTTTGGCAAAGTTAGAGAAAGCAACAAATTTATATGAAAACTTATTTTTATCAACTAAAAAGAAAGTTTCGCTATTACTACTTCAGATTGTTTGTTGCTATTAAAATTAGACCAGCCGTTGAAATATTCGGTTTAAGAGAAATGCAATGAAAAAATCTTCAGTTGTTATGTGATAAAAAAGCGTAAACTTATAAAGCTGCTAACATGTATCGAACGATTTACATAGGAGATTGAAATAGAAGAAACTAAAGCGTTCAGCAGAATCAATCCGTGACGTACGTCACGTACGTCGAAATAACTGACAGCAAAGTAGACTGTGGATGTTTGTATGCGTAACGCCAGATAAGACGGATACGTCAAAGTAGAAATTGCTCTAAAATTGACGTACGTGACGCAGCTGACGTATTGGCGGACTGATTCTGCCGAAAGCTTAAGCACCACGTTGCCGAACAATACAATCCACAGTTCCTCAAAATAGCAACCTTGTGGCTGTTTTACATTTAGAATTGCCCAGCAAGAACATTTATGGCAATTGACGTGTGATAACTCTGCACTATGCACAGCTGTAAATAAAAATGTCAACTACTTAAAAAAAAATTGGGCGAATTCCACCAGGAAAATACAGAAGCATTTTTCACTTGACTTTTATTACTACTCTACAGGTGTTTAAATCAACACGGTAATGCATTTTCTTTCGCTGGCTTTTTGTCCTGGTAGAAGATTCTTGCAGGGAAGGTGAAGCCAAATTCAAGTTTGCCAGTGTAAACGAACTGGCTCATTCAAATTCGCCAAATTTGGTGCAGTATAAATGTACTATTAGAAATGGAACATCCAAATTATGCGCGTAGGAAGATGCATAATTTTCGAACATAATACGAGAATTAAACATTTTTTTTTGCTTTATCCAAATTTTGTTTTATGATCTACCCGAATTTTCTTGCAAATCAGAAGGTGTCGATTCCAACTATTTGACGTGCAGACTCATATATTTACATATTTAATTTCAGTTTTGGAATAGATGGCAACCCTATAATATTAATATAATCGAAATTCATGCATACTTACACATTTTTAGTTGTTAATACCAATTTTCACATCTCTTTCCAGATTGCGAGCCGCCGAAATCTTATCACATATAGCAGTGCAATTTGAAAAATCTTTGGAAAAAAAGAAATTATCATTTTGTCGCTTATATATTGGCCTAACATTGACGCTACTCATGGATGATGATTTCGATATACGTGATTACACTTCCGAAATCGTTTTAAATAATTTACCTGAAGAAATTGGCTTCAGTACCAGACTTGAATTATATATGGATGCACTTAAAAAGAAATCTATCGTTTTTCCACTCACAACATTTGTCGTGGCAACCATGGCACAACGGCTGTTTCTTCAATCCATAGCCGATCAGTTAGAAACGATGCATGCTGATGATAACTATATAATGGATATTTTTAGAATAATCAAAGAAACTTTAACAATGGGCAGCGTTGTCATTGATTATGCTGATGATGGTGATGATGGCGCTAGTAGATCGCATAGCAGCAATAGTAGCGGTTCATCGACGGATTTGGAAATTTTTGATAAAAACGAAGCGAATGTGTATGCTGAGCCACAAAAAGCATTACTCGATGCATTTGCCGTTTTCGAAATGACATTTAAAGCCAGAGCGCGAATTTTAAATTACTTAAAAGAGGCTAAGATATTTTAAAAGATTTTTTTGTTCATTTTAAATGTTAAGTTAAGAGTTCATACAGTGATAGTATGTAGTAATTTATTTAGATGCAACATAATTACGTAATTTGATGTTAGAAAAGCAAGGAAATAAAAATAAGCTTGTAAGTCTACTTTTGAAAGTACATAAGTAAATATTAAGCTGCTTGTGATGTCAAGATCTACGAATACTTATCCGTTTTTAATTAAAATGTACTCAAATAAGTTGTTCGTAAGTTGATTGCCTCCAATTCTGTTGACCCAAAGATTATATTCGAAAAATAAAATATATGGGAACTTCAGAAAATCAACCAATCTTATTTTGGAAAATTTTCACGAATATTTAGCTCCCTATATATTTTTATGTTCTACATATTTGGATAATCTATGTAAATATTTTTTCATCCGTCTAATTTGCATATTTGTTATCCATAGAAAAAAATCGAATATTATGTTCGAAAATTATACAAGTACTATGCGAATAATTTCTTTGTTCATTATCTAATAGTACATTTACACTGCACCAAATTTGGCCGTTTACATTGGAAAATTCGCATTTGGCTTCACCTTCTCCACCAGGACAATAAGCCCCGAAAGAAAATAATAATAGAAGAGTCAAGAAGGCTTCTATATTTTTCTGGTAGAATTTTCCGTTTCTTAAAAAACTAGTTGAAATTGTTATTAACAGCTGTGGATAGTATATAAGTTATCACGCGGTATTAAACCATTAAGGTTCTTTGGGGGGAGCCATTAAAGTTATCTCTGGGCAATTCCAAATGTGGAACATCCGAAGGGTTGCTATTTTGAAGAACTGTGGATTGTATTGTTCGGCAAATGAGGTCAAATGTGATGGAGTTCCCAATTTGGAAAATGAGATTTGTATGAAAAAAAGGGCCAAATTTTCAATTTATGGCCAAATTTGCCAAATTCGGTGCAGTGTAAATGTACTATAAAGAAGAAAATTAGAATATTCGAGTAGTATGTTCGAAAATTATATTAATTTTTCTTTCATTCCAGATAACTTGAATATTACTTAAAAAAGACATTTTTTTCTTTCCGGATAATTTTAGATACTCGCTTATGCTATGGATACACACATGGACATTATTTCCAATAAATCTTCTTTAATTAGATCCAAATTTTACCCTGGCACACACAATATTGAAGATTAATAATCGGCGCCATCTGGTGTTCTGGTTGTATTTCCTGCGGTTTAAACTAGTTTTCGCCGAGGATTGTTCATTTTTTTTTTTGAGATCTAGTGTCCAGTAGCGGTAAAATCGTAATTTTGGTAAAATTTCTTGCTATTTTTGCTATCTGCTCAAATCTTCTCCATTTTTGGGAGTTTATAATGAAGATTATGCTCAAGCTAACTGCCAAAAGCGTAGTTAATTCGGAATTTCCGAGTATTACGTTCGAAAATTGCACAAATTCATATTTTTCTTTTGAATATTTATTACACTGTACAGCAGCCGTCTGCGTTTTGGACCATACCAACTTTTTTGACATAAGTAAAAAAATGGCGTTCCCCATTTTTCGAAGTTAGCCGTATTGGAGGACTTTCGAAGTTCAAAGGGTCCAGCTTCGAACTTCCTTAGTGTTCGAGTCGCTCAATATTACTGCAATTTTGCAGTAATGTTACTTTATTGATGCAATGATGCTGATACTTAGATGGCTATATGATTGATGATGACCTTGTGATACGCAACAGATTGTCAACATTTTATTCAACGAACGCGCGACGTTGCAAATTTTGCTAAAACGTTGCCGAAGAACGTGATGCTCTGTCATAAAAAGTAACACTGCCTCAACAATTGCGGCTCGAACAAACATAAAATTTTGGAGGCTTACTTCGAAAAGCGGGGATGGTGCCATACCCAGAAAAAAAGTTGATTTTCTCGTATAATGTATAAATAGAGAATCCGAGTGTTATGTTCGAAAATTACAACATTATTTTTGTATCCGGATAATTTGATTACACAGTGCTTCAGCCATTTTTTTTGAAAAAAGTATTCAAATATCATTCTCCAGATGATTAAAATCGATAAAATTTAAGTAAAATGTACCCTAAATGTGATTATTTATAAATAATCATTTATGATCTAAAAAATATAATCATTTTCGATTCAATTTTGTAATCATTTTATGATTGAATTTGAATAGTTTACATTACGCCCGCGGGCGCTATTTCCTTTTTTTTGGAAATAACACCCACTTTGAAAAGTAAATAGCTCCGTGTGGAAGTTTCAATCACATCGTACATTTAGAATAGCATATATTTTCCAAACTACTAAGTTGAATTTTAAAAACAACCCTGGGCTACACCATGCCAAGTCCTTCTGCGTTGTACACCCTTCTGCGTAGGCGAACTTCGGCCGCGCTTATAAAAATAACCCTGGGCTACGCCATGCCAACTCCGGGTGTGTGCCAAAACTATTGCCACGGTGAAGTCCCTCTGCGTAGGCGGATGTTCTTGTTGTTACGAGGTCCTAAATGTCAGACAGGGTCACCCCGAGTGTATTGCTATTGGCCGGGTCGATATAAGAAAACGGCCCGGGTCGTTTCGGTACGAAGGGTACAGCACAAGTATTGGTACCATTCTCGAAGAACCGGCAATACAAGAAACTAGCCGTGTAGGCCATGTAGGTCATTTAGTGTTACCCAGGGTGCACCAAAGGGGAGGCCTTCGGCCGCGATTATAAAAAATAACCCTGGAAAACGCCATGCCAAGTCCGAGTGCGCGGTATACCCGTGGCTACCCCCACGGTAGGCAGCCTTCGGTAGCTCTTCAAAAAAATAACCCTGGGCTACGCAATCCCATGTTCCGGGTGCGTGGCATAAATTTATATTATTTTATTACTCCAGAACTTAAAATTTCCACACGACGTTATTTTCTTTTTTTGTCAACACGGGCGTTATTTCTTTTTCGAAAGGGAAATAACGGCCGCGGGCGTTATTTCCAATTAAAAGTAATAGTGTCCGCGGGCGTTATTTCTCTTTCAAGAGGAAATAAAACCCGTTATCTGTAACGACAGCCTTTGAAGATTTCTCTGACTACGCACAAGCGGGTATATGAACAGATGTATGGGTAACCGCTAACCGCTAACCGAACACCCTTATTCGTTTTTACGATATTAGCATAGCGGATGCTTATTAGTGTGAGTGGGTTAAAATGTTGCTTATACATAAGCGCATATACTTGCCGCTTAAGGGTCGAACGTGGATTGGTTTGACCATAGGCAGGCAGGCGATTCGAGCCTTACGGCTTCGGAAATGCCGCAAGGATCAATGTGTATAAAAGGGGATTCCGCTGATCGACGGATCAAATTTGAAAAAGTCGCGGTCTTAACCAGTGCCAAAGTGTTTCCAAAAATAAAAGTTTAATTTTTAAAGTGCGTTGTAATCACCTTAAGGTGTGGGTGCGCGTGTGAAAAAAAAGTATATTTTGTATAAAGTGCGGTTTCACGTCAAAGTATAAGCGGTCGAAAAAGAGAAATACATATAGTGAATCCTCTCGAGGAAACTAGCCAGCGCCAGGAGAGCCGCCACCCAAGGCGTGAAAAATCCACCACAAGAATCCATCAGTCACCGGTAAGTCACTTTGAAAAATTTTGAAAGTTGTTGAAAAACTTTTTTTTGCATTAAAGTTCTTTAAATTTAATTTTTGTGAAATTTTAATCGAATTAGTTTTGGTGAATTTGGAGATTTTTATTCTTGTGTAAATTCTCGATTAAAGTTTATTTTTGTAAAGTTAGATTGTGGTTTTCTGGCAAGGGCTCGAGAAATTTTTTTTTATCAAAATAAATTCGGCTAAACAATACGTACAAATTTTTATGAATGTTTTGTAATTTTTGATCTCTCTGTTTATAAATTTTGTGGCCCTGAAAAGGACCGTTTATTCAACTACATGAGCATCCAGTAAAATTATTCCCAAAATACCTGTTAAATTATAATTGTTATATTTTTTTAATTTTTGTTAAATTTTTTATTTCTAAAATTCAAATCGAAAAATTCTTAAAGATTAAAAACTGCATAAATGCACTTACGTGTACATATGTATACAAATATGTACACGAGCATGAACGCAAACAAATATTGTGGATTGTTGTTGTAAATAAAATTTTTTACTTTAATCCAAACTATAATATTTTTAAACACCAATAAAAAAAATTTTTACCCAAAACCCCGTTTTTTTTTTGGATTTTTGCTTGAATTTTTAATTTAGAAAAGTTTTTAATTAAAATTCTAAAAATTCAAAAATATTAAAAATATGCACAAGTGCACTTACGTATACATACATACATATGTACACGAGCATATATGCAAACAAAGAAGAAGAAGAAATAAAACTTTTGAAGGAAATAATTTAGGAGATTTTTTTTGATCATTTTTATAAAAGAGAAAAATTTTTATTTAATAAAAAAAAAAAAAGGCCAGAAAACCTAATTTAATAAGAAATTTGAAATCATGAATATTAGAAAAAAATTATACATTTTTATTGCAGCTCACGAAGCCGACCGAAGGCCGCGACATTTTTTTTGCCACAAATACACACATACGAATCTACACAGAATCACATCAACAAAACTACACAGGAATTATATAAAGTTTTTGGGCGCTAAAATTACCGAAGACAACAACAAACATCCACATCCCACATACACACATCAATTCACACTCCAGAAGAATTTCACTTGGCCAAAAGGCAACATTTTGGGGCCAAAACCAGGCTCAGAAATCTGTCCAATAATTACATCCACACGCACACACACATGAAACACAAGAAACCCGACATCATACCAACACCGAACATTTGGATCAAACACTACGAAAGAGGGTAGAACACAACATTTCTTTACGACACGACATAACATCAGCAGCAGCAACATCTTTATTTGCCACAGCAACCTTCAAAGTGTTGGGAAACACTAAGTGGCGCAACCAACGACGACGGCAGCATTTCACAGCAATATTTTCTCCACCAACATTTACTCCTCAACGTTTAGTTATCTACCTTTTATCTACACTACACATATACAAGGCAGCACAAAACACAACACTAACACAATCACACAGAAGAGCGAGAAGAGCAGCTCATCAACGATCTTTTTAATTTGTACACCACCATCATCACACACACGTTTATTAAAATTTATTAGGGTGCACCACCCAACATAATTTTTTGGAAATTTTAAGTTTTTATTTTCTTGAATATTTTTTTTTGAATTTAATGAGTTTCTAATTTTAATTATTTATTATAATAAGTTTATTAATTTGATTAATTTAAGTTTTTGTTGAGATTTATTGAATTTTTTCTTACCTTTAGTTTTTTTATACACTTAGATATAAATTTCTTCCTACTTACTCACGCTTGCAAAATTGTTCTACACATTTTAAAAAAAAAAAAAATTTTTATAAACGCTTTTTTTTATATTTTTTTATTCATTACCTTTCCATTTTTTTTTATTTACAACTTATAACTTTTTTCATTAAGTGCTTTTCTTTCGATTCGATTTTTTTTGACTTTCACTTTTCACCTTTAAATTTTTTTTATCTTTGATTTTTTTGCTCTTGTGTTTTTTTTCAATCTTTATTGCCAATTTAGGCTATTCAAATTTTCTTAATGTTTTGATTAGGTTTTTTTATTTCACTTTCAATTAAATTTTTTTAATCCTTTTTTTTTATTTTTTTTTATCTTTTGCTTTTTTTTCCTTCCTTTTGATTTATAATTTCGTTTGCAGTTGTGTTCCTTTTTTTTTATCAGACTTCTTTCTCAATACACTTTCACTACACTTTCACTTCACTTTCACAATTTCATACTTTTTACCCGACTCCTCGATTTGCAATTTTTTAATTTTTGTCTTCTTGACAAAAAAATAGTTTTTTATTCGACGCGAGGAGATTATTTTCGTTTACGAAAAATTTTTTTTGCATAAGCACAAATCAATGCATATGCACCGAACCACGTTGTAAAACTAAAACTTCAAAGACAATAGTTCTTAGAAATTAGCCTTGACCACGGTCAAGCGGTCAAAGCCCTATAACAGAACCACTGTCGTTTGAATAGCCTATGTTGTTTGTTTTTTTCTTTTACCTTTTTTTCAGCTCGTCGATTTTGGTACCAAATTCTGGCTGCTGAGTAAGGTGAGTTATTTTGTTACAAAAAAAAAAAACAACATTAAACACTCACACACTGTACATACGTATATATGCATTGAGGTTTTTTTTGTGAAAAACGCACTCTTATACATTTTTATGAATTCCCCGTACTATTGAGATCGGTTTTTTTTGTTTAAAGTTTAGAGTTGATTTTTTACACATACATACATATTTTTTTTACTTATGATTTTGTCTTGCAATTTAGTGGGAGATTGAATGCACATACATACATATATACATATTATCTGTGGTACTTGCATTTTTTCCTTTCATAGTTTTTTCATACATATTTGCATATATTTATAGAGGTGTTTGTGCATAAAGTTAATGAGGCATTAGGCTGGTGTAAATTTTAGAAATTTTTGTTCGAATTTTATTTCAAGGAAAATTTAGACTTAATTTAGTTATTATAGTTAGAAAATAAGTAACTGTAATTATTTTGAATTTTTAACTAGTGTAAGGCGTTTTGCAATATTTTTGAATTAAGTGTAGGAATAAAAATTGTTAATCATTTTGCTTTGAAAAAGTTGGAGAAAACTTTCTTTGAAGTTCATGGGTTGAGTTTTTTTGTGCGGATTAGCTTATAATATGTCTGGCTAAAGAAATACAGTTGTTGGTGCAGGTGTTGCCCTTGTGGCAACTGATGGTAAGTTGGGGTAGTTGAGAAAAGATGGGATAAACGTAAGTACTAAAAGACGGACTTTAGTCAGGTTTAAGGGGACCCTACTCGGAAGCGGAGCCATAGTAGAGTCCAAAGGCTGTTCACATCTCGTGAACAGGAGGGGTGGGAAGGCTCCACCTGACTCGGACAGGTTTTCTCCCGCTTTTGTCTTTTTTTCTTTTGTTTGATATCTTTCTCAGGCATGAACCCTAATTTTGCTTCGCAACTGTTGGGAAGGAGAAGTGGCAAGAACTGCGCCCCAATGCCGACGAGCCTCAGCCGGGCTACAACCATGCCGACCCGCCACTCCTCCTCTCCCGCACCAGGCAGTTACGTAACAATGGCGCCCAACGTTATAGCCCACTAGTTAAATTTCAAATTTCCCATATTTTCCTTAATTTCTGTTTTTTTTTGTACTTTCTAGTATTCATTTTTTTTGCTTTCTTTTCCTGTCCTTTATACTATTTTCAGTTCCTTTTCTTCTTTCACTTTCATAATTTTTCCTTCTCACGGACAGAGTTAGGGTCACGAAGGCAACATCGCTTGTTGCAAGCAACGAGCGATATGTGCCTAAGTGACAAGACAGTGGGGGGGAGTGCTGGCGACGCTTTCTGAGTTCCTTTCAAGAACTCCAACGTTTTTGAAAAGTGGTATCAGAAGTCATCGGCAGTACTTTAAGACGACCATCTTTGTTTTTTTTTTTTTTGTTGCATGCAACATTAGCTGCCATGCGTATAGTCCAGCACCGTACGCATGTGAGGTTTTTGTTCGCTTGCAGGGGGTAGAGTTAATCAATAGGGTAAGGGGGAATTGTGGCAACCACGTCTTGAGCCAGCCTTAAGACGCTGTCGTGCCACATTCCATAATTAAGAGGGGATTAGTTGACATTGACCTAGGACAGAATTCATATTTTACTCAGCTACCCACAGAGTCCATCAGGCGAGGACAACACCACATGCACCAATAGTACCACAATATAGTTTTGAAAATATTAGATTTGTTTTTATAAAATACTGGGAGTAGTGCGGTATTTTGAATTTCTAATTGAATAATTTTTAAATTTTAATTACATTTTTTTTACACAAATATTTGCTTTTTAATTTTACATACATTTTTATCTACTTTTTGGTATTTTTGATTATTGTCATTATATCGTATTTTTAAACAATTTTTTTGTGAAAGCAAGATACTTCAATATTTAAAGTTGGAATTTTTCGTATTTTCTTGCTGTTTTGAATTTTTAAATTTTCTATAAGATTTGATTAAGAAGATTTTTGTTAAACATTCTTTTGTTCTTTTAGTTTTTTTTTACAATTTTTATTCCTACAATTTTACTTTTTGTTATGTTCAATATTTATTATATAATTTTTTTTCATAAGTCCTGTTCTATTTTGTTATTATTTTAAACTCTACGATAGTTTTTTTTTTAAATTTTTTTGAATTTTATTTCCACATTTTTTATTTGGCATATTTGATTACTACTATTATTTTACTATATTTTTTCATAAATTTTCTAAGTCAGTATATTCCATTATCGAAAGTTGGGAATTTTAATTTTTTACTTTTGAACTGAATTTTTTTTTTTTTTTTTGAATTTTTGAAGTTTTTTGATTTTTTGTTAAAATTTTTTGTTCTTTTATTTGCACTACAATTTTTTTTCTACAAAATTTTTTATTTTTATTATTTATTTTATAATTTTTTTTATAAGTTTATTCTATAATTTTGAACTTTTACATATATTTCTATATACACACATATATATACACATCTATGTTTTTTTATTCACACACATCTACACATATAGCCCTTTTTGGAAATTTAGAATATCTAAGTTTGGAATTATATAGTTTTTGAAGTTTTTTTATTATAACACATACACACATTGATTTTACATACCTATATATATATATACATATTACTTTCCTTGAAGTTGAATTGTTTTATATTTTCCCATATTGTACATTTATTATCTTTTACACCCATTTATTATTTATATATATACACGTTTTTTTTTATATATATACACATATTTTCCTTTTATATATTTTTATATTTTAATTGCTTTTACCCTTGTTTATACAGTTTATTTAAAATTTTTTTTTTGAATTGAAAAATAAACCCACAAGGAAATACCCAAATCTGAATTTACATTTCCTCCTTTTTGGTTTGGGAAAAAGGGCTTGTCCGGTTTTGTGGTTTTAAGTCATTGATTTCCAATTCCGAGGTCAGCAATTTTTGGTTCTTTGTTGGCGGTCAGGTTTCGGACTCCCCTTGTTATACCAGTCCCTTGAGTTTATGGACCAGTCTGCGAACCAAGGGGCAATTCAGAAGAGGGGTTTAGGACCTTTAGCGAGTAACCGACGGATAACGCGCAGCATAGCTAGGGATCTAAGGAACGAGGTGGTAGGGTCCTTATTTAACCAAATCGACACAGGCATCGAATTACCGGCCGATTTCGTCCCGATAGACCTTTTGAATCTCTGCACTGCTAGGGTTTTTGGGCATCCTGAGGTCCCGAACAGCCACAGACAGGAGTATACGATTACGGATAGGGTTATTGTAAACGCGGCAGACCAGTCCTTTAGTTTCTCGCGGAAGTTGGATCAGGTGTTGGAGATGTCTGATCACGAGGAAGGAGCAATTGGAGGCGACGGAGCGGCAGCAGCAAATGGAGGAACTAATGGCGGTAACAGACGGCCGGCAACTGTGGACGAGCGCATCGACCATCTAGGACGTATGATGGAGGTGATGATGCAGCAGAACGCTGAAATGAATCACCACATGGGCGAAGTGCGAAAGGTAAGGGAGGATATATCCACCCTTAGCAATCGCGTCGCTCATGTGGAGACATCCATGCGCGTACCTGTTGCATCAGCTCCCCCACCAAATACGTCCACACCAGGACAAGAAAGAGATGCCCCAGCGAACCACCACCGCACCGCGAACCAGACGTATACTGGCAACGGCAACCCCGGCTATTCTGGTAGGAAGAAAGTTGACCTCGATAAGTGGCACCTCAAATTTGACGGTTCAGCTAAAGGAATGACCGTAGAAAGTTTTGTCTTTAGGTTAGAGCGGATGCGAGTCCAATACCAGCTCTCCTATCAGCAACTTTTCTCTGATTTTCATTGTTTAGTGACAGGGCCAGCTCTCAAGTGGTATTGGCAGGCGCTGGAGGATCACGCCGACGACGAGTCTTTCGACTATTTCGGGTTGAAGAGGGAGATCTTGGCTCAATTTAAATCGGCAGAGTCAGATTACGAGGTAATCCGTGAGATTATGGAGCGTAAGCAGCAGCCCCAAGAGAGCTTTGACGAATTTTACGCCGATGTCCACGATCTCACGTTCCGCCTCAGACAGCGAATCCCGGAAGTTGAGTTGGTTAAGATAATTAAGGGCAACCTAAAACCTTATCTGGCCAACTTAACTTTCGCGACGAAGACCGAAACATTGGCTGATCTGAAGCTGGAGTGCAAGAGGGCGGAAAAATTAATAAAAGAGAACAGGTCGAGGTCAAAGCCAGTTAGTGAGATAGGGACAGGTGGTGGGTTGTGGTCAGAAGAGCAGGGAGGGGATTATAGTGTAGAAGCATTCAGCAGGGAGAATAGAAATGCAAATGTTAATAGGAATGTGTCTCGTGTCCCTGTCCATCCAAATCCTCCTAAACCCACTATCCCAACCAATGTTCCTACTCCTGTTGCCTGTTCGTCCAATGTCCATAATCTAAATGTTAGTCCTGTCCAAAACCAATTGTTTTGTCCGTCCCCATTCCACCTTATGTTGTGCTATGCGTGTGGCATGCCGGTGGACTTTTATATAAAGAACCCGGCAGAAGCAGCAAAGGACAACAAGTGTAAGTCAAACTTCCATCATATGAAATGTTTTGCGTGTGGGGGTGATTCTTCGTTTTGTGTTTTTAAGCCAGAGGCGGGAAACCGGGCACTGGCAGAGATGTCCGGGAGCTCTGCCTCAAGCCAGGATCGCCCGGAGAGTATGTAGAGGGTAGAAAAATAGAAATTTTAAAAAGAGATAAGGAAACTGAGAAGAAAGAGAAGGTAGTAGAGAAGAAAGTTGAGCCGGTGAGAGAAAGTTTACACGTTAGGAAATTGAAATACGAAGAGGCAAGAAGACGAATATTTTGTGAGGAGTTGAACGCCAAAAAGAAGAAGAGAAATTTTGAAAAAATCCGAAAAATTAGGGAAAAGCAGAAATTGTTTAAAAGGCTAAGAAAGAAGATAATTTCAACGATTGTGACTGTGCAGGGCGATAATAGGTTGTTCGCTAAAACGGAGATCGGTGGACGACAGGCGCTCGCGCTCTTGGATTCCGGGGCCGGGGCCAGCTGCTTGGGGAAAAATGCCCATAAGTTACTCGAGGGAAAAGAAAATCTGATTCTGCCGATCCAGGGTCAAAATGTGAAGACAGCAAATGGGGGTGAAACCGCAGTAGTTGGAGTCGTGAATCTTCCAGTGCTTTGGGACGGTACCACTAGGGAGCTGGAATTCCTGATAGTGCCGGGGTTGCAACAAGAAGTCTATCTGGGAATCGATTTCTGGAAAGCCTTCCAGCTTAATGTAGTCAGTAGGGGGCCCCAAATCAACTCAAAGGTTAATGTCGTGTCAGAGCTTACACCTGCAGAGGGTGACTTGTCATTCGACGCGGTGCAACATGATCTGAGTCCTGAGGAGACTGTGGCTTTGGATCGAGTGAAAGCACAGTATCCTTCATTCGCGGTACTTGGGTTGGGTAAAACCGATGCAGAGGAGCACATCATCGAGGTGACGGATGAACACCTTCCCGTAAAGCAGCGTCACTACCCTATTTCCCCGGCAATACAAAAGTTGGTCTTCGCGGAACTGGACCGAATGCTGGAAATGGGCGTTATAGAGGAAAGCAACAGTTGCTGGAGTTCCCCCGTATCATTGGTAATAAAAGGAACCAAAAACCGCCTATGTCTGGACGCCCGAAAACTAAATGATCGCACCATCAAGGACGCCTACCCACTCCCACACATCGATGGTATTCTAAGTCGGCTTCAGAATACCAGGTACATATCTGCCATTGATTTAAAAGACGCGTTTTGGCAGATACCATTAGAGCGAAAGTCCAGGGAGAAAACTGCTTTCACTGTACCTGGTAGACCTTTGTACCATTTTACAGTAATGCCTTTTGGACTGTGCAACGCGGCTCAGCGTATGTGCCGTTTAATGGACAAGGTCATCCCCGCTTCGCTTCGTGATTCTGTGTTTGTTTACTTAGATGATTTACTGGTTTGTTCTGAAAATTTTTCGTCCCATCTAGATTTGTTGTCCCGTGTTGCAAAATGTCTTCGTGATGCAAAATTGACTATAAACGTTGAAAAGAGCAAGTTCTGCTTTAAAGAAGTTAGATATTTGGGTTATGTTGTAGGCGATGGGTGTATCCGTACGGATCTTAATAAGGTGGCAGCAATGCGAGACTTCCCCGAACCCCGAACACCGAAGCAACTTAGACGGTTCCTAGGGATGACAGGCTGGTACCGTAGATTCATACAGGATTACGCGACCATTGCAGCACCACTGCACGACTGCCTCACTAAAGACAAAATTAAATCCTTTAAAATGACGGACGAAGCGATGCAAGCATTCGATTGTTTAAAGCAAAAACTTATTTCTGCACCGGTGTTAATTCACCCAGATTTCAACAAACATTTCTATGTGCAATGTGACGCATCAACGGACGGAGTTGGAGGAGTACTCTTCCAACTAGACGAGGACGGAAACGAACGACCGATTGCCTACGTATCCGCGAAATTAAATAAGGCACAACACAACTACAGCATCACAGAGTTAGAGTGTTATGCGGCGGTCCTGAGCATAAAGAGGTTCCGGCCCTACATTGAGGGATTGCCCTTTACGGTGATAACTGACCATGCCAGTTTGAAGTGGTTGATGGGTCAGAAGGACTTATCTGGTCGGCTGGCAAGGTGGAGTTTAAAGTTGCAAGCCTATAATTTTGATATTCAACACCGTAAAGGCACCCAAAATGTAGTGCCGGACACTTTATCCAGGGCCGACATGAATGAAATTTTTTTAAGCGACAGAGTACTAGATATCGATGTCACCTCACCTTACTTTAAATCGACCGAATACCAAGAACTGATCGACACGGTGACATCGAACAAAGACAAACTACCCGAACTGTGCGTATCAGACGGGTATGTTTATAGACGGACGCAATTTGACAAGGGGGAAGGGCTTCAAGGAGACCATGCCTGGAAACTCTGGGTGCCGACTGAACTTCGTTCAGGGTTGGTGGAAGCGTCGCATTGCTCGCCTTCCGCAGGGCATGGGGGAATTCATAAGACCCTCGCGCGCATTCGCGAAAGGTACTTTTGGCCCGGACTTGTGGCAGATGTGCAAAATTTTGTTAAAGGTTGCGATATTTGTAAAGGTAACAAAACCCAAAATGCTTTTCACAAACCTATGATGGGAAAACAACATGTGACTGAACGCCCTTTTCAACGTTTATTTATAGATTTTATGGGTCCATACCCACGTACGTGTGACGGTAATGTTTATGTGTTTGTGTGTCTAGATCATTTTTCGAAATTTGTGTTTTTGAAACCCATGCGTAAGGCAACCTCAGCTGAAGTTATACAATTTTTAGAAAAGGAGGTTTTTCATGTGTTTGGAGTGCCAGAGTATGTACACTCTGACAATGGCAAGCAGTTCGTATCAGAACTGTTCACATCGTTTTTGGCAAAATATGGTACGACGCATATAAGGACGGCCTTCTACTCGCCACAAGGCAATGCGGCAGAAAGGGTCAACAGATCAATATTGCAAATAGTTAGGTCGTATGTAGGCGAAAATCAGAAGAATTGGGACAAGCACATCAGCGATGCAGCGTTCGCCTTAAGAAGCGTAGTCCATTCGGCGATCAACACTTCACCATATTATGCGCTATTTGGTATGCCAATGGTGCAACATGGGGCATCTTATGATCTATATAGAAAATTAGGGGCAGTCAAGGATGTGGACTGTGAGGTGGAAACATCTTCAGATAAACTGCAGGCGATTAGGAATAAGATTATGCAAGAGCTGAGGTTAGCCCACGAACGTAGCAAGAAAGTTTATAATACTAGAAGTAGGGACGTATCGTTTAAAATTGGACAAATGGTATACCGCCGAAATTTTAAACAGAGTTCACAAATCGATAATTATAATCCCAAACTTGCCCCAAAGCAAGTAAAGTGCGTAGTATTAAAAGTAATTGGCAACTCTATGTATGAACTCGGCGATGTAAATGGAAAGAAAATCGGGGTATACCATGCTAAAGACATATTTGTGGCATGAAGTTATTATATGTTGAATGTTGCATGTTATTTATTACTTACCTTCGTACCTGGAAACTTGACCTTAGAAAATTAACATAGAAATTTTTGTTTTTGTAATTATTTATGTAATTAGTTTTGGTTTTATTGACCTACTAATGTAATTATACAAATTTTGACTTGACATTTTACGTAATTATACACTTGCAACTTGACTAATTTTTCTTCAATCTGTGATATAGTTTTAGGTTAATCTGTGATATAGGATTAAGAGGCTTATCTGTGATAACCTAGGTTAAGTTTTGCTTTAAACACCAGTGATATTAGATTTAGTTTTGATAAGTTATTTAAATTTGTGTTGTAATAATTGCTAAATGTGATAGATGTTGCACAAAGAGGTTTGACAAGAAGCGAACTTGAAGCCCGGCATTAGATCGTGGGTCGAGGCCACACGTTAGCCCAGGATTTACAAACCAACCCAAGGCTGCGTTATGAAACTCTTTTACGCACACGCTCCATGATGCAGGCACCATCGGCGGATGCGAGCCTGTAACGACAGCCTTTGAAGATTTCTCTGACTACGCACAAGCGGGTATATGAACAGATGTATGGGTAACCGCTAACCGCTAACCGAACACCCTTATTCGTTTTTACGATATTAGCATAGCGGATGCTTATTAGTGTGAGTGGGTTAAAATGTTGCTTATACATAAGCGCATATACTTGCCGCTTAAGGGTCGAACGTGGATTGGTTTGACCATAGGCAGGCAGGCGATTCGAGCCTTACGGCTTCGGAAATGCCGCAAGGATCAATGTGTATAAAAGGGGATTCCGCTGATCGACGGATCAAATTTGAAAAAGTCGCGGTCTTAACCAGTGCCAAAGTGTTTCCAAAAATAAAAGTTTAATTTTTAAAGTGCGTTGTAATCACCTTAAGGTGTGGGTGCGCGTGTGAAAAAAAAGTATATTTTGTATAAAGTGCGGTTTCACGTCAAAGTATAAGCGGTCGAAAAAGAGAAATACATATAGTGAATCCTCTCGAGGAAACTAGCCAGCGCCAGGAGAGCCGCCACCCAAGGCGTGAAAAATCCACCACAAGAATCCATCAGTCACCGGTAAGTCACTTTGAAAAATTTTGAAAGTTGTTGAAAAACTTTTTTTTGCATTAAAGTTCTTTAAATTTAATTTTTGTGAAATTTTAATCGAATTAGTTTTGGTGAATTTGGAGATTTTTATTCTTGTGTAAATTCTCGATTAAAGTTTATTTTTGTAAAGTTAGATTGTGGTTTTCTGGCAAGGGCTCGAGAAATTTTTTTTTATCAAAATAAATTCGGCTAAACAATACGTACAAATTTTTATGAATGTTTTGTAATTTTTGATCTCTCTGTTTATAAATTTTGTGGCCCTGAAAAGGACCGTTTATTCAACTACATGAGCATCCAGTAAAATTATTCCCAAAATACCTGTTAAATTATAATTGTTATATTTTTTTAATTTTTGTTAAATTTTTTATTTCTAAAATTCAAATCGAAAAATTCTTAAAGATTAAAAACTGCATAAATGCACTTACGTGTACATATGTATACAAATATGTACACGAGCATGAACGCAAACAAATATTGTGGATTGTTGTTGTAAATAAAATTTTTTACTTTAATCCAAACTATAATATTTTTAAACACCAATAAAAAAAATTTTTACCCAAAACCCCGTTTTTTTTTTTGGATTTTTGCTTGAATTTTTAATTTAGAAAAGTTTTTAATTAAAATTCTAAAAATTCAAAAATATTAAAAATATGCACAAGTGCACTTACGTATACATACATACATATGTACACGAGCATATATGCAAACAAAGAAGAAGAAGAAATAAAACTTTTGAAGGAAATAATTTAGGAGATTTTTTTTGATCATTTTTATAAAAGAGAAAAATTTTTATTTAATAAAAAAAAAAAAAGGCCAGAAAACCTAATTTAATAAGAAATTTGAAATCATGAATATTAGAAAAAAATTATACATTTTTATTGCAGCTCACGAAGCCGACCGAAGGCCGCGACATTTTTTTTGCCACAAATACACACATACGAATCTACACAGAATCACATCAACAAAACTACACAGGAATTATATAAAGTTTTTGGGCGCTAAAATTACCGAAGACAACAACAAACATCCACATCCCACATACACACATCAATTCACACTCCAGAAGAATTTCACTTGGCCAAAAGGCAACATTTTGGGGCCAAAACCAGGCTCAGAAATCTGTCCAATAATTACATCCACACGCACACACACATGAAACACAAGAAACCCGACATCATACCAACACCGAACATTTGGATCAAACACTACGAAAGAGGGTAGAACACAACATTTCTTTACGACACGACATAACATCAGCAGCAGCAACATCTTTATTTGCCACAGCAACCTTCAAAGTGTTGGGAAACACTAAGTGGCGCAACCAACGACGACGGCAGCATTTCACAGCAATATTTTCTCCACCAACATTTACTCCTCAACGTTTAGTTATCTACCTTTTATCTACACTACACATATACAAGGCAGCACAAAACACAACACTAACACAATCACACAGAAGAGCGAGAAGAGCAGCTCATCAACGATCTTTTTAATTTGTACACCACCATCATCACACACACGTTTATTAAAATTTATTAGGGTGCACCACCCAACATAATTTTTTGGAAATTTTAAGTTTTTATTTTCTTGAATATTTTTTTTTGAATTTAATGAGTTTCTAATTTTAATTATTTATTATAATAAGTTTATTAATTTGATTAATTTAAGTTTTTGTTGAGATTTATTGAATTTTTTCTTACCTTTAGTTTTTTTATACACTTAGATATAAATTTCTTCCTACTTACTCACGCTTGCAAAATTGAACCTTAGTCTCCTTTCGTTTTGTTCTACACATTTTAAAAAAAAAAAAAATTTTTATAAACGCTTTTTTTTATATTTTTTTATTCATTACCTTTCCATTTTTTTTTATTTACAACTTATAACTTTTTTCATTAAGTGCTTTTCTTTCGATTCGATTTTTTTTGACTTTCACTTTTCACCTTTAAATTTTTTTTATCTTTGATTTTTTTGCTCTTGTGTTTTTTTTCAATCTTTATTGCCAATTTAGGCTATTCAAATTTTCTTAATGTTTTGATTAGGTTTTTTTATTTCACTTTCAATTAAATTTTTTTAATCCTTTTTTTTTATTTTTTTTATCTTTTGCTTTTTTTTCCTTCCTTTTGATTTATAATTTCGTTTGCAGTTGTGTTCCTTTTTTTTTATCAGACTTCTTTCTCAATACACTTTCACTACACTTTCACTTCACTTTCACAATTTCATACTTTTTACCCGACTCCTCGATTTGCAATTTTTTAATTTTTGTCTTCTTGACAAAAAAATAGTTTTTTATTCGACGCGAGGAGATTATTTTCGTTTACGAAAAATTTTTTTGCATAAGCACAAATCAATGCATATGCACCGAACCACGTTGTAAAACTAAAACTTCAAAGACAATAGTTCTTAGAAATTAGCCTTGACCACGGTCAAGCGGTCAAAGCCCTATAACAGAACCACTGTCGTTTGAATAGCCTATGTTGTTTGTTTTTTTCTTTTACCTTTTTTTCAGCTCGTCGATTTTGGTACCAAATTCTGGCTGCTGAGTAAGGTGAGTTATTTTGTTACAAAAAAAAAAAACAACATTAAACACTCACACACTGTACATACGTATATATGCATTGAGGTTTTTTTTGTGAAAAACGCACTCTTATACATTTTTATGAATTCCCCGTACTATTGAGATCGGTTTTTTTTGTTTAAAGTTTAGAGTTGATTTTTTACACATACATACATATTTTTTTTACTTATGATTTTGTCTTGCAATTTAGTGGGAGATTGAATGCACATACATACATATATACATATTATCTGTGGTACTTGCATTTTTTCCTTTCATAGTTTTTTCATACATATTTGCATATATTTATAGAGGTGTTTGTGCATAAAGTTAATGAGGCATTAGGATGGTGTAAATTTTAGAAATTTTTGTTCGAATTTTATTTCAAGGAAAATTTAGACTTAATTTAGTTATTATAGTTAGAAAATAAGTAACTGTAATTATTTTGAATTTTTAACTAGTGTAAGGCGTTTTGCAATATTTTTGAATTAAGTGTAGGAATAAAAATTGTTAATCATTTTGCTTTGAAAAAGTTGGAGAAAACTTTCTTTGAAGTTCATGGGTTGAGTTTTTTTGTGCGGATTAGCTTATAATATGTCTGGCTAAAGAAATACAGTTGTTGGTGCAGGTGTTGCCCTTGTGGCAACTGATGGTAAGTTGGGGTAGTTGAGAAAAGATGGGATAAACGTAAGTACTAAAAGACGGACTTTAGTCAGGTTTAAGGGGACCCTACTCGGAAGCGGAGCCATAGTAGAGTCCAAAGGCTGTTCACATCTCGTGAACAGGAGGGGTGGGAAGGCTCCACCTGACTCGGACAGGTTTTCTCCCGCTTTTGTCTTTTTTTCTTTTGTTTGATATCTTTCTCAGGCATGAACCCTAATTTTGCTTCGCAACTGTTGGGAAGGAGAAGTGGCAAGAACTGCGCCCCAATGCCGACGAGCCTCAGCCGGGCTACAACCATGCCGACCCGCCACTCCTCCTCTCCCGCACCAGGCAGTTACGTAACATATCCTTTTTTGAAAAGGAAATAACACCCGTCGGAATAATGTGCAGCGCTTTGGCCTGCAGCGCTGCTAGTTTTACTGCTGCTTGAAAGATTTGTAAACACACATGCAGCAAAATTTACCTGGCCCAGCCACACTGGCGAGGTGCGTAGAAATTTGATTTGAACACGTCGTGCAGCTCCTGCACGACATGCAGGGATACATGTGTTCGCCGTAGTACAAACTAGTGTGTTAAAATTTTTACTGCGCAGGGTTACTGCACATCTATTTCAGGCTTTAAGCTTGAATTTTTTTGTCAAAAAAAAGTTAGTAAATTTGTTTGAGCTCTAAAATTTATTTTAATTAATTAATCTAAAATGTTGATGCTTTACACATTTCCAAAAAGAAGTACAAAATAAGCTAAAAATAAAAAGTAAAAAAATCCGAATAATTTTATGTAAATTCATTATGTTAAAAAAAATGTCTCACTTTCCCTAATAACAATTTAATATTAACATTTGTGACTATATATATTTTAAAAATGGATGCAACATTCTCTTTGTATCCTAAATAAAAAGGGAATATCTAGGTTAACTATAAAAAATTCGATTGGAAACAATTAGAATTAGAATTATTAAAATATTAAATTATACAAAATTTTCAGATTTCAGCTACAAAAAATTATGCATAGTAAACTGAACAATAGTGAAAACTTCATTCGAAATATGCATACATTTGAATTAAAAACTTTAATTTTAATTTGAAACAAAAAAAAAATGAATAAATATTATTTATAGTTTAAAATCAAAAACTCACAAATTTTATAAGCTAGATATTCGATTTTTATGTAGGACCAATTTTGCAAATACAAACTAAAAACTTAACACTTTTATAAATAGTATACGTACATACATGTTTAAGACTTATAAGGAATTATAAATGAACGGCTGGGAAAAATAAGGAAAGTCCTGTGCTCACATTTAAGTTAAGAATGATGATGATGAAAACGAAAACTTTTGAAATGTTTAATGAAAAAAAGAAATGTTCAATAAAAGGTAGACAAATCGTTTATTCGTTTAAAAGGGGGAAATGTCGTTTGTTTAAGGAACGATCTTTATCCATTTTAATGAAAAAAGCGATTTTTCTACCTTTTACAATTATTTCTTACCCCTTTTTATTCAACATTTTACAACTTTCCCTTTGAAATGCAAGAAACATACGTTTCCTTTATACTCCCAGCCTCTAATATTTTAAATGTTGTTTAGAAAAAAAAAAATAAAATAAAAATATTTAAAAATATAGAAAAGTTTCGAAAATTCAAAACATTTTAAAAGTTACAGTTACAAAAATTTGCATTTTTTCAATTCATACTTAATTTTTTTTTACAGATAATCTTAAATTTAGTATTTTAATTTTCCTATTTTGATCAAGTTTGTATAGAAAAGTTTGCTTGTGTGGCATTGTCAAAGCTTCAACATTTTTCGGCTTTTAAACTAGAAAAATTACGCATACATACTTTTGGTATTGGACCAAATCAACCTTTTTTTTGAAGAGATTGAGATATATGTAAGTAAAAAAGTTATTGGACCCTTCGTTATTTTTGCTTTCTAGTTGTATTTAAAAAAAAAAAATAAAAAAAAAGGTAAGATGTGGGCGTGGCCTGCTTGCTTCTGTTATTTGATTGTTGCTCTTTTCTCATTTGAAGGTGTATGTAGAAAGAAATATTATATAGCTAAAAATATTATACAACTAAAAAAATTATTAAACTAAAAAATTTCGAACTTCGAAAGTCCATAACTAATAGCCATTCATGCTGAGCCAGCATTTTGCATTTTAGCATTAAGCCCAAAACGCAGGATTTACTATAAAAATTCTGACACCAAAAGCAAATAATGCTACAATATTTTTGCATTAGCATTATTATTCACATGCACACCCTGTATTCTGCCTTTTCTTGACATTCTTCCATTCTCTGTCATTCGTAAACAATTGTAAAATTTATTTTGTTGAAAAACTAGAAAATTCGCGCGTGTGTGTACCAAATAAAATAAAAAAAAGTGAAACTACAATTAAAGTGATGCTTCATGAATCAATATAAATGGACCAAATGCGTAAAAAAATTAGAGTTTTTGTAAAATGCTCATAACCTAAACTATTTGCAGCCGTGGGCTGAATGCATTAGTAAGTCCGGCAGCATGAACGCATCTTCGAAAAGTATGCCCGAAAATGGTAAACACAGCATTTAAAACTAAGCATGAACACTACATTAGTTTTGGAGGCTAAATTCCAAAAACAGGAGATTACTTTTTTACTTAAGCCTCAATCTCTTCAAAATAGTTGGTTTGGTCCAATACCCAGCACCGTTTATTTTAAAATAGGGTGTTGTTCCATTCAGCCGTCGAAATGCTGAGTGAGAAATCGACCAATCTTAACGATTCCAAAACGCATTATCTCAGCAAGTGCTTGAATAAATTATGAAATTGTGACTTTTTTAGGTAAATTTAGGAATTTCCAGCCGGGATGGCACTATATCATAGTTATGTAAATTTATAAACAACTTTATTTCATTTAAAACAAAGATTTAGACATTTTTACGTGGTTAAATTTTGGCCTTTACTACGATTGCACCGACTGTTTCGCTTTTAAAATTGCATTCTATTATGCTTTATAGTATATATATATAAATCTAAATGCATCCTCACACATAACATATAAAATGATGATACTACAAGCGCATTCATGCATTTACATGATTGCTGCTGCTACTACCACTGGCTGCATCACTTTGTTTCAATTCGCTACATTTATCACAGATGCGCACTGGATATTCCCAGCCATGTTCGAATACTGGTTCACGTTGCTTCGAACAGTAACCACATATCGCAAAACCACAACGTCGACAATGATGACGAAACCCATCGCCCACAGACGGTGATGCACCACCATTTGGTAAATTAGTTGTGCTGCTACTGTTGCTCATATTACCATTCGCTATATTTTCATGTGTTTGTTGTGTGGTAGCAGGTGATGTACTGCCTTTTGTTTTTGCAATAACACGCTCTTCGGGCGTACCGAAGGGATTATCACATAACATGCAATTTGGTGCATTCTCATCGGGTACCCAATAATTGGGACGTGCTGTGTCTTTAATTAATCCTGGTAGAACGAAAAAAGAGTTAATAAAAATTATACATAGGTACATTTACTTTTTTCAAAAACTGTACGACAAAATCGACTTTTTTCTGGTTATTGGGCCAAAACAATTATAAGCAATATTTGGATCAAAGTACATGATTCAGAGAGCCTGAACGTTTCTCTTTATCATACAATAGCGCTTAGCTATCGCCGATTCATGACAGACAAGCACGACAGTGTCAAGAGAAGATGAGATGGCCCTTGGAGTATTTGAGAGAAAAGTTCTCCGGAAGATATATGGTCCTTCCCGTGATGCCAACGGCGAGTATCGAAGGAAATTTAACGATGAGCTGTACGAGCTTTAGGCAGACCTGACCATAGTACAGTGAATTAAAGCCCAAAGGCGTCGCTGGCTGGGTCATGTTATGCGAATGGACAAGGAGGCTCCAGCACAGAAGGCTTTCCTATCGACACCCGAACAGAGGAAGGAGGAGGCCTCGACTGAGATGGAAACAACAAGTGGAGGATGACTTGAACTCCCTTGGGGTTTCCAATTGGCGTCAGTTATCGCTAAAAAGGAATGACTGGCGGGCTTTGATACGAAACGGCCAAAATCGCCTAGGCGGTTAAGCGTCAATAAATGACGCAAGCCAAGATTAGATTAGAAATAGAAGATATCACTTTGTGGCAATATTGCCGGGCTTGTTCCTGTGTTTAAATAGTTGGCAAAATTGAAAATTGTCATTTTGCTTGGTTTTCAAATAAAAATTTTTTTATGAATAAATAAACCGAAAAAGTAACCCCCATATTCATAAAAAATAAAATTGGTTTATAAAGCTTTTTAAAATGACATTTTCATACAAATTTTGAATAAAAAGAGCTTAATAGACCTTTTATATTTTTTATGAATAAGGGGGTCAGTTTTTTCATATTTGGAATTTATTCAAATAATTTGAATTTGTTAATAAAATTTAACAAAGGCCATGCAGGAGGTTAAACGGGGGTGCTCACATTGGTAATGTGGCAAAGTGAAATCGTTTTAAGTTTAGCAGATGACTGTGAGTTTCCTAAATAATTCGAACTTCGAAAGCCCATAACTAAGTTTTGGAGGCTAACTTCGAAAAACGAGGAAATTACTTTCTTATTTATGTGTCAATCTCTTCAAAAAATTGGTTTTGTCCAATACCCAGGCGGGTGATGTACAGTAAAATTAATGTAAAATATTTTACCTATGGTGAATTCGTAAGCGCCTTTAGTTAGATTGCCCAATGGATTGATGAGCACTTCACCTATTTTCCTTGCCGTTATATCAGCTTGATCCGTTGTTGTTGGTGGGCCTGCGATATTATTATTTGGATTTGAATTGGAATTGGTTTGATTAAATGCTTCGGTTGTATATGCTGTATATAGTAAGAAATTTACATATACATTATAATTAATTTAGGGATACCTAAATAAAAATTATGGTGCGGTGATAAGGCTTCCCTGGTTCTATAATGACGCAATTGTAAAATATTAAGTTTTGGTGAAGCAAGTTTCAATATTTGTATGCGCATATGTTATGGACAATTGGAACAACTTCGCAAGCATCTAGCGTGGAAACTATTTGTAATACAGTTATAAAATCTATACACAGCAAAGATTATCACTTTCTAAAGCTTTTGTGCACGTTATCCCGAATCTTGGAAATTGACAATTGCGTCATTATAGAACCAGGGAAGCGATATTATGTATGTGTTTGCATATGTGGGCATATTTTTCAAATAGCTGTGGCTGTTGTTGTTAACAGCAAAAACACTCCCGGAAGGTTTTAGGGAGTGATGCTTGGCCGGATATGAATCCGGTACGCTGCAGCACTCCCTTGCGGTACTCCCCGACTGTCGTGGTAGCGATTCGCCATGGCCAGTGGAACCTTCTAGGTCATGTCATCCCTCCATACATGAGGAAGGAGAAGATAGGTAATGAGAGGTTAGAGGCATCATATCCGTAGATCAACCATCGAGTTAGCACGTCATTACCTATGTGCATATTAGTCGCCTCGGGCATATTCTAAGCCCCTAACCCGCAGGGGGTTTAAAATAGCTATCAGTTGCTGATGTAGCCGCAAAACACTCCCTAAAGGTCTATGTGATATGAGCCCCGTTAAAATCGAACTCCCTTGTTTGGGGTGGATTTTCAATGGCGCGCGAACCCATCATTTTCTACCAGCTTCTGAAACAACTCGTATGAAAAACTGGGCATCGTCACCAGGCGATTCAGGTTAAAAGTTATTGGGATCTTTCCATATCCAATGGTCAAATAGTTGGAATCGACCCCTTCCGAGTTTTAAGAATTTCGCTGGGGAGTATCTTTTGTATCATAGAACGAAGGAAAACAAATACACATGCGAAAATGTTCAAAAATTTACTAATATGTGGACGTTATGACGCTCATTTTCCAAAAGTCATTAATAGAATGACCTTAGGCTGTGTGTCAATTGGTATTTGTTGTCGTCAGAGTAAAATGAGGTGAACAAATTTCCTATGGTGTACAAATATTTTCCATTTTGCTTTGCCAAACGAAAAGGTATATTTTGACAATAGTAAATTTACATATACATATGCAAAAAGCACGTGCTAAAGAAGATGTTTTGTGAATAAAACTTCAAATTACGTATTTTTATGCGTATTTTTTGCATTATATTATATTTTAGGGTTTGTTGTAGTGTTGTCAAAATTTGACCTAAATTCTGACGATCATATTCTCCACGATAACTGTCAGAATTTACCATCGCTTTGTCAAAATTAGCTTTCTTCAACCAATTGGTACACAGCCTTAGTTACGAAATTTCACCCTTATATCTGCATTAGGTAATGAATTCTCTAACTATAAGTTTTTGGAAATCTTCGTTTCGAAAATATAGGCGTAGTCATCAACCGATTTTCCTATTTGCAACAGTCCCGTTATTTGACCGAAAAGTAACCTGTATACCAAATTTCATTCAATTTTATTACTTATTACTTAAGTTGTCGTTATCGGGGACGCATACAGACGGCCGGAACTCAGTCCATTTCTCTATTCATAATAAGACCTTTGAGATAGAAACTCTTTATCTATTATCTCTTTATCTTTATCTGAACAAGGGCATTATTTGTTTGTGTATGTGTTCCCTAAAGTAAATGAAGTGCACATATCTTTTAATTAAAATTTTCTATTCCTTTCTTACCAGGCATTGCATTGGGTTGATTTCGTAATAGCTCATAACATGCATTACATACACGCACCGCTTCCGTCCAACCGCGTGCTGGTACTGGCAGCTGCTTTTGACTACAACCATGACAAAAACCTTCACCACAACCGCGACAATGATGCTTGTGCAAACCAGTTTTTTCAAAACTTTTTTTACAAGAATGACAGTTCTACAAAAAAAATTTTTGTGAGCAAGAAACAAAGTTTATTAAAGAGCAAATATTTACAATGATTTCACTATTTTGCTTCCAATAACTGGGAGCCACCCAATCTGCTAACCAACCAGTTACGGCATTCGGATGTAGCTTTGGTAAGGCATCACCAAGCGTAGATACTTTATCGAGTACCATTTGTGCTGAATGTGGTGGACCTCTTGGCTCCCAAACATGTACGATAACTGAGCTGTTAAAGAAAAAAAAAATTAGTTAGGATCGAGTGGAAGTTTTTTAAGTAAATAGTAGAAAAAAATCAATATTTTTTTCGAAAAAATGTTCCAGCAAATGTTTATGTAGCTTAGCTTTTAATCAGGCTTACCGCACAGATGTCTCCTCTGGTGATTTATTGCCAAACCAATATTGACGTGATCGATAAATTTCACCACAGCTTGGACAATCTATAACGCCACCTTTCCAAGCATATTTGGCCAGTCCGGACCACGAGCTATCATTTTTGGTTTGCGTATTGAATGTTACGATATTCTGTAAAGATATTCAATAATGAAATAAAAAGTCATCACACAGTGGATCGTGGGCTTATGAGCTAGGGTTGATAATAAAATGCCCTTTCGAAGTTATTATTGAATTGAGACAAGCCAAAAAACATTTCAAAACTGTTTTAACACACAACAATCAAACAATTTCCAAGAGTTTTGGAATACTTAAAAACAATTTAAAAAATACTTTAAGAACTTATGGGTCCTGCTCTTTTCATTATAGAAGTATTTGATTTTCGAAAAAAAAAATGTTCGAAAATACCACTGCTTATTATCAAAGAGTCTACTTTTTTAGATAAATAACACTGTATAGCAGCCAGTTGGGTATGGGGCCAAACCAACTTTTTGGAGAGATTAAGACATAAGTAAAAAAATGGCGTTTCCCGTTTTCGAAGTTAGACTCAAAACTTAGTTATGGGCTTTCGAAGTTCGAAAGTGGGTTTCTAATTGTTTTGTTAAAAAAATTAAAAAGGAAAAATGTGGGCGTGGCATGCTTGTCTCTCTAGTCTGATTGGTGTCGTTTTTTCTATTTAAAAATGTATGTGGGAAGTGATATACAGGGCTTGGGAAAGATCTTCCCAAAAATTAAAGTTATTCGGGGTCAAAGGTCAAAATTTTTGGACTTTTGTCGAAAACGGTAGTTTTTTTCTGTCAAGTTCTGAGATATAGCGACTGTCAAATTAGCTCTATAAATTATATGAAAATATATGCCACGTATGGACTTCTCTGGATTTTTATACCTTTCATGAACATGAAATGGTATTATAACTTTGGTCCGATGTTTGTAAATATGAGAAGAAGAAGAGATAGACCCATCAATAAGTATACCGAAATGATCAGGATGACGAGATGAGTTGATTTAGCCATGTCCGTCTGTCCGTCTGTCTGTTTGAACGCAAACTAGTCCCTCAATTTTTGAGATATCTGGCTGAAATTTTGTATGTGGCCACCATTTTGTAATATAGGAATCATTTGTCGGAACTGACAAGATCGGACCAGTATAACATATAGCCCCCATACAACCGATTGTTCAGATATAAGGTTTTTTGGCCAAAACTTCCGCAATTAAACAGTTAGGAACGTAAAATTTTACAACTCGAGTAATTTCTATTTATGTAGTGTATATAGTGAAAATCAACGAGATCGGGCAAATGTAACATATAGCCCCCATACAACCGATTGTTCAGATATAAGAATTTTTGGCCAAAACTTCTGCAATTAAAGAGTTAGGAACGTACAATTTTGCAACTCGAGTACTTTCTATTTATGTAGTGTATATAGTGAAAATCAACAAGATCGGGCAAATGTAACATATAGCCCCCATACAACCGATTGTTCAGATATAAGGTTTTTTGGCCAAAACTTCTGCAATTAAAAAGTTAGGACCGTAAAATTTTGCAACTCGAGTACATTCTATTTATGTAGTGTATATAGTGAAAATCAACAAGATCGGGCAAATGTAACATATAGCCCCCATACAACCGATTGTTCAGATATAAGGTTTTTTGACCAAAACTTCTGCAATTAAAAAGTTAGGAACGTAAAATTTTGCAACTCGAGTACTTTCTATTTATGTAGTGTGTATAGTGAAAATCAAAAAGATCGGGCAAATGTAACATATAGCCCCCATACAACCGATTGTTCAGATATAAGGTTTTTTGACCAAAACTTCTGCAATTAAAAAGTTAGGACCGTAAAATTTTGCAACTCGAGTACATTCTATTTATGTAGTGTATATAGTGAAAATCAACAAGATCGGGCAAATGTAACATATAGCCCCCATACAACCGATTGTTCAGATATAAGGTTTTTTGGCCAAAACTTCTGCAATTAAAAAGTTAGGAACATAAAATTTTGCAACTTGAGTACTTTCAATTTATGTAGTGTGTAGAGGAAAATCAAGAAGATCGGGTAAATATAACATATAGCCCCATACAACCGGTTGTTCCGATATAAGGTTTTTTGGCCAATACTTCCGCATTTAAAAAGTTAGGAACGTAAAATATTGCACCTTTAGTACTTTCTACATATGTAATGTGTATAGTGTAAGTCAGTACAATTGAACACGTATAATATATAGCCTCCATACAATCGATTGTTCCGATAACTCGGATCCTATTATTTTGTAAGTTTTTTTTAAATTATAACAAAGATGTGTAATGTGTATAGTAAATATAGTTAAATTGACACAGGCTGTACTGGGGATCGAACAGTGAAAATCGTGACGTTTATTCATGAAAGGTATATAGCCTTCGGCACAGCCGAAGACAGCTTTCCTTACTTGTTTTCGAATAATTTAGTAGGCAAATTTGATTTTTTTCTAGACCTTTGACCCCGAATAACTTCTTTAGCACAAATGGGATCGATGGGGACTTTCGCAGTTTTCTTCCTAATATTTGTATTGAATTTCCAGGTCTACCACTTGGTCTTAGGTAATTTTTCGAAAAACTTACCGGTTAAGCGTCAATAAATGACGCAAGCCAAGATTAGATTAGATATTAGAAATGTATTGCTCCGAGCGGGCTTTGATACCGGTACCTTCAATTTCTAATATCTAACCACAAGGCTATTGCTGTCTACATTTGAAAGTGGCTTAACTGCAGTTTTTCTTCGATTTTTGTTTTGTTGTTGCCCATAGCCTACTGCCTCCAACTGTGCTATTTTTTAATATAGTTGGTGTTGTTCTAAATGGCTTGTGCTCAGCCTAAATTAAACGGGTATTTGTTTTAGTGGTCTTGAATTTTTACAATTAAGTAAGAATTTTATGAGCGTGTAATGCAGTTTTTCTTCAAAACAAAAACCAAATAATTATAGGAATTTGTCAATAAGAATTATTAGCATAAAATTCCTACTTACATGTCGAAATGCAAGAACGCTAAAACAAATACCCGTTTATATCATATTTCTTCATACATACACTTTCGAATAAGAAAAGCACACCAATCAAGTAAGAGGAGCAAAAATGCCACGCCCACATTAACCCTTTTTCAATTTTTTTAAACAAAACAATTAGAAAACCAGATCTTCGAAGGGTCCAACTTCGAGAGCCCGTAACCAACTTTTGATTGCTAACTTCGAAAAACTTCTTTTACTTAGATATGTCTGGTTGGTTTGGTCCAATACCCAGAAAAAAAATTTAGTTTGTCTTATAGTGTAATTTATTATATGTAATTTTTTTCCACTCACCTCCTTACCATTCTTATAGCATACTTTACATAGGTACTTTTTATTATCATACTGATTCTGATAATTACATGGATGTTGATTCATGTGTGTTTCGCCATCAGTCAAATGACCCATCGAACGTTGACAACGTTGGTTGCACGCTTCACAACGTACCGGACATGTCAATGATTGTTCGGGAAAAGGATTTGTTGATTTCTCTTCAATTTCACCAGAGAATTTTGTGTTGAGCGCATGCATCGCCTTGAATACAACACTAAGTTGACGTGGCGAACGTACAGTGGTATTTTCGATTTCCAATTTTATTACAGCCTTCAATTTACTATAATTGGTAGCAACTGATTTTGATGTTTGTATGCCAATATAACGTAATGAGCTAAAAGCGTTAATTTTATAATTGAGACGTTCGAAATGATTGCGTAGTTGATCTTCGACGTTTTCAGCAACGGCTGGAAGGAAAAAGGTTTTTTTTTGTTTTTAAATTTGTAATTAAGTAGTAGTTTTCGAACATAACGAGACGCTCTCAAATAAAGCAGGCGACGCCCACACTTTTTTAATTAATTTTTTACAATTAGAAAACAAAAATTACCAAGGGGCGAGCATGGAACTTCTGAAACCCATATCCAAGTCTTGGAGGCTAACTTCGAAAAGGGGAAATTACTTTTTTTACTTATGTTTCAATCTCATTAAAAATGGATTGGCAAAATACCCAGCTGCTGCTGTACAGTGCCAACCATATTTTCGATATCGAACATTTTCAAAAACGTCAAAGATTAGCTTGTTTCCAAAAAATGAGTTGTTGTTGGTTTGGGATTATGCTGGTAAAAGGATATGTTACTAGAGAGTCTGAAACCGATTAAGATAACGTTCCGGTTTCGCAACGTGTTTCGGTTTCGGTTCCGGTTTCGTTCTTCCACATTTATTTCGGTTTCGTTCCGGTTTCGGTTTCCAAATAAAAACACGAACAAAATAAATTTTACTACTAAAGGTCTGAATTTTCATAATTTTTTTTCTGCGGCCGTGATGGAACTTCTCCAATATAATAACAAATTTTTCATGGATGAAATTTCTGCAAAACACATTCCTAAAGTTAGCTCTACTTTTTATTAGAAAAATATTAGAATTGAAAAATGAATCGGTTTTATTAACCGGTTACGGTTTCGGTTTCGTCCTTGGTTACTAGCCTGATTCACTTAAGTAAAGTTCATTGCAATGTCGAAACTCGGAAAGTAGTTTCGAAGATGAGAAAGATATTCCCCCTCAGTAAAGCTCTTGCAAGTTGGGTTTGTATGAATTAAGTCACACACTTTAGACAAATCTAAGGATTTTTTGATTTCTTAAAACTTCCGATGTCTTATACTTACAACCATCCAAGGGTTTACTATGCTGCGTCTCATGGAAGATGATAACTGCGGGTCCATGTGTCTGTGACATACCAGGTACTGGCAGAGATTGTAAGGCTTGTGCGAAATGTGAACAAAATGCTTGTGATGCTGAGCCCAAAAATTCAAACATATCACTGCGTAAACGCTCCGAACGTATGCGATATATAACAATATCGGATATGGCGAGAATCTGAAGTGAGAAAATAAAATAAAAAATTAGCTGAGTCTTTCTAGAGTAAAAGATATACATATAAAGTTCTCAGGCCAATTACATACCTTGAGCAACATGCGCATACGTCTATTATTATTTTTCGATGTACCCAACAAACCCTCCGTGTCCAAGCAAAGCACGTCCATGTCACGCTGTAATGCCGCATATACACCTATTGTACAAGATCTTTGCTCTTGTGATGTCTGAAAAACTTCGGCGCCATCGAAGAATGTGTGATTCATGGTATGCGATTTGCCATCGCCAGTATTGCCAAATATTGATACCACTTTGATTTTTGTATCATCCTTACATTTGAGTTTCTTGCGAAAGGATTCAGCTTTGGAGACATGTAAATTTTCTTCGGCGTCCATGAGTAGAAAAGAATGATCTGTAGAGCAATCGGGTATTTCATATTTGGCAATGGGTATACCAACATCGATCGATTTGAAATCATTGCTAATTTGTAAATTCGGATCGTAAGGATCGGACTGTATGGAATACAAGAGAAAAAATATTGTTTTTTAATTGGTTATTCACAGGTAAAAGTTTATAAGGACAATAATGGCGACATGGTAACCGACGTACAGAGTGTATTTAAATTATGGAGGGAGCACTTATCCTCACTGCTAAATTGCGAGGGAGACGTCGAACCCGATACCCCAATCCCTGACGTTGGAAAAGTCGTCCCGCCACCTGACTATGATGAAGTGAAGATAGCTATATTCCGGCTCAAAAACAACAAAGCACCTGGAAAAGACGGACTACCCGCCGAGCTGCTCAAACACGGAGGCCAAGAGCTGGTAAAAAGCATGCATCAGCTCTTATGCAGAATATGGTCAGACGAGCGCGAGATTGGAATTTAAGTGTGCTCTGCCCAATCCACAAAAAAGGCGATCCCGCTAACCGCACCAACTACCGCGGAATCAGTCTTCTTATTGTCGCGTATTGTGTGAAAGGCTGAAGCCCATCGTAGACAAACTGATTGGACCTTATCAGTGTGGCTTTAAACCTGGTAAGTCTACCATCGACCAGATTTTCACGATGCGCCAAATCCTGGAGAAGACCCATGATAAAACAATCGACACACACCATCTCTTTGTCGATTTCAAAGCCGCTTTTGACAGCGCAAAAATGAGTTGCCGGTATGCCACCATGTCTGAATTCGACTTCCCTGCAAAGCTTATACGGCTTTGCCAAATGACCTTGAACAACACCAGCAGCTCAGTCAGAATCGGCAAGGACCTCTTTGAGCGACTTGAAACCAAACGAGGCTTCAGACAGGGCGACTCCCTTTGGGGCGATTTCTTCAATCTGATGCGACAGATGATAATTCGAGCAGCAGAGCTAAACCGCAACGGTACAATCTTTTACAAGATTGTGCAATTGCTGGCATATGCTGGTGATATTGATATCTTTGGCCTTAACAATCGCGCCGTAAGCGCTGCCTTCTATGCAGTAACGTGCCTTCCATATAAGCCGAAAAGCCCGGCTTGCCTAGCTAATCCTCAATGAGCTACAATATGTTCATTTGGGTTCTTAAAAGGATATCCGGTTTTTATTTCCCTGCCTGCACCTACTACCTAATAGCTGTTAATAGCATAGAAACATAACAGCTTTTCCTGTCACCTGTCGGCTGATAACTCATTTACATAAAATTATTTCAGTGCGTGATGGCCATCTCTTCCTTACTTACTTAAAACAACCTTAAACCGCCTAGGCAATGATGGCCATCTCGCTTTTACTTATTGGCTTTTACCGGGCTTTCAAAACCAGTACGAATATGTGTGCTGAAGCAATTGTTTTTTTTTTTAATTTGGAAGTAATTTTATATGAAACTTTGAAGCCAGCTTCTGGCTGGTGTTACCGTAAGCAAAAACGAAAATGAAATTTGTTTATGTATGTATGTATCTACAATTTTAACATGTAAAGCGCTCTACTCAAAAATTATTGGCGCATATTTTAAAGTAGAAAAAAAAAGAATTCAATAGTGGTAGGTGCTGTAATTTTTTTTATTTGCTAGGCACTATAAAATATAAAAAAGATTTTCCCTTGGATTGGAAAAGCTTAAAGAATCTGCAAACAATAACTTGCCTATTAGCGGAACCTGAAAGTTTAAGTTTTTCCCCCCTTCTGCAAAAGTCGAAATGTTCTCTGGCAGCAGTATGTGCTTTCGTTGGGGTTATAAAGACGGGGGCTTGCCTTGATTGATACACGTAGGCACGCCACTGCTTCTATGGACTGAATAATGAAGCGAATAAGGTGGGTCTTGCGGTCAACGAGGACAAGACGAAGTATTTTCTGTCACAAAGAAAGAATCGTCGCACCTGCGCCTTGGCAGCCACGTCGCCGTTGATAGTTACAAATTTGAAACTGTGAGGAATTTCGTCTATTTGGGAACCAGTATTAACACCAAAAATAATATCAGTCTAGAAATCCAACGGAGAATCACTCTTGCCAACAAGTGCTACTTTGGACTGAGTAGGCAATTGAGAACCCAGTGGGAAAGGGTAATGTTTGGTAATGTATATCCCCTATAAAAATTTTTATGTATAATGGAATTCATGCATTACTGTTTCTACAGCAATGTCATAGGAAAAGTAATGTTTTTGAAAAATTTAACTTTACGAAATACATTACATGGGAAGATTTTTCAAATATTTTTTCATGCGTTACTTTGCGCATGCTTCTTTTCATGGATGAAAAAGGTAATGCATTACCTACTTTCCTACTGGGAAGTAAAGTCCTCTCTCGAAGAACAAAGATCACGTTCAATAAGTCTCTCATCATACCTGTCCTGATGTATGGCTCAGATTCATGGACATTGTCAAGAGAAGATGAGATGGCGCTCAGAGTATTTGAGAGAAAACTTCTCTTCAGATATGACAATAGTCCAGCGAATTAAAGCCCAAAGTCTCCGCTAGCTGGGTCATTTTATGCGAATGGACAAAGAAGCTCCAGCACAGAAGGTTTTCTATCGTCATACGAATTCGGCAGCAGAGGAAAGTGTATGCCTCGACTGAGATGGTTAAGCGCCAATAAATGATGATGATAAAAAGTTTATAAGAGATATAAGATAGAAAAGAATAGGAATACGATAACTAACACTCGACAGGAGACGAAAGAGCGTAACAATCCATGTGATTTTGGTTAAAGGACGGTCGATTTTTCGTACACTATGTGAATTTTTCATTCATCTTCGCTTCTAGTATTCGAAGATATCTTTTCGCTTTAGTCTGGGAACAGTAGTATTGAGGTTTATTGGTGTTGTGGTGTTAACCTTGTACTCTGGGAACAGTTATATTGACTTTATTTTTAAAAATAGAAGATTGATAGTATAAAAATTACTTCTACCCACCTCCTCTTCCTCCGCGTCCAATGGTACAGCAAACCACATATTTGCACCATACAAGAAAAATATATTGAGGTGCAAAAGTACTAATATTCTATTGTAGTTCGCATAATGCCAGTTCTAGAATTGCATCAAGTACGCAACTTACAAATAAAGTGCGCATATTTTATTAGGCTCATCAATGCTTATAAATTGCATTAATTGTATTTCATCATAAATAATATTATCATACATATATCACTTAAGAAAAGAGGATTACCACTATATAGCAAAAAAAAAAATATTCACAAATAAAAACTGAAGTGTTTCTACGCCTGAGCGCTTTATTACTTTGGTGCGCGTAAAGCTTTTGTTGTGGATTTGCGCTTTGCTTCTTGTGAAAATTATCAAAAGTAAAAAAAACAGCTGTGCTTACTGGTAACAAAGAGATAAATGATAAACCTGATAGAGATAAAACAAAGCATCTGCGTCAGACAGCATGGAAGCGGAAACTGGCAAAGGCGTACGGAACTCAGAGGGCAAATCAGCAAGCAAAACAAATAAACCAAGTCAACAATAAATGCTAAATACGATGTACACATGTCGATCTTCGATTATAATTCGCTGGCTTCGTGAGCAAATCTCTCAAGTCCATTTTTTTTTTTAAATGAGATTTGAATGCAAAACGATGTAGTTATTTAGAACTGTACTATCGTTTTGCATTAAAATCTCATTTAAAAAAAAATGGAGTTACGACATTTTCTCACGAAGCCAGCGAATTGTTATTTCTTTTTGAAGTTAACTTCTTAGGCGGCGATATGAAGTTTTGATCGAGAGTAAACTTTGAGAGTAAACAAAGATCACGCTCTATAAGTCTCTCATCATACCAGCCCTGATGTACGGCTCGGAATCATGGAAAGTGTCAAGAGAAGATGAGATGGCCCTTGGAGTATTTGAGAGAAAAGTTCTCCGGAAGATTTATGGTCCTTCCCGTGATGCCAAGGACGAGTATCGGAAATTTAACGATGAGCTGTACGAGCTTAACGCAGACCTGACCATAGTTCAGCGGATTAAAGCCCAAAGGCTCCGCTGGCTGGGTCATGTTATGCGAATGGACAAAGAAGCACTAGCACAGAAAGTTTTCTATCGACACCAGAATTCGGCAGCAGAGGAAGGGGGAGACCTCGACTGAGATGGAAACAACAGGTGGAGGATGACTTGAACTCCCTTGGGGTTTCCAATTGGCGTCAGTTATCGCTAAAAAGGAATGACCGGCGTGCTTTGATACGAAACGGCCAAAATCGCCTAGGCGGTTAAGCGTCATTATGACGCAAGCCAAGATTAGATTAGAACTTTGATAAAATTGTATTCTGTAATAGATGATACAACGGAAATTAAATTTTCGTAATAACTAGAAGACGCTATTCTTTTATATTTGTATATCCGCCACTATCTATACAGATAGTATGATTCATTCTAAGTTTATATAAATCGGTGTTGCCACTTAGGGCGGTTTACAGTAGAGCTGCACAACTATCGATAGTTCGAAACTATCGTATACTATCGTCATTTAAGTGTAGAGGAACTTGAACTCCGAACATATCCATACATAATTTACATGTATATGTGCCAAAAAAAGTAAAAAGTTACAAATATTGCAATTTGAGCGTTAATTTCCAAATAAGTACGATCACAGTGTCACTTAATATTATACACATCACAAATTTTCAATGCACTGGCACTATCGAAACTATTGACTATCGATATATCGCCAAAAAAAAAAAACAATCGATACTATCGAAAATACTATGGATAGTTTTGCAGCTCTAGTTTACAGGGATGCCACCTACCTCAATTTTTTAAATATAGCGCTAGATATGCCAATATGGGTATCAAATGAAAGGTATTTTGGACAGTATTCCATTCCGTATTCCAAATATGACAGTTTCCAGGAGGGCTGATACCTAGGGTTGCCACCTGACTGCATTTTATTTATTTTTCCTTATATCTCGGGAACAGCTTGACCGATTTGTATAAAATTTGGCGTACAGAGTTCCTTTCTCGATTTTTTTTTAAATATTGATATGTCAATATGGATATCAAATGAAAGGTATTTTCCCCGTATTTCAACGATGTCATATTTAAGCAGGGTTGAAGCCTAGAGCTGCCACCGAACCGCATTTTATTTATTCTTTTTTTTCATTTTCGGATACGTTAACGGAAATTTTGCCGGCTGGGAGGGTTCTTTTAAATTCGATTTGAAACTAGAAAATTCGACGTTTTTTAACTTTTGAAGTTATGAAAAAAATGTTGTCTACATTTTTTGCATCCATATCATCAGAGCGGGAGGTCAATATGTCTTTCTCCACTTTCCCCTTCTTTTTGCCTTTTTTCCTTCTACACAATTTAGTAATTTTTCAACTTTCAAATTTCCTTCATTTAATTTTACTTAATTTTACTGTTCCATTCCTTTCCTTTCCTTTACTTAACATTCCTTTCTTTAATTTCCCTTCCTTTAGGAAAAGTCTTTTCGTTTCCTCCTCTTTCTTTTGTTCTATTAATTTTTAATTTTTATTTTAACTATCTTTCCTTTTCATACCTTTCATTTCCTCCTCTTTTTTTTCTCTCCTTTCCTTTACTTGCCTTTCCATTCCTTTACTTTCCTTTCCATTCACTTCACTTCTTCACTTTCGTTTCGTTTCTTTTCCTTACATTATTCCAATCCCTTTCGTATCTATTTGTATACCTTTCATGAACATGAAATGGTATTATAACTTTGGTCCGATGTTTGTAAATATGAGAAGAAGAAGAGATAGACCCATCAATAAGTATACCATTTTCCAATATAGGATGACGAGATGAGTTGATTTAGCAATGTCCGTCTGTCCGTCTGTCTGTTTGAACGCAAACTAGTTTTTGAGATATTTGGCTGAAATTTGGTATGCGGCCACCATTTTCCAATATAGGAATCATTTGTCGGAACCAGCAAGATCGGACCGATATTACATATAGCTCCCATTCAACCGATTATTCCGATAAACGGATTTTGGGCTATAACTCCTGTAATTAAACAGGTAGGAACGTGAAATTTTGGATGCATCGCTATTTTTATATGTGAAATATCGATGTTGAAAATCATCGAGATTGGATAAATATTTCACATAGCCCCCATACAATCGATTGTTCCGATAAGCGGATTTTGGGCTATAACTCCTGTAATTAAACACGTAGGAACGTGAAATTTTGGAAGCATCGCTATTTTTATATGTAAAATATCGATGTTGAAAAACATTGAGATGGGATACATATTTCACATAGCCCCCATACAATCGATTGTTCCGATAAACGGATTTTGGTAGATAACTCCTGTAATTATGTAGGTAGGAAAGTGAAATTTTGGAAGTATCGCTATTTTTATATGTGAAATATGGATGTTGAAAATCATTGAGATGGGATAAATATTTTACATAGCTCCCATACAATCGATTATTCCGATAAGCGGATTTTGGTCTATAACTCCTGTAATTAAACACGTAGGAACGTGAAATTTTGAAAGCATCGCTATTTTTATATGTAAAATATCGATGTTGAAAATCATTGAGATGGGATAAATATTTCACATAGCCCCCATACAATCGATTGTTCCGATAAACGGATTTTGGTAGATAACTCATGTAATTATATCGGTAGGAACGTGAAATTTCGGAACTGTTGCTATTTTAGAATGTGGAATGTCGATGTTAAAAATCAATGAGATTGGACCAATATAACACATCGCCCCCATATAATCGATAGTTCCGATAATTTCGGTATGAGCTAAAGTTAAATTCACACAGGCTGCACTGGGATCAAACAGTGAAAATCGTGACGCTTATTCATGAAAGGTATTTAGCCTTCGGCACAGCCGAAGACAGCTTTCCTTACTTGTTTTCTTTTCTTTTCTTTTTCTTCTCATTTTCTTTCCTTTCACTACCTTTATTTTCCTTTTTTTCTTTGCCCTCATTTCCTTTCTCTTAATTTTCTGTCCTTTCATTTCCTTTTCTTTCCTTTCCTTTATACTTTTATTCATTTTATTTTTCTTTTTTTTGTAGTATTTCCTTTCCTTTCATTTCCTAAAAAATCCTTTCTTTACTTGCAATAATCTGAATGTGACTGTTCGCGTCGCGTTGCGTTTTATAAAATAGCCTCTTAATTTTTCTTCAAGAAATATGTGGGACATTCCACCCAAAAGAGGAAAAGTACCAAATTTTTAAAATGCCATAAACTCCCACTGCTCTGACAGAACTTTTCAATAAAGGTCTTTTTATTATCATGGGTTAGGGATAACTAGTTGCATAGCTAAATTTTTAGGGAACTGCATCGATAATACTGAAAAAACTTAAAAATTGTATCACGAAAAAACAGGAAAATGTCCCAGGAGTCACACTCTTTAACCTTTGTAAAAAGTTTCTAAAAGCTAATACTGATCTTATTTTTATAGAATATGGTGCTATGTAGTATGTACTTTCGATCATATACAAATTGTAGTTCAAAGTTGAACTGTAAAGCCAAAATTCGTTTTCGTGCTCACAAAGGTGCAACAAAGTGATTTTTCGGTATCCCGGGAGTCACACTCACTTACTGAGCAGTTATAAAGCTATTTGTTGTTATTTCGCCAATTCTTTTAATGCATTTATTGTATTGGATATTTATCCATTTCGATAAATATATTTCATAGCAATTGAAATCCCAATGTTAGTTTATTAAGTCAAAGTTGATTAAGCTCACGAGTCAAATGTCCCAGGAGTCACGATGGAATGTCCCATGTGCCACTTGATATTTTTCTTGCAGAAACCTGTGTTGCCGTATTGGTATTTCACTAAAAAATAGTAGTAGAGTTTCGTTGCAATTTACTTGTGAACTGCGTACCACCTCGAGAAAAGTTTGAGAAGAAATTTTCTTGAGCATTTCTTGAGCGTTTTTTTATATGGAGTTTTTGCTTTTCGCGAAGTGCGCACCACCCTTTAATACTAAATAAATTTTGAAAAAGTAACTTTACCTCGTGAAGGGTGGACACCTTGCCGCGATACGAGGGCTTAAGTCGATAGCCACAGGGCTATGCTGCCCTTGTGATCATAGCGCCGCCGGTACTACATCACGAGAGAAGCCAAGCCTCTCTGGCGCGACGACTAAGATCTTCCCCCTCCCAATCCAGGGTGTTATGCGACCACGTGCCCGCCCGAGCCTCTCTGATACCGGGCCGCCTCGGAGAGTAACTATGGCCTTACCGCGGTATGGGGCTCTGCCGCGGCGGACGACACATTCCCCTTACTCTTCCCTTGACCCTAAACTGGCCTTGCCCGGCGAGGGGTCGTACGAACAAGATGATAAATAGTAACAAAAACCCTAAAACTAAAGATACAACAATGTATACTGCACAGCAGAGGAGGAAAATGCTGGAGCAAGCGAGAACGCAACGTCGGAGGCCAAACTCCATTTCTTTATCAGCCGAGAGATCGACAGCGATGGCAACTACGGGTCGATTAGCTCTGGATAACAAGGGGGCAATCCCCAAAGTAAGTACCGGTACAAACACAGTGAAGCCAACAACGGCTGATGCTAAAGCCCTAGTAAGTGCCGGTACCGAAACCAAGTCTTTAACGCCTGTAGCAGTGGTCTCACGACCTGGCCCCAGAGATCCAAATAAGGGAACGACCGCGATGGCAACTACGGGTCGAAATTTACCCCAAAAGACATCTCCCAGTCGCTCTGAGTACTTGGACAAGAGAGCGGCCGCGAGGATCCTGAAGTAATACGAGGGTATTTCACAAGAGACGCTATCGCCGAATGCTAGAAAGACGGTGGAGATGGCTGAAGCTATCTTACCGAACTTCCAAAGCGATTACGCGTCAAAGAAGGTTAATGGAAATCCCTTCAAACGCCAGAGATCGGACGTGGATTTAAAACCTCACCCGAAGCGGCAGCAACACGCCTCCGTAGTGGGTAAACTCAGCTTTGCTGAAGTGAGTAAGGATAGGATCCTCATAGGCGTCATTGACCGAGGTAACGAAAGCTGGGCCATCCCTAGGGACCAGTGGCGGTACGTCCGGAACGCTATCGGTAATGCCCTTCTCGACATTATGGATGAGTCTCCGAGTGCCACGCCGATGGGTTCTGATGCGGGATGGCAACAGGGCCGAATCAAGGTATTCGCTTGCGAGGATGCAAAAACTGTTGCACTGTACAAGGCAGCAGCTGCAAGACTGGGTGAGATCTACCAAGGGGCAAGAATCGAGGTTGTCGACTGGAAGGACATCCCGGCTCGGCCAAGGGCCACTCATGGCGGCGCTTCCATTTATACTGATGGCTCGAAGTTAGACGGCAGAGTTGGAGGAGGGGTTTATTCAAAGGATCTGAACCTTGAGCTCTCCTTCAGACTACCTGATCACTGCAGTGTCTTCCAGGCTGAAGTTTCAGCAATCATGGACGCCGCGGCTTGGATAGGCCAACACACTATCAGACAGGACATTTTTATATTCAGCGACAGCCAGGCGGTCATCAAATCCCTTGGCTCTTACTCGTTCAACTCTGAACTGACGCTCAGCTGTCGTCGATCTCTACAAGAGATGGCCCAACAGAATCGCGTTAACCTCACATGGGTCCCGGGGCATAGGGACATTGAGGGAAATTGTAGGGCAGACGAACTTGCGAGGCAGGGCACGAGCAAGCAGGTTCTTCGGGATAAAGAGCGCTTAGGTATGCCGTTTGCCACATGCAAGCTTATGCTGAAGGAGTACACACTCCGCCAAGCCAACGAAAGATGGCTGCAATCTCCAGGATGCCGGATATCCAAAGAAACCTGGCCGAAATGGGAGCATAAAAGATCAAGACAAATTTATGCCATAAGGAGAAGAGAAATCTCCATATTAATAGGCGTATTAACTGGGCACTGCCTCATTGGTAGACACGCAGAAAGACTTGGTGTGCCCTACCGACGATGCTGTAGGAGTTGTAAGGATGATGAGGAGGAGGAAACGGTGGAGCACCTCATCTGCAACTGCCCGGCTTTAAGTGGCGCGAGAATGCGCTTTTTGGGAGTTCCCTTCCTGGTTAGCCTACGCCAGGTCACGGAGCTGGACATAAAGGACCTTATGGCCTTCATCAAGTTATCTAAATGGTTCGAGGAGGAGTAACGGTGTCGGTATAGGAAAGTCAGTCCCGGGATTCTGCTATATGGAGAATTCCGTTAATACCGGGATTTCCCATATGGCAGGGTCCCGGAACTGACTTTCCTAGTGTTGGTGGTATCACAACGGGCCTTTTAATACTGGCCTAGGTGTGCCTCTGCGGCAGCCACTTGAAACTAACCTAACCTAACTTTACAAAAAAAAAGTTGTTTAACCCTTTTTTTGTAGCCCACTCAATTCCTTTAAGAATCTGTATCTATCTTTGTTGTACATGGATATTTGCATTTTTGGCAAATCGAAAAAAATATGCTAATTTTTGAGGCTAGAATACTAGAAAACGGCTAGTCTGAGAAAATTTTGGTCAAGGCAAATTTTGTAGGGAATTCGATTTCCTTCAAAAATATGGCGCAGTGAAATAACCCCCGCGGAAATAACGCAAAATTAATTCTTTCCCGGCAAAATAACGGCAAAATATGAAACAAGTCCGGTTTCGATAACTTGTCTCTAACACCGTTTTCATTAGGGTGCTTAGCTAAGTTGACACGAAACTTCGTATATGAAAAAGTCCAAAAATAATTGCCCGGCAAAATTAATTCTTTCCCGGCAAAATAACGGCAAAATATGAAACAAGTCCGGTTTCGATATCTTGTCTCTAACACCGTTTTCATTAGGGTGCTTAGCTAAATTGACACGAAACTTCGTATATGAAAAAGTCCAAAAATAATTGCGCGGCAAAATTAATTCTTTCCCGGCAAAATAACGACAAAATATGAAACAAGTCCGGTTTCGATATCTTGTCTATAACACCGTTTTCATTAGGGTGCTTAGCTAAGTTGACACGAAACTTCGTATATGAAAAAGTCCAAAAATAATTGCCCGGCAAAATTAATTCTTTCCCGGCAAAATCACGGCAAAATATGAAACAAGTCCGGTTTCGATATCTTGTCTCTAACACCGTTTTCATTAGGGTGCTTAGCTAAGTTGACACGAAACTTCGTATATGAAAAAGTCCAAAAATAATTGCCCGGCAAAATTAATTCTTTCCCGGCAAAATAACGGCAAAATATGAAACAAGTCCGGTTTCGATATCTTGTCTCTAACACCGTTTTAATTAGGGTGCTTAGCTAAGTTGACACGAAACTTCGTATATGAAAAAGTCCAAAAATAATTGCCCGGCAAAATTAATTCTTTCCCGGCAAAATCACGGCAAAATATGAAACAAGTCCGGTTTCGATATCTTGTCTCTAACACCGTTTTCATTAGGGTGCTTAGCTAAGTGACACGAAACTTCGTATATGAAAAAGTCCAAAAATAATTGCCCGGCAAAATTAATTCTTTCCCGGCAAAATCACGGCAAAATAACGGCAAAATATGAAACAAGTCCGGTTTCGATATCTTGTCTCTAACACCGTTTTCATTAGGGTGCTTAGCTAAGTTGATATCAAGTTAGCAAAGCACCCCAAAATTCCGTTAAAAAATTACACGGCAAAATTAATTCTTTCCCGGCAAAATAGCGGCAAATTATCCACCTGGTCCCGACTCGATTGCATTAGGGTGCTTAGCTAACTTGACACTCATCTATCTCCTTGTGACACGGAAATATTCCATGGGGATTATGTTTCGTGGCCATCCTTTAGGGACCTTTGTCGCAAAGGCCCCATTAACCAATTTAGGCTTCGGGATGGCGTGGGCAAACTTGAAAGCGGCATATGAGAACAAGCGAGTTCTAGTAAACAACCATTTGAAGGTACTATTTTCGCTTCCAGTCATTCGGACTGAAAGCGCGGCGGCATTGAAAGAGTTGCAGCGGAATATAAATGGATGTCACACTGCCTTGGAGATGCATGAGGTCAAGGTGGAAAATTGGGACCCAATTTTAATTTTCCTGAGTTCGAACAACCCTCCAGAAACAACGCTGAGTCTATGGGAACAATCTATAGTGGATAAAACTTCTTTACCGGCCTGGAAACAAATGGATGCATTCCTCACGCAACGTTTTAGAACATTGGAGTCTATTGGAGATGTGCAATGTTCTACAACTTCGTCTTCGGGAAATAAACCGCAAAACCCAACTGGCCAAAAGAAAGTGGCCCTTGCAACAAATATATCGTCGTCGAACTGCATCTTGTGCCCAAAACAACAACATCCTTTGCGCTTATGTACCAAATTTTGAGCTCTTTCGATAAATGATAGGTTCGGTTTAGTTAAAAAACACAACTGCTGTCTAAATTGTCTGTTAAAAGGCCACTCAATCAAGAACTGTAGTAATCAATTTTCGTGTTTAAAATGCAAAAGTAGACATCATACCCTACTTCACCGAGTGCCTTCTCAGAATCCAACGCACAAAGACTCAACAACAACAACTGCTTCACAAGCATTTCACATCAACATACAGTCCACTTCGTCAAATAGTAGTCCGCCGGCAGAGGGATAAAATTTGAAATCGTCAAATTTATCCTCGGCACTTCTTGGAACTGCGATGGTTAATATTTGTCACTGGGGGTCAACATATGTCGCTCGGGCATTGATTGACTCAGCCGCAGAAGCGTGGTTCATTTCGGAGCGACTTCGTAATCTTCTAAAGGAGTGTAATGGGGTGTGGTTGCTGAGTGACCGCGCTCAATCTCGACTCTTGCGTCCTCGTTCGTGCACTCTGGGCAACGTTGAGCTACCTAGGCTCGCGGCAGAAAGAGAGGGAGCCCCGGTGGGGCCACTCTGACATACTTGGTTTAAGGGCTCACCGGGGTCTTTTTCGCAGCGTCTGTACACCATGAGGTGCGGCTGTAAGCGAGCGTCTGTCTTGAAGCAAGCGGCTCGCTATATAAATGTGCAAAACTTTTCCCTCCCAATCCAGGGTGTTATGCGATACCGTGCCCATTGGACGTTTGCAGCCGGGAGGCAAGTCGTGGCTGTAGTCGAACGGAGCCTCACTGATACCGGGCCGCCTCAGTGACTAACTATGGTCTTACCGCGGTATGGGGCTCTGCCGCGGCGGACGACACACTTCCCCTTACACTACCCTTGACCCTAAGCTGGCCTTGTCCGGCGAGGGGCCGTACGAACAAGATGAAGAACACACAAAATACAAAGCAATTAATGACTTCGTTTACTCCGCAGCAGAGAAGAACTATGCTGGAGCAAGCGAAAACACAACGCCGGAGGACAAACTCCGCCTCAAAGTTAACTGGGAGGCCGACAGCGATGGAAACTACGGGTCAGTCATCCCCCAAACTGCTATCAAGTAAGAGTTACTTGATGGGAGCAAGCAGCAGTGCGGCTGCCTACGCAGTCAAGCAGAAAACGGCGGAAGCTAAACTTCCATCAAGCGCTGGTACGAAACCCAATCTCTTCACATCTGGGGCAATGGTCTCACGACCTGGTTTCAGAGTTTCGAAAGAGAAGGACGACGCCGCAAAGGGAGAGACCGCGATGGCAACTACGAGTCTGAATCCCCCCCAAGAGGCATCTCCCCGACGCTTTGCGTACTGGGATAAAAGAAAGGCCGCAAGGATCCTTAAAAAATATGAGGGAGCATCGCAAGAGAAGCTGTCGCCGGAAGAAAGGAAGATGGTGGAGGAAGCGAAAGCTCTGATACCAAATTTCCAGAGGCCCTATGTGCCTAAGAGGGTGAACGGTAATCCCTTCAAACGCCAGAGATCGGACGGAGAGGTAAACCCCCATCCGAAGCGGCATCAGTCCAACCCCGTAGTGGGAAAACTCAGCTTTGCTGAAGTAACCAAGGACAGAATCCTTATAGGTTTCATTGACCGAGGTAACGACCGTTGGTCCATCCCCAAATACCGGTGGCCGTATGTCCGGAATGAAATGGGCAGGGCCCTCCTCGACTTAATGCGTGAGTCTCTGGGTAGTCCGCCGCGAGGTACTGACGCGGGCTGGCACCAAGGTCAGATCAAAATATTCGCGTGCGAGGATGCAAGAACTGTCGCACTGTATAAGGCAGCAGTTGCAAGACTGGGTGAAGTCTACCCAGGGGCAAGACTAGATGTCGTCGACTGGAAGGACATTCCTGCTCGGCCAAGGGCAAGGGCATGGATTCCTGCCGTCCCTGCAGAACCCGAGAATATTCTTGAGATGCTGCAGGTCTGGAATCCGTCTCTCCCGACGCAGGATTGGGGCGTCAATCTGGTCGATGATGTGGTTGGGCCCAATAGACAGGTGGTTATCACTCTGAATAAGGAGGCGCTCGAGCCCCTTAAACGGTGCAACGGACGAGTGCATTACGGCTTGGGTCAGATCGTGATCCACGTATACCGTGGCGATGCACAGCGCGCTGCTATTCCGGGCGCTCCGGAGGACTCGGAGATCGAGGCATCGGAAGGGGAAGCAGAGGAGTCCGACGCGGAAAGTATGTTATCCGCCACGTCAAATTGCGATGGTGCTGCGAGCAACTCGGCGATAGAAGAAAGCCTGCTTGACGAAGAAGGCCTCGACGTCACGATCGTGGCTAAACCTGAGCACACTAACGTTGATGCTGCTTCAGACAGCAGGGTTCCCGCCACGCCAAATCGTGCAGGTGCTCTGAACAACTCCTCGTTGAGAGACAGCCCCCGGAACAGGCCAGACCTCGACGACACGCTGGCGGCAGGGAAGTCTGAGCTCTCTCATGTTGGTGGTGCTTCAGATAAATCTGCACAAATCTAAAGCAGCCTCGGCTGTTTTAAGCAGTCGTCTTTCTAAAGGCGACGTAGACGTGGTCCTTATCCAAGAGCCCTGGGTCAATAGCTCTAGGATCTGTGGATTGGGGACTAAGCTCATCCAAGCCAATGATGAGGGCAAGGTCAGAACCTGTATTTTGGTAAAGTCTGAGCTAAACACCTTTCTATTACCCAACTACTCAAATGGTGACGTTACAGCTGCCAGCTTAACAGTCGGCAGCACCAGCCTAACGATGGCGTCGGTCTATATGCCCTATGACGCCGAAGAACCTCCTCCACAAAAGGAGGTGAAAGATCTGGTGGATAATCTCTGTACGGGCCATCTTATTATTGGAGCTGACGCTAATGCTCATCACGTCCAGCGGGGAAGCTCCGATATTAACGCTAGGGGCGAGTCTCTGTTTGACTACCTACTAACAACTAACCTGGTGGTTTGTAACGTGGGTAACGAGCCTACTTTTATAACTAAAGCTCGTAGGGAGGTTATAGACCTCACTGTTTGTAGCGAAGGCGCTTATGAGTGGGTCAGAAAATGGCGTGTTCTTGATGAGCATTCATTTTCTGACCATCGGTACATGGAAATTGTGTTAGACTTTATTGTTGAGCAGCCAGTTATGAAACGAAATCCACGCAACACTAACTGGCAGCTACATAACCAAATATTAGCTAGGGACCTACCAGTATTACCTCCACAAGCCCCCTCATCAGTGGGAGAACTGGATGATCTGGTAACGACCTTTACAACGGCGCTCTCAAATGCCCTAGAGCAGGCTTGTCCAGTACCAAAACCACGCGGCAAACATAGACCCAACTGGTGGTCTTACGACCTGGATTCGTTCCGTATATCATGCAGGAAGCAATTTAACAAGGCCAAGAGCATCGGTACGGAGCCTGAATGGCTCGAATATAAAGCTAAACTGAGGGCCTATAAAAAGGCTCTAAGGCAAGCGAAGAGAACTTCGTGGAGAAATTTCTGCACCGGGGTCGAAAAAGTCGATGATACAGCGAGACTTAGACGAGTGCTATCAAAAACTCAAACAGCCATTAGCTATTTACGGAAGCCTGACGGATCTTGGACCAGCACGGAAGGGGAAACCCTGGAGCTGCTCCTGAACACACACTTTCCGGGGAACTTGTATGATGCACCTGTAGCATCTGCAACAAACCTGGCGGTAAACATACCCATTACGGAGGAAAGGGTAAGGTGGGCAATCAAAAGCTTTGAGCCGTTCAAGGCAGCTGGGCCAGACGAGATTTTCCCCGCACAACTCATAAACACGCTGGAAATATCAGCTAAATGGCTGGTAGTTCTCTATTCAGCCTGCCTGGCTCTTAATTACATTCCGTGCTCCTGGAGAAGCGCCACGGTAGTCTTTATTCCAAAGGCTGGGAAGGCCTCACACTATGAGCCTAAAGACTACAGACCGATCAGTCTCTTGTCTTTTGCACTTAAAACCTTCGAGAGGATAATTAGCGATTATCTCTCCTCTACTATTGATAGCAACCTTATTTCTAGCTATCAACATGCATACACCAAAGGTAAATCAACGGAAACTGCGCTCCACAGCCTAGTCTCTATTGTTGAAAAATCATTGCATGAAAAGGAGTACTGTCTCGTGGCCTTTCTGGACATCGAAGGGGCTTTCAACAATATAAGGCCGGAGGCTATTAACACTGCTTTAACAAACCTGGGCATAAATAGGTCTCTTATTGGACTAATTGATCAACTACTAAAGGGAAGGAAAATAGTTTCTTCACTGGGAACAGTTGATCTTTCACGCTATGTCACAAGAGGAACGCCTCAGGGTGGTGTTCTCTCCCCGCTCCTATGGAACCTCACCGTAAACTCGCTGCTACGAGACACAAGGTGGGGGGGTGGGAAGATAGTGGCATATGCAGACGATTTAGCTATTGCATATAGGGGCAAATTCCCACACACCCTGTGTGACTTGATGCAAGTAGCACTGCGAGAAGTTTCTTCATGGTCCTCTCGCTGCGGACTTAGCATCAACCCGGCAAAGGTGGAGCTTGTCCTTTATACCAGGCGGTACAAGATACCACCGTTGAACCTACCAGAACTAGATGGCGTGCGCCTGAACTTGGCTGACAAAGCCAAATTCCTAGGCACAGTTCTAGATAGAAAGCTTAACTGGAAGGAGAATGTCATCCAGCGCCAGAGGAAAGCGTGCATTGCACTTTACACGTGTAAAAGAGCCATTGGCAAAAAATGGGGGCTCAGCCCCAAAATTTGCAGATGGATCTACACTGCGATAATCCAGCCAATTATGCTGTATGGAGTCGTGGTATGGTGGCCTGCGCTAAGAAAGGCAACAAACCTAAATCTGTTAGGGAAAGTCCACAGATCGAGCATGATCTGTATAAGCGGGGCGTTAAGAACAACGCCCAATGAAGCTCTCCAGGCCATTCTTGGCTTTTTGCCACTCGATCTGGAAGGGTACCGGGCAGCAGCAGCATCGGCTGTGCGTCTAAGGGAAACGTCCGTCTGGGGCGCAAGCACTATTGGACACTCCTGTATTCTAAGATGTTACAGCTTTCTCCCTCTGAGCACAGATCGGTGTGCGACCACAACAGTCGGATATTGTTGTTTTAGAATAAACATTCCCAGCAGGGAAGACTGGGAGAACATAGATCGGTGTCCCGCTACTAATGGCGGCACTTTTATATACACCGACGGCTCGAAGTTAGACGGCAGAGTCGGAGGAGGGGTTTACTCAAGGGATTTGGACCTAGAACTCTCCTTTAGACTACCTGATCACTGCAGCGTCTTCCAGGCTGAAGTTTCAGCAATCATGGACGCCGTGACTTGGATAGGTGAACGCACCATCGGACAGGATATCTGTATTTTCAGCGACAGCCAAGCGGCCATCAAATCCCTTGGCTCTTACTCGTTCAACTCTGAACTGACGCTCAGCTGTCGTCGATCTCTTCAAGAGATGGCCCAACAGAACCGCGTGAACCTCACATGGGTCCCGGGACACAGGGACATTGAGGGAAACTGTAGGGCAGACGAACTTGCCAGGCAGGGCACGACCAAGCAGATTCTTCAAGATAAAGAGCGCATAGGTATGCCGTTTGCCACGTGCAAGCTAATGCTGAAGGAGCATACACTCGGCGAAGCCAACGATAGATGGCTACAAGCCCCAGGGTGCCGGATATCCAAGCAAACCTGGCCAAAATGCGATCTTAAAAGATCTAGACACATATACGCCCTAAAAAGGAAGGAAATCTCCATATTAATAGGTGTTTTAACCGGGCACTGCCTTATTGGTAGGCACGCAGCAAGGCTAGGCGTTCCCTACCGACGATGCTGCAGGAGTTGCAAAGATGATGAGGAAGAGGAAACGGTGGAGCACCTCATCTGCAACTGCCCCGCCTTAAGCGGAGCGAGAAGGCGCTCTCTGGGAGTTCCCTTCCTGGTTAGCTTAAGCCAGGTCGCGGAGCTAGACATAAAGGACTTGATGGCTTCATCAAGTTATCAAAATGGTTCGAGGAGGGGTAGCGGTGTCGGTTAGGAGTGTCAGTCCCGGGTTTCGGCTATATGGAGAGTCCCGACAGCACTGGGATTTTCCATATGGCCGGGCCCCGGGACTGACTTTCCTAGTGTTTGGTGGCATCACAACGGGCCTTTTATTACTGCCCTAGGTGTGCCTTTGCGGCAGCCACTTCTACCTACCTACCTACCTAATCTTCTAAAGCTACCTTGCACAAAAGCTAACGCGGTTATATCGGGACTAAATCAAAAAGTTTGCAACAACACTTCAAAAAGTTGCTCGTTCGTTTTGGGCTCACCACGCGACCCAAATCTTTTCATAGAAGCTAATGCGCTCGTTTTACCTCACCAGTAACATACCCTCTTTCACTATAGATGAATCAATATTATATCAACTGCCTAAAGTACCTTTAGCAGATTCGAACTTCCTAAAAAGTGGTCCGATAGATGTCTTAATTGGTGGGGACCTGTATCCAAAAGTTATGCTAGACGGGGTAAAGCGTAGCCTGCATAACAACTTTTTGTCCCAAGAGACCGTGTTCACGTGGATCATCACTGGAGCATCTTCCACTGCACACGTCTCTTGCTTTGCTACCAAAGTCTCAATGGGAGAGGACATCTCGTTAGATAGCCAACTTCGCAAATTCTGGGAACTGGAGGAAATTCCCAGAAGAAATATTCAACCTGCAGAGGACGCATTTTGTGAGGAGCTGTATTCGAAAACTACCACACGAAATTCGGAAGGGAGATACATCGTGTCATTACCTTTTAAAACCTTTTATCCTACGGATTTGAAGCTGGGAGTATCGCGACCCATTGCTCTTCGACAATTTCATCGCAATGAATCCAGGCTATTGAAAGACAAGCCATTAAAGGAATAGTACGACACCGTCGAAAAAGAATACCTGGAAAAACAGAACCTCCAACGTATGAACATTCGCCTAGCCATTTTTATCTTCCACATCATGCCGTTCTAAAGCCAGAAAGCACTTCGACAAAATTAAGGGTGGTTTTTAATGCATGAAGCAATACGTCCAACGGAGTATCGCTTAATGATATTTTACACGTAGGCCCTGCACTTCAAGCTGACCTAACGCTGTTAATCATTCGATGGCGAATGTACAAATTAGTCCTTAACAGCGACATTCAAAAAATGTATCGGCAAATTTTAGTTAATCCTTTGCATAGGCCGTATCAAAGGATTCTTTTTAGAGATGACCCACAGAGTACCGTAGAAGACTATCAGTTAAAGACCGTAACCTTTGGGGTTAATTGTGCTCCTAATTTAGCAATTAGGACCTTACTGCAGCTAGCGGAAGACAGCCAAGATTCCCATCCCTTAGCAGCTCAAATTCTTCGAAATTCCATGTATGTAGATGACGTTTTAGCAGGGTTTCATGATATACCCACCGCGCTGAAAGCACGTAAGGAGCTTATCGCAGCATTAGGTAGCAGGTTTTTCTTTGAGGAAATGGTCATCCAATTCGAGGGATTTATTGTCGGATCTTCCACAAGATCATCTGCTCGATAGGGACTTCCTGGAGTTAGAGGAGGCAAGCACCACCAAAGCTTTAGGAGTAAGATGGAACGCCAAATCTGATAAATTCTTCTAAAATTCATAACACGGTGTGTAAAGATACTTTTACCAAAAGGGAAACACTTTCGATGATAGCCAAACTCTTTGACCCGGCTGGGTGGCTAGCACCCGTCGTAGTTTTAGCAAAAATCATTATGCAACAAATTTGGGCAGATGGTACTCTGTGGGACCAACAGCTAGCACCTCATACTCTACTGCAATGGAAAACCTTTTTAGAAAATTATATTCATGTAGAAGATATTCAAATTCCGCGATGGGTGGAATATTCTGATCAGTCGTCTTACCAGATTCATGCCTTTTGCGACGCCTCGGAAAAGGCTTACGCGGGGGTGATTTACTTAAGAGTAGAAAACCACGACATCGCGTCTTCGCATATCTTGGTAGCAAAAACGAAGGTCGCACCCATCAAAACTATTTCCCTTCCCCGTTTGGAATTATGTGGTGCAGTTCTGGTCGTCAACATGCTTAAGTCCCTTTTAAGTGAATTACCCTTTAAAATAGAAAATGTCACATGCTGGACAGATTCAACCATCGTTTTGGCGTGGCTTAATAAGCGCCCTAGCACCTGGACAACCTTTGTCGCTAATCGAGTGGCAAAGATTCAAGAATTGGTAGGAGTTAGGCAGTGGAATCACGTGACTCGAAGGATAATCCTGCGGATCTCGGCAGCCGAGGAGCTTATCCCCAGGACTTGCAATCGAACACGTTGTGGTGGTACGGACCGGCGTGGCTAGTCACGGAAGCCAGTCAATGGCCATCTTATGATCATCAACCGGAAGACGTCACTCTCGAAGCCAAATCCATAAATGCCCATACATCGCGAATCAGCAACTACGAAGACCCCCTTGAAAGATTTTCGTCGTTGCCAAGAGCTCTACGAGTCCTGGCATATATATTTAGGTTCTATAATCGGACAAACAAACACACGAAATCGTTCCATTCGTATCCCTCACTTGCCATATCAGGCGAGGAAATTTCGAAAATCCGCACTCGGCTAATTATTCTAGCACAGATGAATCATTTCTCAGCAGAACATGAAAATCTCACCTCCAAAATCTCGATCCACCCTAAAAGCAAAATTCTGTCGTTAAATCCGTTTTTGGATAGCCATGGAGTAATTCGAGTCAATGGACGACTCGCAAACTCTTTGATTCTTTTATATAATGAAAAACACCCCATTCTGCTGCCGTACAGTTGTTCATTTTCCAAACTTCTAATTCAATTAATACATCGCATTTCTCTCCATGGTGGAAATCAACTGATGCTACGCTTACTACGGCAGCAGTGCTGGATTCCAAAGGCTAATAATCTAATAAAGACAGTAATTCACAATTGCAAAGCTTGCGTTCTGTTTAAACAACGGGACCAATGTCAAATTATGGCTGCCCTTCCAGAAGAACGGACAATCCTCACCCGACCGTTCGAAAATACTGGGGTCGATTTTGCAGGCCCTTTCGATATTAAAACATTTTTGGGACGATCGTACAAGGTAACTAAAGGATATGTTTGCATTTTTGTGTGCTTTTCGACCAAAGCTATCCATTTAGAAGGCGTTAGCGATCTATCTACAGAAAAATTCCTTAGCGCATTTTCGCGGTTCACTGCCAGAAGGAGTTTTCCCAAAAATATCTTTTCGGACAACGGTACAAACTTTGTTGACGCGTCCGCTAGTCTCAAAAAGGACTTCGACAAATTCGTTCACGCATCTCAGGAGTCTGTGTGTAGTCTCTATAGCCATCAAGAAGTTTCGTGGTACTTTATTCCGGCAGGCGCCCCCCACATGGGTGGCTTATGGGAAGCCGGGGTAAAAAGCTTTAAGTTTCATTTTCGTCGAGTCGCCGCCTCTCAGAAATTCACTTTTGAAGAGTTTCAAACATTGTTGTGTCGCATCGAGGCTTGCCTCAACTCGCGGCCACTTTCTCCAAGCTCCAACGAAGTATCTGACTACGCGGCGCTAACCCCTGACCCCTTTCTTACTGGGGGTCCAATTCTCTCACCGGCTACAATCGAAGCCAGTCCTACGTCGTTAATCAATCGCTGAAAGCCCTGAGCCAACAACACGCCTCACGCTGGAAGGAAGAATACTTAAAAGAACTCCACAAACGTCACAAATGGAAATTTCCCACTAAAGACATTGAAGTCGACGACCTGGTAGTCGTCCGTCATGAAAATCTTCCCCCTAATGAATGGCGCTTGGGCAGGGTGACTAAAGTTTATCAAGGTAGTGATAAAAGAATTCGCGTCGCCGACATTCGTACCCAAAAGGGATTGATAACGCGCCCTATCGTCAAGTTAGTGGTTCTACCCAACTAACTCTTTTATGTATATCTTTCGTCTCTCCTCTTTAGCATACCCATCATGGAATTAGTCCCGGTTATCGCCTCGAAATCCACCTCGCCTGGCGTATCTAGCTCGCCATCGCCGCCACCCCCGAGGAATCCGTCCTCGCAACGTACATCAACGTCATCGAAAGACATCGCCAAGTGCAAAGTGTGCCATCGCATTCATCCCCTACGATATTGTAAGCCTCAATGCCAATTACGAGGGTCGCTTACGCCTTCTTTTATTGAAGCGATATTGTTCACGCTGTCTAGCCCATTCCCATGTTGCCAAACAATGCCGCAGCCACGGGACGTGCGGATATTGCAACGAACAGCATCACACTCTGTTGCATTCAAATAGCCGTTTACAACCTCGTCGCCAGTTGCCCCCGCTTTTGACGCAACTGTCCGGAACCGTGACCGTGTTGCCGACCGTCGCGGTATACTTGACCGTCGGGCAGCGGAGGTTGTTGACTCGAGCTCTCTTGGACCCCTGCTCGCAGACGAGTAAAATATGTAAGTCGCTGGTGAGCCGTCTTCGCCTTCACACTCTTCCGGTGGCCAACCTGGGGATGTGTGAGCTCAACGTAAGCTCTTCCCATGACCCACATGTTCGACTCTCGTTTGTGGCTCGGGTTACTTCCGAGTTCGGGTTGAAAACCCCTGCTCGCCATCTTAGCGCCGCTACCAAAGAAAAGTTCGTCAACCTCCAATTAGCCGATCGTAAGGAAATTCACCGGTGGATATTTCCATACTAGCTAAAGTCAACTTGATGACCGGCTGGAAAGTTAGTCTTTGGATAGCAGCCCTCAACAGCGTTCCAGCCTATCATCAAGCAAGCCATATTTATTTAGTTACCAGTCATCAGTTAGTTATTTACAAGGTAAACTTTTCGTTTATTTCGACCCACACTTTCCTCTATATACACCTTTGTATATACTTTTTATTTCTATAAATAAACAGCTCCTTTATTTGAATTTAATTGCTGCCTTTTTTATTTCTTTTCGGCATCCTAACGTTCGTGAGTTTGCACCGGCTTTTCTCTCGTCGTTTCCCCCCATCAGCACGCTTGCTTTGCTGGCTTTGCCTCGAGAAATGTCAAAACTCTTTTAAACTCTACCGAAATGTATGAAAGTTGGCCCAGTGGCAGCCTTAAGGGTCAATTACAATTGCTTGCTTGAGTCGCTTCAAAGCGTCGAATAACCCAAATCTCTATTTGACAGCGCTTTACACGCCTCACTATTTGTCTTGTTTGTCCCACCCTGTATTTTTGGCAACTTTTGTAGCTTCTATTTCGCCATAGAAGCTTTCAAAGGAAAGCAAGGTAAGCAGGGCAAGCAAAGCAAGCGTACATTGGGTCATCACCTTTAGGTTAACCTAGCTCGGCGGCGGCGAGACATTTTTATAGCGGCAGCGGGGACTATGCGTGCGCCGGCGTAATTTCAATTGTTGAGATTTTTATTGAACTAACCAAAATTATTATGTATATTAGATCGGGTCAAATAAAACTTTTATTTTTTTTAAATTATATTAATTTTATTTTTTAGAACGACAAAAAATACTTTGAAACTGACTAACCATTGAAGTAAAAACTACTTACCTGAAACAGCGCCCTAGACTGAAATTTACTCAGACTAGCCTTTTCGAGTATTCTAGAGCTAAAAGCTCTGAACCCTTACTTTTTTGACCAGAACTAGTAGAACTGTCAAAATTAGAAAATCCGCTCTCAGTGCGAGAGCAATACCAAAGAGTACGGGATCGCCAAAATGGTAGAACTGTCAAACTGATCGCTTGACAGTTCTACAACAAGTAGTCAGAATTTACCAGCAAAAAATCTGCTGACTAAAACTTGCAACTCTCTGACTGGAGAGAGCTCAATTTTCTGCTCTCACCAGTCAGAAAAGTGGCGTACGCGATTACTTTCCTGTAGTCCGTGACTGTTTCTGACTATTTCTGACTGTTCCTGACTGTCAAATTGGTGTAAGGGATCACACCTTTTACCGGTCTGTCACCTCTAATTTGAAAACATCACCTCAAATTGAAAATCCTTTCTAAAGAAAAAATCTTAACTTGTTTTCAAATGTGCCTAAAAGTTGCGCTCAGACGCCTGTTCCGGATATGAATACTCCACCCAAGGAGGTCACTAATGGTGTAGTAAATGTTTCTTCCGGTGTTTCCTTTAATCTTCAGAGTAATAGGCAGGCATTTTTGTTTTCAAAATAGGTTAGAGCTATGTCGGCTAACAGTGGCACTGCTGTTGTTTCCGCTTCGCATATGTTAATTTGCTGAGCCTTCCCACACTTTGCAGATACTGTCAACTTCGGTTACATATACTTTGCCCCCCTCTGTTGCTACAACTGTGACTGGTATCATTGCCAAAACAACTAGTGTTTTAGCTGGTCCTCCTCCTTTAACTTCGGTTACAGCGGCTTTGTTTAAGAGTGACATTATGAACTATGTTTGCTCTAAGCTTGGTATTACACCTAGCAGAAGCGTTAATATTTATAAGTTTAATTTTAGCTATGAAAGAGATATTTCATCATTCAGAATATCAGTTCCTGATGCCTACTTTTATAAGGTACTTTCGCCTGCTTTTTGGAAGGAGCATTCCGTGGTTCATTTGTTCAAAAAACGGAATGAGTCGTCACGTCTAGTCGTTAGTTACCAAAATGTTCGTGGTTTACGATCTAAATTGGTTACTTTCCTTCTAAATAGTTTCACTTTTATTGCACATGTGATAGTTTTTACAGATACCTGGTTTAAGCCAGATAATTTTAATTCAGAGGTTATCAATGATACTAATATTGAATTTATAGCAGACTTGAATTTTGTGAACTGAGCCACCTACAATTTTTTGACGGCCATGTATCTATTATATTAATAGGCTAACACATTTTACATATAAATAATTGCCAAGCTTAAGCCCATACTAAATATGCATAAATATTTATGAAATGCATATGGATTTGTTGGCATACCTCTAAAGCAGTGCACAATTATCTAATATATAACCAATACTGCTTCATTTATCTGGAATAAGCGAATGAAAATTTCTCATGCAACTTGAATTGGTTATCTGACAATCAATTTGTAAATAAAGCGATAGCCCAGCGGGAAGCGTCGGGGGTAGTGGTCGAGCGGTTAATGGTTCAAGTACAGCTATCGGCCACATTTTTTATTTTTTATTTTTTGTCATTGAAAATTGTTTTTATTTTTTCAATATATAAATATTTCTTATCTTGACTTTTTTAAAATTTTTATGTTTGTGATATCTATTTTCGAGAAAAAAATTGTTGAATATTTTTAGTTGACGGAAAGCATATGCATACATGCCACCCATTATAGAAATGCGATAACCGCTTATTCAATTTGGGTTTTTTTGTCTAACTTTTGATGATATAAGATCGAAGTTGCGAAATTTTTTCAAACACAGTAGTCTATTTATCGGACTTCAGTAGATTACTTCTATAAATTTTAGTGATTTCTACCGTTTGAGACAAAACGATCGCATAAATTAGTGGCTATTTGTTAAGCACAATCTCATCATCCGATTATTCAAGTGCAAATTAAAATCTCGAAATCCGAATATTTGCATGGCATTTGCCATAAATAATTTTGGAAAGGGCTGCTGTAATTTAATATTTTTATTATATAATAACAGCCACCATTTTTTAAATTCTTTGATGGCCTCATTTTGCCTATAGATGAGTTTTTAATGTATACATTTAAGTTGCTCGAGGTTCGGCCACGGGCCTAAAGGCAGCTAATGACAAAAAGTTGATCAGATGTTTGAATAAGTTCAACTATTTTAAATTGGTGGAATTTCGACCACGGGATATACTAGTTTTAATAAAAGTTGGTAGTATGGCTCACAACGATTAAACAAAAATACATATATAACAATTTTTCGAAATTCGAATTATTTTCAAAGTTATAGCTATCAACACTTTTCGAAATTCCTCACTTTTTGATGATTTTCTCATGATTGGGCAAACCGATTTTGCTAACTTTTTTTAAATAACTATATATCAAAGATGGCATCTTCTACCAAACAACGATTTTTTTGCAAACATTTTTCGCAATTTTCAACTTCCTCATCGTGGTCAGATGGCGCTTTTGTATGATGTTGTTGGTCATTCCATTAGTAACTATTAGCAAAAAAAAAAATTTTTGGCACTTTAAGGGAGCGGGAGTTATTTACATTTTTTTACCTTCATAGTACACAGCAAAGTATATTCAACAAAGTAATAGTGAACTTGACAGTTCTCTCTTTTCTGTAGGAGTTTTCCCGTCAAATGAAAAAAATATTAATCCGTTCTGCTTAAGATTTTTTAATTTTTTCAATAGTGTGAAGAAATAGTAAATTGTTTCATATAAATACAATACCGCTGGCCTCAGTTCCTTGCACGTTTAAATAGAGTTTAGAGTTCAGACTAGCTAGACTCTAGCACATTTTAGCTAAGATGGATGGTCTAATCTTTTTTCAGTTGGATCTTAGACCGAAAACGAAACTGTAAGCGATTAAAATCGATCATGACCCCTGCGGATTGGGGATTTAGATAAGGTACCACGAAATAAATCCCAAATGAAATAAGTCCCAATGAAGTAAATCCCACCAAAAAATGAAATAAGTCCCAACTTTAAGAAATGAAACAACTCCCAAAGAAGGAAATGAAATAAGTCCCAATATTTGGTAGTTATTTCATAATGAGGCCCCAGTTTCCAAAAAAAAAATGAAATAACTCCCAAATGAAATAAGTCCCAAGAAAACTGAAATAACTCCCAATTCCTTGATAAGACGTCACCCTGGTGTTGACTTCAGTATAAAAAAAACTCTAATGGAAACCAATCCACCAGTTTCTGCGACACTCTGGCGACAACCTTCTTGTGGTGCCATCGGCGGAAATCGACAAATATTCAATACTCGCCATTTTTATAACGCAAAGGTCCGAAAAGAGATAGATTCCACAGTGGCCAAAGTTACTCCGTTACTGTTTGTTCTAGCATATTTCGCGGTATTGATAATTTTTTGGCATGAGCAAATGCTATCTAATTTTTCAGTAAAACAATTGTATGGGACACAAAACCTGTGCTTGGGTGGCAAAGGGTTAATACGCTTGTTTACATTTATTTGAAGATAAAACTCCTACAAAAACAAAATATTTCAGTTCTCAATTCTACCTTGTTTAATTTGCCTTGGTACACAGTACGTAGAGAAAAAAAAAATTTCATGTGTAAATTAACTAACTGTAAAAAAATGTAAATAACTCCCGCTCCCTTAAAGTGCCAAAAAAATTTTTTTTTGCTAATAGTTACTAATGGAATGCCCAACAACATCATACAAAAGCGCCATCTGCCCACGATGGAGAAGTTAAAAATTGCGAAAAATGTTTGCAAAAAAAATTTTTTGCAAAAATTTTAATAGTCGTATGGAAGAAGATACCATCTTTTATATATATTTAAAAAAATTAGCAAAATCGGTTTACCCAATCGTGAGAAATTCATCAAAAAGTGAGGAATTTCGAAAAGTGTTGATAGCTATAACTTTGAAAATAATTTTTTTCTTGTTGTTGTGAACCATACAAAAAAGTTTCAGAAAGATAGTGCAACTTCGAAAAAAGTGGCTCACTTCACAAAATTCAACTCAGCAGTAAGACTTTCTCTTGATAGCATTAATGCATTTTTTTTTGTTGTTTATATATACCGCCTCGATCAGATGTGCATGTTTATGCTAGTCATAGCACGGCTATTTGCAACTTGTACTCTCAGTTTGGTGATTTCAATTTGAGTTGGGCTAATATTAGTAGTTCGAACCATCGGACACCTGCTAGCCAGCACGATTTCCTTAATTGCTTGTTCACTGATAAAAATGATTTCCTAAAAGTTAGGAAGCCTCCATACAAATTCATGTAAATGAAGGGAAAAATATTGCACCAAGGCCGCACTGCCTTAAAAGAAAGAAGTTGTTATACTTAAACTTACTTTTAAGTAGGGATTGCACTGAAATTTTAAGTAATCTTAAACTAAACTAACTATTTTGCAGAGTTCTTATATTGTCTTCAACGAGAATCGAACTCACAACTTTTCGAATGGTAAACTCAGATGTCTACCATGAAGCTATCGTTTACTTACGCTTGACAGCGTCTAATTAAACCTTTGTTCTGTTTATGGAATTACACCACTCTTACTCACGTTGCCTTTCCACATAAGGAAATATTGACTTATTTTGAATTTTTAGGATATTTTTGAAAATTACGCGGGCAGAACGTTTTTGGCGGCGACAGCGATGCTCTTCAATTAAGTTTAACATTGCCTTGATGTCACTGGAAAAATGTCTTCAGCATAAGGAAATATTGAATTATTTTGAACTTAAGGACAGTTTTATACTTAACCGCTTGAAACTAGTTAACATGTCTTTAATTCTGAAATGAGTATATTGATTTACTTATGGCAAGTAGAAATGTTCTTTTAAACAACGTAGATTTGTCCTTAAAAACAGCATTTTTTCCTTAAAAATGGGAAAAATATTTTTTTTAGTCAAGTAGTACGTTTCCTCAAATTTAGGACAATAATTCTTATCAGTGTTGGACACATATGTATCTTACGGAGTAACAACGTACAAAATAGTAAAAGTAAGGTGCTTAATTTAGTGTTCGTGGATGCTTCTGTGGGTACTGCCCTCACCCAAATTCCAGCTTTATCACTTCCAGAAGACCCTCTTCACCCTACGCTTGAGGTCATCCAACCCCGAACAACTAAAATTGTAGAGCGAACCCTTTCTAGGTGCTCCTATAAAGCGGACTTCATTAAGTTAAATGAATTGATGGCGTGCATAACTGGTCAGATTTTTTCGCCTGCAATGACTTGGATCTGCCGTTTCGATATTTTACTGTGGGCTCGATAGTTTTTTTGATAGTTGCGCTTCTTTTCGTGATGTTAATAATGGCAAGAGTAAGCAGCCGTGGTTCTCGAAACAACTTGTCAGACTTAATAATATTAGATCTAGGCTTTATAAATGATTTAAGAAATTCTAAAATGATGACACTCTTTACGACATGGACACTCGAAATCAGAAACGAGTTAGACAGTTAGGTTAGGTTAACCTAACCTAACCTAGACAGTTACGTTTATGGCGTTAAGCTACCAAGTGTCAGCCATCCAAAGTTATTGGGGGTGACATTGAATAACACTTTCTCATTTGCACGCCATGTGTCTGCAATGGTCTCAAAAGTACGAGGTCGCAAGAAGATCCTGTTGTTGTGGTTGTAACGGAGTGTATCCGGCATCACATTACATTGCCGGTTGATCTGCGGAACCATACGCGGGCTCTAACCGACTTCCACACTAAGTCGGTAGTCGTGGCCTGTGATCCCCGTTCTAAACAGTCATCCACCCGAAATAGCTGAAGAAGTGCCATTTCAAACCCATGCCCTGCATGTGGAATTTCCCCCAATTATACTTTACATCTCTGTAATGAACACATAACTGAACCTACTCTTCTAATATTCCTTTCGCTCTGATCCAACACTTTTGAAACTGCACGTTTCCTAGGACTTCCGGTAGAAGAGCTTGATTAGGATCTTGTTGTTGTTGTTGTTACCAATGCATTGCCCTGCCTAGAGTGTATGATCATTCCGAAGATCTTCATCAAGCTCTTCTAACGGGAGTCCAAGGAAACGTGCAGTTTCAACAGGGTTGATCCAGAGGGACATAGGGGTTAGAAGAGTAGGTTCAGTTGAACAATTGAAGAGATGTAGAGTATCATGGGGGTCCTACCACATGCAGGGCATGTGTTTGAAATTGTATCATTCAGTCTGGATAAGTAGGAGTTTAACCTCACACTGTATCCAGACCTAAGCTGTGCCATGGTGACTCTTGTCTCCCTTGGTAAGGTGCGTTCTTCTTCAGCAAAATCCGGTGGAGGACTGTTTGGAACGGGATTCACAGGGAGAGATCTGACAAAAGTGTCTACAGACTCGGTGTGGATGTCGGTTAGAGCCGCTTATGATTCCGCATGACAATATGAATTGAAGGTTATCAGTTAAAAGAACATTATATACCTACAACAACGCCTTCAAACATACATAAATACGATTTCTATTGAAAATGCGAAGGCCAAACAATACTATCAGCATATTCAGAACAGCTGAAATAGTTGAAGAAACTGAACAACTCAACTTGCGAAAATGATAATCAAAACGGATGAAGACGATTGACACACCTCCGTCTGTCTAATATGAATGTGCATACATTAGTGCTGTGGTAGTGATAGATATATACATACATACTTTGTACGTAAAACACGAACAGGGAAGTAGGCAAATTTCGGTTGATGGTGGGTGAGAACTTTCGAGTATTATTTTCGAGGAAAATACATATGGGACAGGCTTTATACTGGGTGCAGTGTGAGGCACCGCAGTTAAAAACTTTCAATATTCAGGCATAAGTATTACGTGTGGTGTGTTGGGGTGTAAGAGTAGGTCGCTTTCCCGTTGGTGCACCCTGGGTAACGCTAAATGACCTACATGGCCTACACGGCTAGTTTCTCGTATTGCCGGTTCTACGAGAACGGTACCAGTACTTGTGATGTACCAATAGTGCCGAAACGACCCGGGCCGTTTTTTTATATCGACCCGACTATCTATCTATCTAAATCCTACCGGTTTTGATATTTCTCTATCAGGGTAACATGATTGTCAGTGTCAGATGCCGTCCGTGTTTATGGCGTTCAAGGCGGTAGTGATTTTACGAAAATGATGATAGGCTAGCATCAGCATAGTAATTGAAGGGAGTAGGACTATCTCTAATTTCTTGGCTTGAGTGTCGATATTTGGAAATCGACTCCTCTACGTTAGGGTGGTTAGGTAGTAGGGGCCTTGTTTTATGTATTCGCCTAATGGCAACGATTTTTCGCTTGTTAACCGGGTAATTCATTACGTATTGTCTTCAAATCTGACCACCGGATTAACCCTAACCCCGCCCACCCACAAAAATTATGGGTATTCTAGTGAACGAAACCTTTATTTGAAAATTGGTATGAAATTTGGCAACACCAATGTTAAAGCAATTCACAACATGAGTTGACAAATTTAGTCAAAATGCACACAACAAACAAAACAAACCTTACAAGAAACGACTACAACTGGGACAACGCTGCAGCGCGCTGGCAATGCACTGGAATAAATGATGAATTGCTTCATGCATGGAAAACCATCTAAGAAGTATCGAGTAGTAGAACTAATATTAGCTCTATTTGGCGATATATTGTAGGTATCCAGATGTTGAAGGCGGGCTTTTCTTATATTGGGAAATTATCGACAGACCCCAGAACAAAAATAGTTTGTTTCATTTAAAAATCAATCCAGGCGATAGGGATTTAATACTTTAATACGGTTAAATATCGCGTTTAGCATGTAGTATTAAGATACCAGCTTGTGGCAGTAAAGGTCAAATTAACGATGGTACTTATTAGAGATGGGCGCGTGCATGATTTTTGCAACACGACACGACACGGTCACGAAACTGATTTTCAAAAGTTGGCACTAACACGCACGGGGAAAAAATACCAAGACACGACACGACACGCACGAAAAAAATATAAAACTGTATTTCATGGATTTTATTTTGTTTTTGTATATATTTGTAAAGATGGCATGTACTTTGTACATAGCATATACTTATGCATCAAACAAACTAAAGTTTTTGGTGGAGTGAAGTGGAATTAGAAACTTATAAAAAAATATAATTTAGAAAAAATATAATGTGCCAACCCAGTTTGGTAAAAAAAGGAGATCGTGCTTTTTCGTGCGTGTTTTTTTTATCGTTTTCGGTCTCAACACGATCACGCACGATCACGACACGAAATCGCATTTTCGAACACGCGCACTTGGACACACGCGTGCGTGTTTCGTGTCACGGTAAAAACCACGCACGCCTCCCATCTCTAGTACTTATAGAGAATTTCTATATGTTTTGATTACATGCAAACTTGATTTTAAAGATTTAACGAGCCTGTTGCTTGTTGTGAGCCATTTTGATTTTATGCGACCTCGTTATTCAGCATTTTGGAAACGTTGCGCAGAAGGCTCGGGCGTCGGCCGGCTGGGTGCCTTTTCTCGATTACTTCGATAAGTGGATGTCAGTTTACGAAAGTATCTAAGCATGACATAAATAACCACCAATAAGTCGGCGTATATTGGGATGGACCGTCGACAAATTTACCAGTGCAAATTAGCTTCTATCTATCGAAGATGCCCCCACCACCAGAGGGCGTCACCATCGTTTCGTATGCCGACGACTGCACAATAATGCCGACTGGGAAGGGCTCGTTTCACGTATTGCCGGTTCTGCGAGAACGGTATTTGTACTTGTACATTACCCTTCGTACCGAAACGACCCGGGTTGTTTTTTTTTATAATGACCCGGCCAAGAGCAATACATTTCGAAGTGACCCTGTCTAACGCGTCACGATTCCCTCACCTAACGCGGCCCCATACTGATGAACTCTGTGCGATCAACATTTACCTCTGCGTCCTTTCCAGGGTTTTCACCGAGCGAGATCTGACAATATCACCGAATAAATCTACGGCGACACTATTTACGACATGGACGCACCAAGTGAGAAACGAATGTCACATCTACGTTGGTGGCACTAAGCTACCAACTGTCAGCCACCGACAGTTATTGGGGGTGACATTGGATAATACTTTCTCAATTACTGGTCGTGTCTGCAATGGTCTCAAAGGTACGCGATCGCAACAAGATTCTCAAGTCACTTGCCTGCAGTACTTTGGGAAAAGATAAAGAAACGCTGCTGACTAGATATAAGGCCATTGGCCAACTAGTCTTTTACTAACTATGCTGCACCCATATGGTCGCCTAAAGTGCATAACACCAACTGGTCGAAGTTACAAGTCTACCAAAATACTGCTACGGGATGTCTCCTCATGTCTTCTGAGTCTCACCTACATCAAGAGGCAAAACTGCTCAATGTAAGAGAGCACGCGGAAATTCTGAGCAGGCAATTCCTTCTGAATTACCACAAGCCAGCACATCCAAACCGACATCTTTTGGACACAGATTCGCCCCCGAGAGACATAAGGAAACATCTCCGTCAGCATTATGATGAGATCCAGCACTTACTGGATGTCACGTTGTTTACTACCAAAAATCGCGTGACGTCATATATGCACGACCCCTTACCTGGTCCTACTCAGTCCAAAGTAACACAGATACACCCTAAACAAGGAAGGGGCAGTGACCCCACTAATTCCTATGCCTTTCTATATATGCCCATGTTTTGGTATCCGCTTTGTTGACGTCTACCTTGCAAAATTTAAAGCTGGCGTTGTTGATGCTTCGTTATCAACTCAGCAAGCGGCTGATTTATACAAACGTCACTTACCATAACAATGCCTATTAAACAAATTATAAGTAGCTTAATTAAATCTTTCACGTTTATCAATTTTAGAGTTTACAAATACATATATACTTAATATCTGATACGCAATTTACACGAAGAACATGTGTTCTGGGTGTTTTCAATGTTGCCCATTGCACTGATTTTGTCGAAAGCCATTGAATTGTTTAAACAATGACGAAGTGCAGCAGGGTAAAAATAGACATACGAATGTATAACTGTAAGATATTGCGAAGAAATCTGTAATGCCTGTTAAATAATAGACTTCTCATTTTTGTAATAACATACCCGCATTCCAGGTGGCGTCTCTAATGCCTTCATTATAGCTGAATTTGCTGTGAAGTTGTTATTAAACATTTTATCAAGAGTTTTCTATTGTATGTACTAAGCACACGCGGTTTATGGTGAAATTAATGTATTAACTGTTTTTATATTTGCAAATTTTTCGTTTTAAATCTGTGAAAACAATTTTATAGCGCGTCACTTACAAAAAATGTGCCTTGCAATTGTAGATAGAAGTTTAGTTTCTTGGATTCCAGACAAATTCCTCAAATGTCAAGACAAAGAAATCTGAATCGCACATAGCAACACCAACAGACTTCAGTTAATTGCTTTTTTGTTACTTTGCCACGCCTTAAACCATTGAATATTTGCACATGCACTTTTATTACGCCTTTTTCGTCACAAAATACATTAATTGCTTTAGAAATTCTTTATTTTTAATTAGTGTTAAGAATTTTTAAACGCAGTTTTATCAACGATTTGCCATAGATCACTTGACAGAAAGACTTCACAAAAAGAAAACAAAAAACAAGCAACAATGCAGCCAGCCAGCACTGCCATTTTAAATTTACAAGAGTACCCAACACAATATTACACTAGGCGGCCGAAGCTACTCAGTACTAATGGGTCAGTTACATAAACCTTTATTTTGACTTTACCTCAAACTTTCAGTATACGTATTTATACTATGTACACACTAGCGTGTTTTCGAGCTCATTCTGGTTTTCGAGGCAAAACATGCTGAAAACCGATGTTTTCGCCATACAAAATTTTCAACCGAAAACCTGCGAAAACATCATGTTTTTTCCCAAAACATCAACGAAAACCTTTCACAATCAGTGTCGGCTCTAAATTTTATCGGTAATAATCGAAAAACATACTGTCACATATCTGATATGTCAAATGTTTTCATTTTGAATTTCGTCGCCCGAATTTATAAAAAATCAAAATGAAAATGTTTGTGCTATAAAGTAAATTTGAAATAAGTACGCTGACAGTAAAACTTAAAATAAGTACATAAAATATAAACTGCCTCCTTATCGTCAGGGTCTGCATCAGTTTTTTCGCTTTGTCAGTCACCTAAAATTTAATGAAATATAATATAAAAACAAATATTTTAAACAATAACTCACATTTGTACGTTCACAAAACTTTAATTATTTTTTCTCACAAATCACAATTTCTAGAACAGCTGATTACTGTCAAATGAAAACAAGCAGGTATGAACGCACCTGTTTTATGTGAGATGTTTTACACGAAAACAAGGTGTTTTCGCTGCAGTGTGAACATGATCTTAAACATAGCATGGCAAATTGGAGACCTCAAAGTTGAAGTGAGGTTGAAATTTGGCAAACTCAAATTTTGCTTGCTTTGCTTGCTTTGACAATCAGATGTTGATGAATTTGCCTTAATTAAAGAATAAAAAGTTGGAGGAAATAATAGTTAATTAATTTTTTCTCTATTAAATTAATAAATTAACCAAAACACTCTGAATGAAAAGAAATAAATAACGAAAACAAATGTATAAAAGAGAAGCGTCAAGGCGTTCATTGTAGCATACCTCTAAAGTTGGACGCAAAGTTTTGAGGTAGCTTCTCTTTTATACATTTGTTTTCATTATTTATTTCTTTGCATTCAGAGCAAGGCGAATTCATACAGGTGTGTTCGAGCGAATTCAGATCTACACGCACGCACACACTCCTTGTGGCTAAAAATGTCAGACAAAGCAACAACATAAGAAATTTGACAGCTACGATTGGATTTTCAAGGAAGAAGAAGAAGTCATATGGTGGGAAAAAGTCACCTGTAAATTTATTCGCCTTGATTCAGAGTGTTTTGGTTAATTTCTTAATTTAATAGAGAATAAATGAATTAATTGTGGAAAAAGAAGCGAAAAAAGTGGGCCTTGCGGTGAACGAGGACAAGACGAAGTACCTACTGTCATCAAAGAAAGAATCGGCGGACCTGCGCCTTGGCAGCCAAGTCACCGTTGATGGCTACAAGTTTGAAACGGTGAGAGATTTCGTCTATTTGGGAACCAGCATTAACACCGAAAATAATATCAGTCTAGAAATCCAACGGAGAATCACTCTTGCCAACAAGTGCTACTTTGGACTGAGTAGGCAATTGAGAAGTAAAGTCCTCTCTCGAAGAACAAAGATCAAGCTCTCTAAGTCTCTCATCATACCAGTCCTGATGTACGGCTCGGAATCATGGACAGTATCCAGAGAAGATGAGATGGCTCTTGGAGTATTTGAGAGAAAAGTTCTCCGGAAGATTTATGGTCCTTCCCGTGATGCCAACGGTGAGTATCGAAGGAAATTCAACGATGAGCTGTACGAGCTTTACGCAGACCTGACCATAGTTCAGCGGATTAAAGCCCAAAGGCTCCGCTGGCTGGGTCATGTTATGCGAATGGAAAAAGAAGCTCCAGCACAGAAAGTTTTACTATCGACACCCGAATTCGGCAGCAGAGGAAGAGGGGAGGCCTCGACTGAGATGGAAACAACAGGTGGAGGATGACTTGTACTCCCTTGGGGTTTCCAATTGGCGTCAGTTATCGCTAAAAAGGAATGACTGGCGTGCTTTGATACGAAACGGCCAAAATCGCCTAGGCGGTTAAGCGTCATTATGACGCAAGCCAAGATTAGATTAGAAATTAATTATTTATTATTTCCACCAACTTTTTATTCTTTAATTAAAGCAAAGTCATCAACAACTGATTGTCAAAGCGAGCAAAGCAAGCAAAATTTGAGAGTTTGCCAAATTTTAACCTTGCTTCAACTTTGAGGTCTCCAATTTGCCATGCTTCGTTTAAATACGTATACTGAACTTTTCTGTCAAAGTCAGAATAAAGCTTTATGTAACTGACCCATAATAGTTCAATTACTTACTGACGGACGTACGTCAGCTGACACGACCAGTCTTAAGCTTTCGGCAGAATCAGTCCGTCAATACGTCACGTACGTGACGTACGTCGTGACAAAACGTACGTGCCGTACAGGGATGGCACATAGCGATTGACGTACGTCATGTTGAAGTACACAGATATGTCAACAAAGTAATTGGCGCAAAACGAAAATTATTAAAAAAAACATAACAAACAAACATTTGTCACGCAGCTGACGTTCCGTCAAAGTAGAAAATTGGCGAAGGATACCGGATCCGTTGACTGATACTTTGTCAATGTAGCGTTTTACATGCAAAATACACACATCCTACTCGGCTGTCAGTTTCTTCCTTTTCCGGCACGTACGTGACGGACTGATTCTGCCGAAAGCTTTATGCGTCCGCGCAACCATCCAGCAATGCTTGAGGTTACCATAGAAACCGGTGGCAATCGGCTCACACGTACTAGGGTGATTAAACGCTCCAGCATGCTGGCCAGCATTGTATATGTGTGCGATTCGGGTGACACACGTACCTGCTTCGTGTCACACCTACTTTTTGTCGGTTCTTGCATGATGAAAATCTAAAATTTTTGCGTTTTGCCTGAACGTTTAGCAGTCTGCTTGACATGCAATATTCAGTTGTGTGTTGACATTCGAGATGAACAAGTGTACGGAAGAAAATCAATTGCAGTTGCGAGCAACAAAAAATCATCCTCCGACGACGGCATTTACGTGCGCACGCAATTCAAATGGCGCATGACATTCATTTGCATGAACATTTGCGGGCAACGTCAAGCACCCGAATCGCACACATATACAATGCTGGCCAGCATATGCTGGAACGTTTAAAACCACTATACTTGTTGTCGGCTTTTCGTTGATGAAAATCAAAAATTTTAGATTTTATCGCTTGACCGCTTGTCTATTTGATCGTTGCCGGAATGATTGACAAGCATTAGTGTGTTAGTTTTGTGAGAACGTGAAATGAGCAAGTTCGCGGAAGAAAAAGATTTTACGTTGAAACGCATTATTCAATTACGAATAAAATAAAATGAAATGAAATAAAATAAAGTAAAATAAAATAAAATAAAATAAAATAAAATAAAATAAAGTAAAATAAAATAAAAAAGCAAAAAAAAACATTCATCCGATGACTTCCGCACGCTACGAATTTTCAGTACAAATGGTGATTGATGCTTTCTGATTGTGTGTGGCGTGGCAAGCGACAATCACGCGACACGCACACAAGCACGCGTTGCTATGGTAACCTCAGCCCGATTGCCATGGTAACCTCAAGCAGATTGATCGTTGCGCGGACGCATTAAGGGGGCTACTAACCTGCCAAGAAATGTCAAACGCCATATAAAAAAACGCTCAAGAAATGGTCAAGAACTGTTTTCACACGTCAAATTTTCTTGAGCCAATACTCAGCTCATAAGAAAAAGTACTACAATTTTCGATGTTTGGCAACGCCGGTTTACCTCAAGAAATAAATATGCTCGTATATATTTCTTGAGGTAAACGTGCAGATTCACAACAAAGATGATATACATACTTCGCTACACATGTTTTATACAGTTTTATAATAGTAATTTGCAATAAAATGGAAAATTTTGTAAACGTCAAAATTTCTTGACCAGGCAGAAGAAATATATGCTCGTTTTTTTCTAGAGGGATTTCTTGGCAGGTGAGCAGCCCGCTTGACTCTCATAAAGCTACATATAAAAAAACGCTCAAGAAATGGTCAAGAAATGTTTTCACATGTCAAATTTTCTTGAGCCAATACTCAGCTCATAAGAAAAACTACTAAAATTTTCGATAATTGGCAACGCCGGTTTACCTCAAGAAATAAATATGCTTGTATATATCTATTATATATAAATGCGCAATGCTTGTCAGTTTTCTCCCTTTTTTGCAATAACCACAATTCTAAGGTATATAAAATTTGATATGTATCGATAGGTCTCGCCGAGCAGGGTGTGCGACAACAAGCCAAAAATTGAAAAAAATTAAATATAATATGATTTGAAATTCACACCACTACAAGTGCTAAACACGCATTCACTTTATAGAGCCGCTGTTATGTGTGTATGTAGGTATGACCACTTGCATTGTTGTGTTTGCATTAGGGAAAGACAGGGAATAGAAAAGAAAAAATGTAATGTAGGTAAAGGAGTGGAAAAGAGAAGCAAATAGAGAAAGAGAAAGAAAAGAAAGAAGAGAAAAAGAAAGGAAAGAAGAGAAAAAGAAAGGAAAGAAAAGTTAGCGAGGAGGAAGGTATGGAAAATAAATGAAAATAAAAATAAAGAAAAATAAAGGAAACAGAGGTAATGAAAAGCTAAAAAAATAATTAAAGGAAATGAATGGAAAAGAAAGAAAACTAATGTAGTTACGAAAGGAAAAAAAGAAAGTAAGGAAACGGTAGGAAAGGAAAGGTAAGAGAAGGAAAGGTATGGAAACGAAATGACAGGAAAAGAAATCTAAGGAAAAAAAGTGAATGAAAATAAAGGTAAGAAAAAAATAAAAGAAAAGAAATGAAATGAATAAAAAAGCAAAGGAAACGAAAGGAAAGAAAAGAAAAAGAAAATAAAAGGAAAAAGGAATGTAATGGAAATGGAATGAAAGGTCAGGTAAGAAAGTAAAAGAAACGAAAAGAAATGAAAATAAAAGAAAAGAACAAAAAAAAGAAAGAAAGAAAGAAAGAAGGGAAATAAAATGAAATGAAGGAAGAGAAAAGGAAAAGAACGGAGAGGGAAGAATAGAAACGGAAAGAAAAGAGAAGGGAAGGAAAGAAAGGCAAAAGATATAAATTGAGATGAAAGGAGAGGAAAGGAGGAAATAAAAGCAAATGATAGCAAAGGAAAGGAAAAGAAAGAAATTCGTATGAAGACGAACTAAGAAGAATAAATAATTATCAACATTGAAACTATATTACTGAATGGTGTAAAGAGGGAGGAAAAGGCAAAATGAATAGGAGTGTATAGAAACCAAAAATATACAAAATATGGAAAAGAAGGAAAATTTAAGAAATAGCAAAAAGGTAGGAAAATAAAATAAGGTTTTGTGGTTGAACGGGCTACCCACCTGCCAGAAATGCCTCAAGAAAAAAACGAGCATATATTTCTTGTGTGTATTTTGACAGAACTGGCAATATCGGACCAGTATAACATATAGCCCCCATACAACCGATTGTTCGGATGTAAGGTTTTTTGGCCAAAACTTCTGCAATTAAAAAGATAGGAACGTAAAATTTTGCAACTCGAGTACTTTCTATTTATGTAGTGTATATAGTGAAAATAAACAAGATCGGGCAAATGTAACATATAGCCCCCATACAAGCGATTGTTCAGATATAAGGTTTTTTGGCCAAAACTTCTGCAATTAAAAAGTTAGGAACGTAAAATTTTGCATCTGGAGTACTTTCTATATATGTAGTGTATGGAGTGAAAATCAACAAGATCGGGCAAATGTAACATATAGCCCCCATACAACCGATTGTTCAGATATAAGGTTTTTTGACCAAAACTTCTGCAATTAAAAAGTTAGGAACATAAAATTTTGCAACTTGAGTACTACTTATTGTGGCGAATGTTCTCAAGAATCGCTCATCTCCCAACTCTAGCGTATTTCCATCACTAGCGTCACTACTCAGTTAACTGAGTTCATTCCATATATTTCAATATGTGCTAGCTGCCCTGAAATGCGAACGCGTGTCCTAGCAGCAAAGGCTGTGGTAGCATTAGTCGCTAAAGACGCAATGCCTGTAGCAATATTGCACATGTGTGCAGAAATAGTGGTGAGTAATTGGGCGATGGGTTGCAGAAGTTGTAGTCAGGAGATCGATCTTATTTCATAAACAGCCCATCCGGCTTGCCTATAAATTTTTGAATTTTGGTGAATATCAGAACGATCGACTGAAAAATGCAAAAATGGTTGTAATAGAGGGTTTTTTAGTGTAACCAAGTAACCAGTATCAGAGTTTATATTGTGGCGAATGTTATCAAGAATCGCTCATCTTCCAGCACTAGTGTATTTCCACCACTAGCGTCACTAACACAACTACAGCTGTTTACATACATGACGTGAGAGCGAGAGTGGGAGAGGTAGCTCACGTGTTTGCGAATGTGGCACAAAGAGGAGATGACGATAGATAAACGCTTCGAGAACACTGTTGCACGAATAAACCAGAAATGTGTAGACATTTCTAGGTTGTGAAGCTGCTGTCTGCTAGGGTATATAAACCGCGCAAAGACAACGCAAATCAGTCAGTTTATTTTGAAGTGTTGTACAGTGAAGTACTGAACAGTGAATTAACCCGCGATATTGTACTACGGTTTTTAGTACTGAATAAAGCGTACTACTTATTAAGCAGAATCGAAGTGTTTTATTTAACGTACAGTGATCGAACTCAGGGAAAATAATCAAGGAATCATCGAATTCGTCACAATTGGTGTCAGAAGCGGTATTGTTAAATAAATACAAGGACATTGAAAAGGATAACACGGACATTGAAAACGATAACAAGGACATTGCAAGGATATGGCAAAGTTTAATGACTTGAAGATCCAACAACTCAAAAACGAGTTGGAGAAACGTGGAATGGTAACAACAGGCAATAAGCCAGAGCTACAATCACGTCTACGCGAGGCCATGGAAGCGGAAGGAATCAACGTTGACGATTATGTTTTTCAGCTTTCGGAAGAGGGAGCGACGAAAATAGAAGAGCAAAAGGATACTCCGCATTCAGTGGCAAATGTGGACACAGACTCGCTGTTGGCTGTATTGGCTCAGATGTCGACGAATATAACATCAAAGTTTGAAGAACAGAAAACTTGCATGGCATCTCAGTTGGAGCAACAGGAGACACACATGGTATCTCAGTTGGAAGAACACAAGGCTTATATGTCATCAAGGCTGGAAGAGCAGGAGACACGAATGTCGTCGCAAATTTCGGCACAGGTATCATCGCAGATCTCCACTCAACTGGAAGAACACAAGGCTTATATGTCATCTCATCTGGAGGCACAAGATGCAAAGATTGCAGAACTTCAAGATAAAATTGACGCTGAAGTTAATGCGTTGAGAGGACGGATCCAGGAGTTGCAGCTAAATCGTCCAACTGTTTCAACAAGCGCACCCAAGGTAAAACCCCCATCATTTGACGGTTCTGTTCCTTTCCAGGTATTTAAGCTACAATTTGAGAAGACAGCAGCTGTGAACTGGGGCGCTGAAGACAAAGTCGCTGCACTCTTCGTAGCATTGAAAGGACCGGCAGCCGAAATCTTACAGACAATTCCTGATGGCGAAAGAAACAACTATGAAGCATTGATGGGTGCTGTGGAGAGACGTTATGGTAGCGAGCATCGGAAGCAGATTTACCAAATAGAGCTACAAAATCGCTGCCAGAAGCCCAATGAGACCTTACAAGAATTTGCATCGGACATCGAGAGGTTAGCGCACCTAGCAAACGCGGATGCACCTATAGAATACATGGAGAGGGTAAAGATACAAAGTTTCATAAATGGAATACGTGATGTGGAGACGAAGCGGGCCACCTATGCAAATCCAAAGAGATCATTTGCGGAGACGGTATCACATGCTCTAACTCAAGAAACAGCATCACTTTTGTGCAAACCAGCGTACAAAGCTCATCGTGTGGAAGTAGAACGACCAGAATGGGTGGACGCAATCTTAGAAGCAGTGAACGGAAAGCAACAGAAAAATGAAGCGGCCATTAAATGTTTCAAGTGCGGAAAGTCTGGTCATATTGCACGTTACTGCGGATCTGGATCTAGCTCCAATAATTCCAGCAATGCAGGTGGACGTAAGGGTAACGCTGGAGGAGATGAGCAAGATGAATGCCCCATAGTTTCTGTCTCGCAGGTCGGAGGGAAAGCAAGTAATGTTACTGTTAGAGGTTTCTTGGACGGAAAAGAGCGGTTACTCACTGTGGATACTGGCGCATCTCATTCCATCATTAGAAGTGACTTGGTCCATAAGAGAGCAAGACCATTGCAGGATGCAAAGTTGCGGACCGTAACTGGTGAAAGTAAGCTGGTTGATGGAGAAGTGCGGTGCAAAGTTGTGATTGAGAATGTGACTACATACCACAACTTCTTAGTGGCAGATATTGTGGACGAAGTCATCATTGGCGTCGACTTCTTGGCTGTGAGAGACATTCACATGAACCTGAGAAATAGAGTTATGACATACAATGGCCAAGAAGTACCTCTGATTTTTCGACACAACATTGAGTATTGCACCAAAGGAGTTTCATTAGAGGTGAAGCACAGGGACACTCGAAAGGCAAGGGTACCTCCTCAACCAATGGCTTTGATAGACAAATGCCTGCTTGAAAATATTCGGAGAAGTCAACAGGAAGATTCAGATCTGGCATGTGTGATCCGAGGGCTTGAGCGAAACAAACGACCAGCAAGAAAAGAAATGTCAGCGGCGAGTCCAGTTGCCAAGTCATATTGGACACAATGGAACAGTTTACGAATGGTATCCGGTTGTTTGCATCGAATATGGGAGAATGAGGATGGTCAATGCGCTCGGAAGCTTATAGTTGTTCCAAGGAAGCGGGTGTCTGATGTTCTTAGAGAAATGCATAACGATCCAAGTGGAGGTCATCTAGGAGTCAAGAAGACCTTGGAGAGGATTAAGCAGACATTTTATTGGGTTGGTTACGGTCAGTCGGTAAAGGAGTGGATTGCCAAATGCGATGAGTGCATCAGGGCAAAGGTGCTGAGGTCTACGAGTCCTGGTCGAATGAGGCAGTGCAGCTCAGATGCACCGGTTGAGAGGATTACCTTGGATGAAGCAGGTCCATTCACCAGAACTATAAGCAAAAACATGAAAACCAGGTACGACAAAGCAATGGAAACGGAAGGGTTCCTGGAAGGAGATTTAGTATTCCTATACGGCCCACAACGGAGGAAAAGTGTGTCTCCCAAAGTTCAGTGCAACTGGGAAGGACCGTACGGAGTTGTGAAACGGATCAACGACGTTGTTTACCGCATACAGGCTGTTGGAATGCTACGGAACAAAATGAAAGTGGTTCCCCTGGAGAGACTAGCAAAGTTCGGATCGGGAAATGTGTCTGATCGGGACGATCAGACTTAGGTGGAGGGCAGTGTGGCGAATGTTATCAAGAATCGCTCATCTTCCAGCACTAGTGTATTTCCACCACTAGCGTCACTAACACAACTACAGCTGTTTACATACATGACGTGAGAGCGAGAGTGGGAGAGGTAGCTCACGTGTTTGCGAATGTGGCACAAAGAGGAGATGACGATAGATAAACGCTTCGAGAACACTGTTGCACGAATAAACCAGAAATGTGTAGACATTTCTAGGTTGTGAAGCTGCTGTCTGCTAGGGTATATAAACCGCGCAAAGACAACGCAAATCAGTTTATTTTGAAGTGTTGTACAGTGAAGTACTGAACAGTGAATTAACCCGCGATATTGTACTACGGTTTTTAGTACTGAATAAAGCGTACTACTTATTAAGCAGAATCGGAGTGTTTTATTTAACGTACAGTGATCGAACTCAGGGAAAATAATCAAGGAATCATCGAATTCGTCACACTATCAAGCCAATGTTGTTGTTGTGGTTGTTGTAACGAGGTATAGCCCTGCCCAAATGTCAGACAGGATCATCCCGCGTGTATTGCTCTTGGCGGGGTTGATATAAAAAAAACGCCCCGGTCGTTTCTGTACGATGGGTACAGCACAAGTACTGGTACCGTTCTCGTAGAACCGGAAATACGTAGAAACTAGCCGTATAGGCCATGTAGTTCGTTAACGTTACCCAGGGTGCACCAACGCGGTATGAATAATCCGAAAGTGAAGACCCGATATTTTATTTTTTTCAAGAGATGTGTCAACATAAATACCATAGTCAAGTCCCAATTCGCCGATCGAACCCGGTAAAGTTATTAGTTTTCGGATAATTGAAATCGAAGTTAAACGCGCCTTTTGATACCTCTTCACACATTTTTGGACGTGTTTCAGCAGTTTCGGCATAAAACATCGAAGCTTTTTGACAATTTCGAGATGATACCGGGTTTTTTTGGGATTATCTCAGATATCGTCCAAAAAGGTCGGGAAAGATATCAAAAGACGCGTTTTGATTTCGCTGTGCATAATTCGAAAGCGAAGACAAAGTGTTTCTATATTATTGAAATCGAAGTAAACACGCGCCTTTTGATAACTCTTCCGATATTTTTGGACGTGTTTCAGCACGAACCCCGCTACCCCGGGATTTGAATAAATATAATCCTGGGATTTTGGCACAAAAAATGGCGCGGAAGGCCTGGGATTCGGGATCGGGCTCTATGCATTGGTAGGAAAACCTCCTGCTGTGCAAAATATTATTTTTGGTAATTGTCTAACTTAACTGTCAACTGCTAATATATTTGCTAAAATTATGGGAGGGGGCTCAATAGACGGGGTTTGGCCTCAGGATCACGAATCCGGAAGCGTTTTTTTTTTTATATTTTGCTTCTCTGAAGAGATATTTGCAATCAAAGTTGCAAGTTTTCATGTGGTTGTTGTAATTACATTAGGCTGTCCCTAAAAACGTGCAAAAAAAGTCGCGAACGAAGGCCGCCTACTCAGAAAGGTGCTCTGCACATAAATACCATGGATTGGAATTTTCGGTTTTTTGACCATAACTTTTCACTGAAACAAAAAATTCAAAAATCGCTTCCGGATTCGTAATCCTGAGGCCAACCCCCGTCTTTTGAGCCCTCTTCCACAATTTTAGCAGTTGACAGCTAAACTAGACCTAGAATTATCTTATTGTTATGCACGTGCATATTTCATTTGTCAAAATTTTTCCTTGAATTTGACAAAACAAAATGGTAAATATTTTTGCACTATAAAAAAATTGTTCACCTTATTTTTCCTTTTATTAAAATTTTTCAGATTAGCACGCATGCCCTAATGTGTTTTGTAGTAACCTCGGGCTGTCAAAAGAACAAACCAACTTTTAGTCATCTGTCTTCTCATTCGATTACTCATGCAATTTCTTTTCATCGAAATGGTGCAAAGAGGACTAGTCAAATATTTTCAGCCAGGCTCATTCGTCGCGTTTGCCTAAGCGATTTTAGCTAAATTTGTTTACACAAAATAAAAATTGCAAAAAATAGCAATAGCAGTGAATATTAAAAAAAAAATACGGGATTACTTGATGAAAGAAAAGTGTTGATGGCATACTGTATTTAAAAAGCACAGTAGAAATTGTTTGTAGGCAAAGCAGCGCTGTGTGGGAGGTGGTCGTTAGGGGAAAAATTGCAATTACCAAAAAAAAGAGCGTCATCAACGTTAACTCAATATTCAATTATACAGAAAATAAATTAAGCAACCTCATTCAAGAATTGGAACGCCGGCGTACCAGGAGAGGAATCAACATATAAGGTGCAAGCCATTGAGCTCTTTTATTTCTGTTTCGGTTGTGACGCAATTTCTAGGTAGAACTTTCTGGCCAGGGAATTCCACACAGCTGCTTCAACTCTACATGCCCGGTTTTCATATCAATGAAATGGGTGAAATGGTGCTCGATGCTATCGACGACATCGCCGTTGTTGATGTCTACGATTTAGCATCGGATATTGGCAAGGAATATGAAAAAATGATTGATCGCTTCGGCATCGATGCTGTAACCGGTATCATGCCAAAGATTATCAATACACTGGAACTGCTTGAAGCTTTAGCAACGAAAAATGAGCGCGAGAATGCCACAATTCAAGAGTTGCGCGATAAAATTACACAATTGGAAAGTGAAAAATCGGAGAAGGCAGAATATCGCAGACGCTTCGAAAGGGTAACATATACAAACCATCTCAGAAATAGATATATTTAACTGCCTTTCGTTTTTTAGGAAATGGAAGTGCTTGAAGAGCAATGGCGTACTGAAACCAATGAACTTGTTGAAGTGGTACAAACCTTACAGGATGAGAATAAGCGTCTAGTTAAACAAACGCAAGACTTGCAATCATCTTCGGCACATTCATCGGGTCTGGGTGCAAGTTTGACCGAAAGTATTATTAGCATTACGAATAATGAGCTCAATAGCGCGCTAACCGACACGCAAGTATTGCAACGCTTGAAGGAACAAATTTATAAGCAACGTGATGAATTGAAGCAAAAGGATCATGAGTTGCAGGAGAAGTATGGAGAAATTGAAAATGTGAGTACGACAGGTGGAAGGCGAAACAGAGCAGAGAAAAAACTAAAACTAACTAAAAAATACTATCGAGCAAAAGCTAATACCAATTTAGAGAACTAACCATTTGGCGGATATACTAACACCTATACTATCGAGCAATATTAAAAATAATACTTTTTTGGTGTAAAAATCTTCTATCTCCGAAAACCGTTCTTTTATATTAGGTTTGTTTACTGAACAAAAAAAAGGTTCAGATCAGGTTAAAGCAGAGCAGAGCAGGTCAGCTGTCAAAATACAAATAGAGCAACTCAGAGCAAAAATGCCCTGAAACACTGGAATCTCGAAAGTTTCTATTTATTTGTTTGTTTTGTTTAAATCCTCAAAATTAATGAAAATGCGCGTATACTAAACCGTTGCTTTTCTTGCAAGCTAGTTTTTTTTGAAGTTTCCACATTTTTTTTTTTGACTGACAATTGCTCCTCTGCTCTAACTTACTTCACAAAAAAAGCTAGAGCAGAAATTTGTGATCTGGATTACTATAGTTTTGCTTTTAGCATACTAATGAAACAAAAGACAGAGGAACCTAGATCAAGAAAAGTGTTCATTAAACACAATTTTGTGAAATATCTCAACCTGACATAAGCTAGAGCAGCTCAATAAACAAATACATCCAACTATTTATCCAACCTATTTTATCTAAAAAGTCCCAAAATAAAGAGTTTTTAAGACACATTCTAAAAAAATTCTGAAATAGGGTGTTACTAAAAAAAGTCCCAAGTGGAGGGTAGTTGAAATATTTTTAACATAGAGCTTTTGGAAAAAATATTTTAAAATATGTATAGTGATCTGCCATTCAGCTGTCGATATGTAGATAACAGAAATTTCGATACGATACCATTTCTTTCGAGACTGACATTTGTAAGTCATAGCTGATTTATGGTAAGGGGACAGGGTAGCAAAGCTGTATTATTTTTTTAACTTTCAAGCAGTTGTCCTTTTATTAATGCAACAAAGAAAACTAATTAAAAAAATATTAGCAGTCAATTAAAATTGTGGCCACACAATTCCTTCCCTCCTTAGCACTTCCCATTCTTTCGCAAAGTTTGCTTAAACAATTAATTACCCAACGTTGCTATGCTACGATGCAGTTTCGCTCCCCCAATATTCAGGTCATCATAAAATCCATTTAACGCTCGTTAACTTTGGCAAATTTAATCAACTTGTTGCATAGTAGAAAAACTTCTGCCATGCTATAATACAATTCTTTTTTTCTTGCTTTTTGTGTATGGATGCTGGCTTTTTTTGTCCTGCTCATAGTTTCTTAAAGTTTTTTGCTATGAAGCTAAATTTCTTTTTGATTTTATACTACCTTCCTCGATTTTATTTCCCTCCTCCTACCCGTTTAGCTACACATACAAATGGACCGTTTGAAATCTTCTGGACGCGATGCTCATCGCCGCCGCAAAATGTTACAAGCTCAAGTGAAGACGCTGTGTGAGGAGCGGGCCGATTTTCTCGCTCAACTTCAAGACCAATACCGTGACATAAATCAATTACGCAAACAACTTGGACTGGCAGAGAAGGAGAACGAAGATTTGGTTAAATCTGGCAGTGACGACCCTAACGATCCGAATCGTCCGCGCTACACAACCTTACAATTGAAGGAGTTAATTTGTGAACGCGACGAATTAATCAGCACCGTTGACAATTTGACGGAAGAGCTGAAAGCTTACAAACCCTGTAGTAAACAGGTGGGTGGCGGTAGCGGCGGTGGTGGTGATTCAAGCTCGTATGATTGTGATGATGACGATGATGAAGTTGATGATGAATCACAAGAGGCGCATGAAGCTGTGTGCGGCACGTAAGTAAATGTATAATATTGAATAGTTTGTGAGTTTGAGTAGACCCTGTAGTTAATTAGCTTTGAAACTATTTCACACATCAAGTCCAACTAGTTAGCCTACTTTTATTGCAATATACATACCATTTTCACTAGTTAGAAATAAACCAAAAATTTGTGTTTCAACCATCGATACCGAAACTGCCGACCTGCACATTGTATGAGTGCTCGACGCGAATGGGAAATGCCCCGGGTTGTTGTTGTTGTTGTTGTTGTAACGAGGTGTAGCCCTGCCTAAATGTCAGACAGGGTCACCTCGAGTGTATTGCTCTTGGCCGGGTCGATATAAGAAAACGGCCCGGGTCGTTTCGGCACGATGGGTACAGCACAAGTACTGGTACCGTTCTCGTAGATCCGGCAATACAAGAAACTAAACTAGCCGTGCAGGCTATGTAGGTCATTTAGCGTTACCCAGGGTGCACCAACTGGGAGGCGACCTACTTTTACACCCCCGGGTTCCAGTCCTAGTGCCGTAAACAGCAAAAAGGAAATAAAAAGTTTTAACTATTATTTTCGGCCTAGTTCGGTACCAGTTCGAAAATTTTAGTTGCATGGTATGATTTGTATACGGCTTTACTGCAGGGATGTTTACTTGTTTATGTGCGGTTGAATAGTGTGGGTTGATTTGTGCCGAAGGGTGCGCTTGGTTGACCACAAGTGCCACTGCCTAAGTAGTAGTGCTTAATAATTATTGCTGTGTGTAATTTGTTTTTTTACTTTTTCTAGGCCACCTGAGCATGATGCACCTGTTCAAGGGCCATTACCTTACGAACCAGACGATGCACCATGGAAGAAGAGCAATGAATCGGGCATACGGAAATTGTAAGTTTTTGTTTGGTGCAGTATAAAAGGAAAATTTTAAATAAGGCGACTTATCACATTTTTATATTTACAGCTTCCGCCGCCTATTCACCGACACTTCAGATAGTTCCAAGCGTTCTTTGGCTACGCTATCGAAAATGGCGCTCTCCGCTACACCCGGCAATATGGAGTCAAAATAAAGTCCTTGACCAATTTCAAGTTTTATTTTTGGTGTATAATGATGCTATAAGAAGATTTCTCTTCCAAATTGAGCGGTGTGAGGCAGTAGCAGTCAAGTAGAGGCGCTGGAAACTACACGCTAAACTTATTTTATTTACATTAAGGTTCTGAAAAAAAAAGAAACTTGAAAGTTAAGAATTTTTTTTATTTAGCTTCACTCTAATGCATACAAAATCCTATATAGAGTGAATGCATTGATATTTACACAAAAAGTGCGTTAAGTGAACGCATTTTTTTCGGTGTTTCAAAATTATGATTTAAAATGAAAATTATTTAAAATTTTTAATATCTTTTAGTAATATTTATATTTACACCGAACTCATAAAAATAAGATTGATTTATAAAGCTGTTATAAATTCAAGTGTATGGAAAATAAGTTTTAAAAGTTTTCTAAGGCTTTCTTTATTTTTTATGAATTTGCGCTACATTTAACGCGCATTAGTATTTAAACTAAAGCCAAATATGTCAATAAGTGTTTATTTTCATTTTATATACAGGGTTATGTATAGGCAGTCATGTATTTATTGTCTTCTACACAATTGTTTTAAATAAATCCAAGCACGCTTATATGAAATTGAAATTTCAATGTCTTAAAATTGTTTCCATTTATAAACAAAACAGATGTTTTTGAAAAATAGATATAAATTGACATACTTTTTTTTTTAAATTAATACATAATCTCAAGATGTTAAAGGCATTTAGAAAGCATTTCTTCTTAAATTTATTTTCCAAATTATTTTTCTTAGCAAAATTTTACTTAAAAAAAAAATAAAATAAAAAAATTTAACTACGCTCCTCCCTCATGCACACCTGCCAGCTTATTATTATCATATTATATTATATTTAAGTATTTATTATTTTTGTAACGTGCTGTTTTATATACGTTAGGTTTATAAGGTGCTAAATTATAATTTATTTTGAATGTCTACAAACACAAATTAAAATTTAAAATATGTTTCAAAAATTGCAACGATTTACATAAATATTAAAAAAAAAAATAATATAAAAGGTAACACGTAAACTGAATGTATAATAAATTATTGTAACTACTTTTAATATATGGTAATTTGTCTTAACATGGATTGCCCCAGTGCAATTCTCTTTCCTACCTAAATTTCGAAAGTAATTTTTCCAATCCCTTAACCCACATGCATCACAACACATCATCTACACAAGAAACATACTCAAGCAAATATTTCGTATGTTAATCACAAAACTCTAGTGCCGTTTTTTAGCTATGTCTTAAGTAGCTGACTAAATATGAAAATCATTTTTAAATATAATAAAATATTGAATAATACAAATATTGATATTGGAAGCATAAACTTATTAAATTTGTAGTTTTGAATGCAAAAATGTTTGTTAAGTAGTGCGAAATTACTTAAAAAGTAGTAAAACTTATTTCTTGGTACAGTAATGAGTAAAAAATTAGAAGTGTTGTGAGAAAATTGTGCATATATCGAATCGGGTTTCTTTTTAAATGAAAATACAAACACAACAGATTTCTTAAAACTCAATTTATTTAAGAATTCAGCTAAACTAAAGCTTTATCTTAAAAAAAAACTACAAAACCTTACAAAAAAAATTATAAGCCTGAACCTTGATTTCTTGATTTATACCAAGCTTTAAAGTTCCGTTTTTTTTAAAGCAAGATAAGAAACATTTTCCATTATTCTTCCATAAACTTCTATCAACAAGATTTCCAGAACTTTTGAAAAAAAAAACTTCTCTCCCCTTTAGGTTAGGTTAGGTTAGGTTGCAAGGGCAGGACAGAGTACACAGACCCTGCCCGACACTTAGGCCATTAAAAAGGACCATTGTGATACCCCATACGATGTTCACCCACCTCCCTGCCCCAGAGATGCGAGAAGGTTATCCTTAAACGCCGGCAGCAGCCCGACCGCGTACAGCCGACCCGAAAAAATCTAAGGAGATCAAAACACTCGATGCGGTGCCATGATACGGCACCGCTAAACGAGTTCAAAGACCACCAAAAGGCTGTAAAGGACCAGTCCAAGGTCATGCTACGGTCGACGCCAAGGAAAACAAACTCACACCCAAGGCAGGTGATCAAATCCCTTCGTGGAGCCAATAAATTTGGATAACGCCTTTATTTCCATGTTAGATACCTCAGTGAGGTCGACGAGAAAGGTTGGCCAAGGCTAGCCAACCGTCGTCTGCAGCGCGCGGGACAATGGCACAGCAGATGTTGAACACTTTCCTCATCCTCAATGCATCTGCAGCTGCGTCAGTAATCATTAGACATTACGCCCATTCTAGCACCGTGCGTGCCTATTAAACAATGTCCTGTTAGAACCCTTACTAGGGATGAAATATCCGATTTATTAAGAGACAGCAGGGAATTTGTACGTCCCTTGTTGTAAGAAGGCCAGGTTAGCCTTGATATTTCGCATGTTGAGAGCCCTGACCAGAGCATATTCGCTATTTTCATGGTATTTGTGCTGACACTAAATTTAAAAGAGGCCATGGGTATGCCTACCGAACTATTTCCTGGAAGGAGATGGGTGGTGGTACCTAGTCTGGCCAGCTCGTCCGCTCTGCAGTTACCTTCAATATTCCTGTGTCCAGGTACCCAAATAAGGCTAATACTGAAGTGCTGAGCCATCTCATTGAGTGATCTGCGACATTCAGTTAACGACTTTGCATTGTCGACGCATGAGTTCAAGGCTTTAAGTGCGGCCTGACTGTCTGAGAAGATGTAAATCCGTTTGTCATTTTGCGGCATGGACGCCAAGCTTTTCACAGCACCGTGTATTGCCAGCATTTCCGCTTGGTACACGCTGCAGTGGTCGGGGAGGCGGAAGAAGATCTCTACTCCCAAAGCTTTTTATTGGACAGCAACTATTAAAGCTCTCAAGCGAAAACGAATAAATTACATTCTACGCTTTCGAACCAATAAAGCTTACAGCGAAAGCCCAGCAAAGTTCGGGATTTTCTTGGATAAAACTATAAAAAACTTACAGTAAAAACAAAAATTTATTACGTTGCCAATTTTTTACTCAGCACTGTATTTTCAAGAATACAAGTTAACAAATCCATGAATATATATCTAATAATATATAATATATTAATTTCGTGTTGAAATGTTATTGGCAAAGGCGAGATTTTTTAGCACGCTAAAGTAAAAAATAAAAAAAAAATATTCTTTATGAAATTGATAAATAAAAATTAAATTTAAAAGCTGGAAAAGTAAATATAAATTGCATTATGCCACAATTATTAGCCAATTAAATAACTAAAAATAGAGTATACGCAAAAAAAAAAGTTAACTACTAAAGCTATGGCGTATTAAAAGTTATTGGAAAAATAAATTACAGCAATAGAAAAAAAAAAGAAATTTAATGAAGTTAAATTTGAGTGCAAGCAGCTTACGCTAAAAATTGATATTATTTTGATAGTTTTTATATGTATTTTATTTTTGTAACTATTTATTTTGTAAATTAAAATTTGTTTATATTTTTTTTTACTTTTTAAATAACATTTTGTTTTAGTTTTTTAAATATTTTTTTTTTTCTAAAAATTGCTTGAGCTTTTCACATGAAAGATAGCAAGTTTTTAGAGAAAAACAGTCTGATGGTTCATTTTAAATTTGGATTTTTTTAATAAAAACAAATTGAAATTTGACGCTGTACCTATGTACAAAAAAATATAATTCCAAATAAGAAATAAAAAAATTTAATAATAAAAAGGTAATTAATATAATAACAATTAAAAATAAAATTTAGAAAACGATTTAGTATGGTCAAGAAATTATAAAACACATAGTCACAACTACAAATATACACGATGCAAATTTTTGTTCTCTTGTACGGGATAAACATATCAATGGGGACATAATTTATGAGGTATTAAAGAGAGTTTGGGCTGATACTTTTTTTTTCAAATAATTCATTTTTTTCATATAAAAATGTGCCAAAGCCTCTTCCAAAAAGTTAAATACAGTCAGTACATAGAATAAAACTGTTAATGAATATATTAAAAAGCTTACTCATAAAAAGCTCTCTTTGAAAACTGTTTGAGCTTACTTGTGATTTTCTTGAAGCTTTTTCAAAATGGTTTCAAGACTTTTTAAACAAATTGTGGACCTTAATAAAAAGCTTTCCCTAAAAACGGTATAAGATGGTAAAGTCAATATTTTTAAGCTTTTTATATTTGTGGCAGGCTTTTTATATTTTACTGGCCTCGATATTGAGTTTTTAAAAGAGCTTTTGTGTTTCTTGTAAGTTAATAGACTTTTATTTAAAAGATCGCGTTTAATTTAAAAAGCTGTTTTAAGTTAAAAGCTAGACTAAATCTAAAAACTCGATAAAGCTCTACAACTATTACAGTACCAAGATATACCACGGGAAGCTTTTTTTAAGCTTGTATAAAGCTTTAAAAAAATATAGAGCTTTTTAAAGACTTAACTCCCTTTTTCATTTTTTTATTTTTATTTATTTATTTATTTATTGAATAGTCTACAGATTGAAAAAAAACTTACAGACTAATTTTGAAAATATACATAATAACGGAAAAGTAAAAAATTTGATTGAAAATGTCTTTAAGCAGCTTTTGGAACTATTCTATTTTTTATGAACATGGGGTAAACATTTTATAATATTTGGTAGGTTTTATTAACTTTTATGATTTGAGGAGGTTCTTTAAAGTTTCGTTACATAAAAGCTTTGGACCAACTATTTCAATTTATGAAATTTATAAAACAGTAGCAACGTACATACACGCCTAAAAATAAATTTGTAACAATTTTTTTTAAGAAAGCATCGATATTTGAAAATAGCTTAAAATAATGTAACAAAAATCCAAAAAATAGAACTGTTTTAAATTTTATGTGTAAAAATAAATAAATTCAGGAAAACAACAAATATTACTTTTATTAGGTGTGTGTTAACACTGAGTGTATATTAAGGTGGGTCGTTAACCGATATCGCGCCATCGATTTGTCGATAGGTTTTGGGCTCAGGATAAAAAACTTCCACCAGACTTGCCCCAAAAAATAATTTTCGTGCCTGCGGAATCCTTTTTTTTACTTTTTTCGACTTTGTTTTTTAAGGTTTTTAGTAAAAAAACGGCGACCGCCGTGGTCCATCGGTAGTGTGCTCGGCCTACTACACCAAGTGACCTGGTATCGACTCTCGGTCAAATCAACACCAAAAATTATTTAGAAAAAGCATTTTCTAAACGGGGTCGCCCCTCGGCAGGGGTCTGCAAAATCTTCGAGTGTATTTCTGCCATGAAAAAGCTTCTTAGCAAAAATTCATTTACTTTGCAGATGCCGTTCAGAGTCGGCAAGAAACTGTAGGTTCCCTGCAAAAATCGAGAGTACTCTATTTCCTATCTAAGGAGTACTCCATTTGGAGCATCAGAATATTCCAAATGTAATCCTTTTTCATATAAAAACTGTGCTCCAATTAACATTGCGATGTCCTAGGACTGGACCACCTACTCCAACCTTCGCTTTGTTTCTGCTATTGCTTAGGAGCAATGATCGGCTTTCATAAAGCTAAATGAGGTATACAAATGATTACTATTGGAGTACCCCAATATCAAAAAATTGGAACACATAATTCAACGATTTTTGCAGGGTTCTATCAATTTGTAGGAAAAAATTGAGAGCAATTCTTACTTCCGGGAAGCGGACCAGGGAACCGATCAATTCGAAAATATCTTATACATGGTGCGTTTTCTTTCAAATTCGGTACGTGGGTAGAATTATGCTTAAATTAACAGGGGCCAATACGAATGGGATATAGAGGAAGAGGGGCGTGGTAGAAGGAAAGAGGGAAATGAAGGGAAAAAGGAAGGGAGGGGAATGAAGGCGAAGAAAGATAGGAAGGAGAGTTGTAAAAGGGGTTGTAAATTGCGGATAGGTGGCAACTCTAAGTGGCAACCCTGCGAGAAACTATCTTATTTGGAATACGGTCGAAAATACCTTTAATTTGGTACCCATATTGGTATATCTAGCTCTATATTAAAAAAAGGGGACAGGTGGCAACCCTGTAAACCGCCCTGAGTGGCAACACCCATTTATATAATCTTAGAATAAATCAGATTGTCAATATGTCAAATTTTATCCAAATCGGTCCAGCAGTTCCCGAGATATGTATACGAAAAAATAAATAAATTGCGGTTAGGTGGCAACCCTGCTTGAATTTATCTCATTTATACTCATATTGGCATATCTAGCTCTATATTAAAAAAAAATTGGGATTCGTGGCCCACGCTGAAAGTCGGCTACAATTTCTATTTCTGTTGCATAATTTCCGTTGCATGATCAGCCATTTTCTCAAAGTTGACTCTCAATCAAAATTTCATATCGCCGCCTAAGAAGTCAACTTCAAAAAATTTAAATTTGATTTTAAAATTTTCATATATGCCCTGTCCAACCCAAAAATGTCCACTAAAAACGTTGGCGGTAACAGTTTTTTGAAAGACGGTGGTAAACGGTTTTTTGAAAAAAATATTATTTAATGCAGTTTTAGACGAATTTTGGTAGAAAAAACTATCTACTCTTTTCAGATTTTTCATTGGTTATGTTCCACCTTCACTGTAGTGATAACACCGGGCCCTATAAATCATGCTAGATGGCTTACAGAAGCCTGTAGAATTCCTTCCTGTAGAATCCATGTATTTTAACGTCAAATATTATAAGTCGGTTGTATACGGTAGTGCTTTGCTTGGAAAATTCATACGGCGGACGCAATATTTGCTAAACAATATTTTTTTCGTACCAAATAAAGTACCAACACGCTTTCGAGAGGAATATCTTTGAAAGCTTCCATCCTCTACACAGTCTTATAATTTTGTCACCTTTGAGCCATAATGAGGTTTGTACACGGCTAATAAAATTAACCTAAATTTCAAACCCGTATAAAGATTAATCAATTTGTCAAACTTTTTTCAATTTCTTTTGGTTTCGATTTAAAATCTAAATGAAAAAGCTGTCTAAATTTTTTATTTTTGGTTTGTTTTAATGTAATTGAATTTTTCCCACAAAAACTTCATGTGCGCCATAGCTCAGTGGTAGTGCAGTCGGCTGTGACTCCTGAGCGTTTTCGTTCGAGTTCTGTCAGCTGCCACATTTTTATACCTTTCATGAACATGAAATGGTATTATAACTTTGGTCCGATGTTTGTAAATATGAGAAGAAGAAGAGATAGACCCATCAATAAGTATACCGAAATGATCAGGATGACGAGATGAGTTGATTTAGCCATGTCCGTCTGTCCGTCTGTCCGTCTGTCCGTCTGTCTGTCTGTCTGTCTGTCTGTCTGTCTGTTTGAACGCAAACTAGTCCCTCAGTTTTTGAGATATTTGGCTGAAATTGTGTATGCGGCCACCATTTTCCAATATAGGAATCATTTGTCGGAATCAGCAAGATCGGACCAATATAACATATAGCTCCCATACAACCGATTATTCCGATAAACGGATTTTGGGCTATAACTCCTGTAATTAAACACGAAGGAACGTGAAATTTTATAAGTGTTGCTATTTTTATATGTGAAATATCGATGCTGAAAATCATAGAGATGGGATAAATATTTCACATAGCTCCCATACAATCGATTATTCCGATAAACGGATTTTGGGATATAACTCCTGTAATTAAACACGTAGGAACGTGAAATTTTGTAAGTATTGCTATTTTTATATGCGAAATATCGATGTTGAAACTCATAGAGATGGTATAAATATTTCACATAGCTCCCATACAATCGATTATTCCGATAAACGGATTTTGGGCTATAACTCCTGTAATTAAACACGTAGGAACGTGAAATTTTTGACGTATTGCTATTTTTATATGTGAAATATCGATGTTGAAAATCATCGAGATTGGATAAATATTTCACATAGCCCCCATACAACCGATTGTTCCGATAAACGGATTTTGGTAGATAACTCCTGTAATTATATAGGTAGGAACGTGAAATTTTGGAAGTATCGCTATTTTTATATGCGAAATATCGATGTTGAAAATCATTGAGATGGCATAAATATTTCACATAGCTCCCATACAATCGATTATTCCGATAAGCGGATTTTGGGCTATAAGTCCTGTAATTAAACACATAGGAACGTGAAATTTTGTAAGTATTGCTATTTTTATATGCTAAATATCGGTGTTGAAAATCATTGAAATGGGATAAATATTTCACATAGCCCCCATACAATCGATTGTTCCGATAAACGGATTTTGGTAGATAACTCCTGTAATTATATCGATAGGAACGTGAAATTTCGTAAATGTTGCTATTTTAGAAGGTGGAATGTCGATGTTAAAAATCAATGAGATTGGACCAATATAACACATCGTCCCCATATAATCGATTGCTCCGATAATTTCGGTATGAGCTAAAGTTAAATTCACACAGGCTGTACTGGGGATCAAACAGTGAAAATCGTGACGCTTATTCATGAAAGGTATTTAGCCTTCGGCACAGCCGAAGACAGCTTTCCTTACTTGTTTTAGTTTTATTTTATTCTTAAAACTTTTCGGTCTAAAATTTAAACTTTTGGGTTTGAAAATTCAAATTTATTTTTGAAAGCTTATTCAAGATTGAATTTGGCCAACAACGAATTCCCGCCAACGGACAAAAAATTTATTTTATCTTTAAAAAATTGTTAAAACATTTCTTGTGCATAATTGAAAGCCTATTCCTTTAGCCAATTTTCATGAAAACTGGTCTAGATTGAATTTGAATCCAAATTTGGTTTGGTCATATATGTAGTCCAAAAAAGTTTAAAATTTAGGTTCAAATGTATCCTTAACATTTTTGTGAATTCAAAAAACATTTTTTAGAAGACTTTTCTAAGTGTTGTATTCTACTTCAATATCTAGAAAGCTTTTTATTATCTTTTCTGGAAATAAATTTGAGTTCCTGTGTCACGAGTCCCCTCAGAAGTTTTTCCAGGTGTCCTCCGGAAAAAGCTTTCGAAAGCAAGCTTTTTTCGGTTCCCTTTTCCGGTTTTCGTTATTTTGACAAATTTTTCTTAAATTATTTGGTCCACATTACGGTACTATGCGACAGCACAAAATAATCGAGATAGAGAGTTCCATATATGAAAGTTCTTAGGTTGAAAAGAGGAATTCATTAAGAAATGTCCGTCTGTCTGTACGTGTACACGATAACTTGAGTAAAAATTTAGATATTTGCATGAAATTTTGTATACAGGTTACTTTCAGGCCAAGGTAGGTTGCCCCCTTTTTCGATATCGAAAATTTCGAAAATCACATAAATTGGCATATATCGGTAGCTGAAATGGCTAAAATGGTATAATTTTATAGGTGAATAACCCTGGTCATTTTCTTACGATTTTTCCGTAAATTTTTAAGGGAGGCATTTGAAAATTTGGCACAAAGCATACTAGTATCCATAGGAGTATACCTGATGAAATTGGATGTTGTTGTTGTTGTTGTTAACAATGCTTTGCCCTGTCTAGAGTGTATGATCATTCCGAAGATCTTCATCAAGCTCTTCTAAGGGGAGTCCAAGGAAACGTGCAGTTTCAACAGGGTTTGTCCAGAGGGACAGAGGGGTTGGAAGAGTAGGTTCAGATGAACAATGTAGAGTATCATGGGGGGTCCTACCACATGCAGGGCATGTATTTAAGATTGTATCATTAAGTCTGGATAAGTAGGAGTTTAACCTTACACTATATCCAGACCTAAGCTGTGCCAAGGTCACTCTTGTCTCCCTTGGTAAGGTGCGTTCTTCTTCAGCAATATCCGGTGGAGGCCTGTTCAGAACGGGATTCACAGGTAGAGATCCGACAAAAGTGTCTACCGACTCGGTGTGGATGTCGGTTAGAGCCCGCTTATGATTCTGCAGATCAAACGGCAAGGTAATATGATGCCGGATCTCATCATAATGCTTATGGAGATGTCTCCTTATGTCTCTCGGGGGCGGATCTATGTCCAAAAGATGACGGTTTGGATGTGCTGGCTTGTGGCAGTTCAGAAGGAATTGCCTGCTCAGCATTTCCGCATGCTCTTTTACATTGAGCAGTTTTGCCTCCTGATGGAGGTGAGACACGGAAGACATGAGGAGACATCCCGTAGCAGTTCTGATGGCAGTATTTTGGCAGACTTGTAACTTCGTCCAGTTGGTGTTATGTACATTAGGCGACCATATGGGTGCAGCATAGTCAAAGACTGGTCGGCCAATGGCCTTATATGTAGTCAGCAACGTTTCTTTGTCTTTTCCCCAAGTACTGCCGGCAAGTGACTTGAGGATCTTGTTGCGCCCACGTACCTTTGAGACCATTGCAGACACATGACCAGCAAATGAGAAAGTATTATCCAGTGTCATCCCTAATAACTTTGGGTGGCTGACAGTTGGTAGCTTAGTGCCATCAACGAAAATGTCTAATTCATTTCTCACCTGGTGCGTCCATGTCGTAAAAAGCGTCGCCGTTGATTTAGTCGGAGATATTGTCAGATCTCGCTCAGTGAAAAACCTGGAAAGGTCGCAGAGGTAACCGTTGATTCTCGTACAGAGTTCTTCAGTATAGGGGCCCTTCCCCGTCGCCATTATTGTACAGTCGTCGGCATATGAAACGACGGAGACGCCCTCTGGTGGTGGGGGCATCTTCGATAGATAGAAATTAAACAGTGTCGGGGATAGGACACCACCCTGTGGCATTCCCTGTCTAATACGTCTAGGTTTTGATGTTGCGTTTCTAAAGTTAACCGACGCCTGCCGTCCATTCAAATAATTAGCGGTCCATCTCTTTAAACCATCAGGTATCTGTGTCTCAAACAGATCTTGCATGAGAGTGGCATGGTTGACTGTGTCAAAAGCTTTCGACAGGTCAAGTGCCACTAACACAGTCCTGTGATTTGGTTGGTTTTGATTTAGGCCGCTATTTATTTGCGTTGTAATGGCATTGAGTGCGGTGGTGGTGCTGTGCAGCTTACAGAAGCCATGTTGATGACTAGCCAGGTGCAGATTTGCAGTATAATACAGGAGCGAAATGGACTCTAGCGTCTTCACTACCGGTGACAAAAGTGATATAGGGCGATATGAATCGCCTATGCTTGCCGGTTTTCTAGGTTTTAGTAATGGAATGTAGTACAAATTGTCTACAGAAGGAGTTCGCACATCCCCTAGAGTCCTTCTTCACCCTGTCACCGAAAGTAATATCTACTTTATCCTTGTGTTGCGTTGGATTAGATAGAGCTTTGACCTTAGTCCATAATTTGCCAACACCATCAGAGAGGTTGCATTGCTCTAGGTGTTGTTTCCATTTGGCCAGTTTATGTTTATCGACCAACCTACGAATTTCCGCGTTGAGATCCTTTATACGGGGGTCTGCGGGATTGAGACTTCGCACTTCATCTCTTTCTCTAGCCATGGCCGCTGCCTCCGCGGGGAAATTTGGTCTTATTTGAGATATTCGACCCGCAGGAATGAAGCGTTTAGAGGCCAAGTTAATGATGTTGCGGAAGTCTCGTTCGCCTTTGCGTACGTCCGTAGGAATGGATAGAGCAGCCAAGGATTCGTCCGTATATGTCTGAAAACTGTCCCAGTCCGCCTTGGTAAAGTTAATATATGTACCATGCTCAGGTGTAATAAAGTCCGTCGGTCGTTCGATGGTAATGACTATTGGGAGATGGTCAGACGCCAACGTGTGTATGGGTCGCCAATTGGTGCTCAATAGTCCTGCACTTACGATGGAAATATCTGGCGAACTATAGCAGTTACCCGATACTCTCGTTGGGGCGTCTCCGTTCAATGTACAGAAAGCCGTATCATCTATTTGTTCTGCAAGTACATGCCCCCTATTGTCTGCTGGCAAGTTTGAGTGCCACATGTCGTGGTGCGCGTTGAAGTCGCCCAGGATCACGCGGTTATCTCCGCGTAATAGCAAGCTAATGTCGGGGTGGATGTTATATCCGCCATAGGTAATGAGATCCGACCTAGGACTGAGCTTGGTTTCTTGGACTGCGGCAAGTTTTATGTCATATTGCGTCATCAAATTAGTTATCTCTGCGATCTTACCAGTTAATCCGTTACAGTTGTGCTGTAAGATTTGGAAGTGCGCCGGTGGGGTCGATGTCGAGTTAACCATAGGCGTGAGAGACGGATGTGTTCGCCCAGGTGTTGGTAGGCTAAGACCAAGGCTGTGCCTCAGCCTAGTTAGCTGTGGACCCGGTGTAACCGGGTTGGCTGGCGTCGTAGGTTGAGGTGTGTTACAGCATGGTGCGATGAACGCATCCGTCCAGAGGTTCCTGTTAGCGAGCCCAGAGCATAGATGTACGTGGCATCAGCCTAAGCAGTTATTGCATTTGACCGATGACGCGAGCGTGTATAATCTTTGCCGACAAACAGTACACGTAGAGACAGGTGCGAGAAGATGTTGATCCTGACTCACGTGAGAATTTAAACGGGAGGGGGGGGGGGGGGGTTGTGATATAGAAACAGAGAGAGACTGGTACTCGGAGTTGCTCATGTCTAAACTGCTCCTGTGGGAGCGAGAGTGTTGAGCTGCTGCGCGTGATGTTGACGCCATAAGGCAGCATATAGCAGAAGTGCTGCTAGTCGTTAAGACATTATTATTATTACTATTAGTATTGCTACTAGAAAGTGGCAGTAGGGGTGCGCTTGAACGGCGCTTACCGCGGGTAAGGGTCTGTGGATGTTAAGGTTAAGCCCTGAACATCCAGATTTATGGAGCCATCTCTTACACGAGAAGCATTGCACAGAATGCGACCGTTTAATATATATCTTTTTGCAACAGACACTGCATATCCATATCTTTTGGTCCGGGGTTCGGCTCAACGCCCGCCCGTAACAATAGAATATCTTGCAGCCCTGCTGCAAGGGGGGAGGATGATAGTTTCGGAACGGGACAAAACATACTAAACAGGGTTACATTGAAAGTGATAGTCCTTGGCCGAGGTAAAACCCCGGGTGGTTCCACTGCGCAGAGATCCATGGCGATATCCTGGGTTTTCTGCTCTGAGAAGTGATTGTACATAGGGAACCTATTGGATGAAATCGCCCTCCAACCATGCTCACTTTCGATATCGAAAATTTCGGTAGCTGAAATGGCTATTGGATGAAATCGCCCTCCAACCATGCTCACTTTCGATATCGAACATTTCGGTAGCTGAAATGGCTAAAATGATATAATTTTATAGGTGAATCCCCCTGGTCATTATATAATGATTTTTTGATAAATTTTTTAGAGTGGGCGTGCCACCGCCATTTCTGGCCTCTTTGGTATTTCTTATGGAGGTGAATTTGCTTAGCAAGCGGCGAATTCCTTACCCCTGACCTGCTGAATTGCGTTGGTTCCTCTTACCATTTGAAGCCTCTTTGCTATGAGTATTTTAGCAATAGCTATTTCCGTTTGATGTAGTGCGATGGAATGACTTGCAGTAAGCAAGCGAAAAAGGCATGTTTTAAGAGTTTTTTTTACACCTAATGAGTCGACACCAATTTTATTTGATTGATTGAGAATTTTAATTTGAATTCTCGGCTTACGAGCGCTTATTAAGAGTCCCTCCAAACATGGCACGATTACCTGGAGTTTCGAGTTATTAGTGATTTTACAAGCACCAAGGTTACAGCTGGCCCACCGTCGCAAGAGGTCAACGTAAAAATGATTGGCGCGCGCCATATTAACGAACGCGGTGTGCTCTTGCGCTTTTTCAAAGTGGTCACATTTTTAATGAAGTTCGGAAACTTATTCTTTGCTTGCCGCAGTTTCAGTTTCAAAAAATCTAAATTGCTCTACAAAATCTACCTTGGCCTTTGGATCTTTCTAGTTACACTCGCTTTACTTTACACAGTGCTTGATGATGTAAAACGTGATGATTTATCTATGGGTGGTGTAGTAGTTTTTTTAAATCATACGACACAATTTATTGCACATCTCGTTATATTGCTAGAATCATGCACCATGGACTCCAAACGGTGTTCTCTCGAATTAAGATTTGCTGAATTTGAAAAACGGTTTATTGCTGAAATAGGCACAAAACTCACTGACGAAGACGACGAAAGCCACCAATGCCAAAGCCAAGCTCGGATTGTTGTCATGGCTGGTTTTGGCATATTACTCTTTACGGCGCTAAATATCGCAATCGCGTTTTTGAAATACACTAATGATCTATTAGATACTGTTACATATTGGCTTGCATTGTTGAGCATTTTAGCGTTACAATTTCGTAGTTTGGAAGTTCTCGTCGATATAACGGCATTAAACGAATATGCGACTATGTTACGTTGCCAGATCGACGAAATGGGTGAACGAAATTTAAATAAGATTTTTGGCTTGCACACAGTACGTGAACGCGGCGGATTTTTGAAGGGTAACATAATATGGGTTAAACCACATTTATCGTCGGATACAGGTCTGCAAACAAGCGAGGAAGCTGCTGATGAGGAACGAAAATTGAGAGCGTGTAAACGATTTTATGGTGATATTTATAATATGTTTAAATTAATTAATGATCATTTTGGTTGGTCACTGTTGGCTTTCGTCACAAAGTATTATTTATATTTTCTAATTAATTCCTACTGGGTCGTTTTGGCGTTAGTGTTGAATAACAGAGGATATTATTTGCTGATAAATTTGGGATATCTGGTAATTGCCGTGCAATTTTTGTGTTTACTGTGCTGGCAGAGTCAATATAGCCAGGAACAGGTGAGTGGGAATGTGGAAAAAGAGACTAACCCCCAAAATTTTGAAAAAATTAAATGTGTATTATACCTACTCCTTAAAGAATACACAATTATGTATTGCCAAACTGCCGATGCCTGTTTTAAAATTATGAGAATAACTTAACACACCTTTATTTCTCTTCATTTTCCTCATATATGAAATACTTCTATATAGCCAGTAAGGTATATTTTCTATGAAAATAAATTCCGAAAACATAGTGAGTACCGGCAATAAGTATTTAAGTACATGAGTACCTAAGTACAATCTAGTCCATATTTTCATGGTACTCGGGACGCCAATGGAACATTTCGGCACTTTTTTTAAGCTATTGCATAGATTTTATCGTGGGCTTGGCACCTAAAAAAAAAAACCGGAACGGATAAAAAGGTTCGAAAAAGGTTCGAAAAGCCGAATACATAAAATTAGATCTATTTATTGATGTGTAAACATCTTTGCGCTGGGGGCAATAAAGAAAAAGTTACGCGTAAGAGTAAGATGTAAGGTGTAAGAGTAAGAGTAAAAGTAAGAGTAAGATGTAAGATGTACGATGTAAGATTTAAGATGTAAGAGGTATGGGTGTGGGGGTGTAAGATCTAAGATGAAAGAGGTATGGGTGGGGGGGGAAGGGGGAAGGTTTGTAAGATTTAAGATGTAAGAGGTATGGGTGGGGGTGTAAAATGTAAGATGTGAGAGGTATGGGTAGGGGGTGTAAGATGTAAGATGTATGGATGGGGGTGTAAGATGTAAGATGTAAGATGTGAGAAGTATGTCATATCATATGATGTCATATCATATGATGTTATATCATGTGACGTCATATCATGTGATGTTATATCATGTGACGTCATATCATATGATGTCATTTCATATGATGTCATATCATGTGATGCCATATCATATGATGTCACATCATATGATAACATATCATGTGATGTCATATCATATGATGTAATATCATATGATGTCATATCGTATGATGTCAATGTCGTACCATATGTTGTCATATCATATGATAACATATCATGTGATCTCATATCATGTGATGTCATATCATATGATGTCAGATCATATGATGTCATATCCTATGATGTCATATCATATGATGTCATATCATGTAATGTCATATCTTATGATGTCATGTCATATGATGTCATATAATATGATGTCATATCCTATCATATGATGTCATGTGATGTCATATCATATGATGTCATGTGATGTCATGTCATATGATGTCATGTGATGTCATATCATATGATGTCATATCCTATGGTGTCATATCATATGATGTCATATCCTATGGTGTCATATCATATGATGTCATATCCTATGATGTCATATCCTATGATGTCATATCATATGATGTCAGATCATATGATGTCATATCCTATGATGTCATATCATATGATGTCATAACATGTAATGTCATATCTTATGATGTCATGTCATATGATGTCATATCATATGATGTCGTATCATATGATGACATATCATATCATATGATGTCATATCATATGATGTCATATCATATGATGTCATATCATATGATGTCATATCATATGATGTCATATCATATGATGTCATATCATATGATGTCATATATGATGTCATATCATATGATGTCATATCATATGATGTCATATCCTATCATATATATATATCATATCCTATGATGTCATATCATATGATGTCATATCCTATGATGTCATATCCTATGATGTCATATCATTTCATATGTCATATGTCATATCCTATGATGTCATATCATGTGATGTCATGTGATATGATGTCATATCATGTGATGTCATATCATATGATGTCAGATCATATGATGTCAAATCATATGATGTCAGATCATATGATGTCAAATCATATGATTGCATATCATGTGATGTCATATCACATGATGTCATGTCATATGATGTCATATCATGTGATGTCATATCATGTGATGTCATATCATATGATGTCATATCATGTGATGCCGTGTTATATGATGTCATATCATGTGATGTCATATCATATGATGTCATGTCATTTGATGTCAATCATGTGATGTTATATCATATGATGTCATATCACGTGATGTTATATCATATGATGTCACATAATGTGATGTCATATCATATGATGTCATATCCTATGATGTTATATCATATGATGTCATATCATATGATGTCATATCATGTGATGTCATATTACATGATGTCATATCATATGATGTCATATCATGTGATGTCATGTCATATGATGTCATATCATGTGATGTCATATCATATGATGTCAGATCATATGATGTCAAATCATATGATGTCAGATCATATGATGTCAAATCATATGATGTCATATCATGTGATGTCATATCACATGATGTCATGTCATATGATGTCATATCATGTGATGTCATATCATATGATGTCATGTCATATGATGTCATATCATGTGATGTATATCATATGATGTCATGTGATGTCATATCATATGATGCCATATCCTATGATGTCATATCATATGATGTCATATCACGTGATGTTATATCATATGATGTCATATCATATGATGTCATATTACATGATGTCATATCATATGATGTCATATCATGTGATGTTATGTCATATGGTGTCATATCATGTGATGTCATATCATATGATGTCAAATCATATGATGTCAAATCATATGATGTCATATCATATGATGTCAGATCATATGATGTCATATCACGTGTTGTTATATCATATGATGTCATATCTTGTGATGTCATATCATATGATGTCATGTCATATGATGTCATATCATGTGATGTATATCATATGATGTCATGTGATGTCATATCATATAATGCCATATCCTATGATGTCATATCATATGATGTCATATCACGTGATGTTATATCATATCATATAATGCCATATAATGCCATATCCTATGATGTCATATCATATGATGTCATATCACGTGATGTTATATCATATGATGTCATATCATGTGATGTCATATCATATGATGTCAGATCATATGATGTCATATCATATGATGTCAGATCATACGATGTCATATCATATGATGTCATATCATATGATGTCATATCATGTGATGTCATATCACATGATGTCATATCATATGATGTTATATCATGTGATGTCATATCATATCATGTCTTATCATGTGATGTCATATCATATGATGTCATGTCATATGATGTCATATCACATGATGTCATGTCATATGATATCATATCATATGATGTCATGTCATATGATGTCATATCATGTGATGTCATATCATATGATGTCATATCCTATGATGTCATATCATATGATGTCATATCACGTGATGTTATATCATATGATGTCATATCATGTGATGTCATATCATATCACGTTGAGTGCCATGTGAGTCCCAGTTGGTCTCACAGTTCAAAGGGACTTTCAGGCCTCGTGGTGACACTTGGTCTCACGGTATAATGTGTGAGATTTCGGTTTGTGCTGATGCAGTAGTAGTAGTAATAGAAGTAGTATTAGTGTATTCACGTCCTACTAGAGCCACTGCATTGTGTATGCTGCTTGGCCTGTGGTTATGAGACCAATGGGGCATCATATGGCCTATTCAAAAACTGATTCAAATTAACGGATTTTTTTACTCTTAGGGGTTATTTTTATTTTTGAAACATAAATATAATAAAATATAAATAAATATTTTTACATCAATTCATTGAGAAAAAATATAAAAATAAACTCACTTCAAGCACATTAACATTTTTACCTCAATTTATTGAATTTTGTGTTATTTTATGGCAGTCAAAGAAACATAAATATAATAAAATATAAATAAATATTTTAACTTCGTATATGAAAAAGCCCAAAAATAATTGCCCGACAAAATTAATTCTTTCCCGGCAAAATCACGGCAAAATATGAAACAAGTCCGGTTTCGATATCTTGTCTCTAACACCGTTTTCATTAGGGTGCTTAGCTAAGTTGATATCAAGTTAGCAAAGCACCCCAAAATTCCCGGAAAAAATTATCCGGCAAAATTAATTCTTTCCCGGCAAAATTACGGCAAAATAACGGCAAAATATGAAACAAGTCCGGTTTCGATATCTTGTCTGTAACACCGTTTTCATTAGGGTGCTTAGCTAAGTTGACACGAAACTTCGTATATGAAAAAGTCCAAAAATAATTGCCCGACAAAATTAATTCTTTCCCGGCAAAATCACGGCAAAATAACGGCAAAATATGAAACAAGTCCGGTTTCGATATCTTGTCTCTAACACCGTTTTCATTAGGGTGCTTAGCTAAGTTGACGCGAAACTTCGTATATGAAAAAGTCCAAAAATAATTGCCGACAAAATTAATTCTTTCCCGGCAAAATTACGGCAAAATAACGGCAAAATATGAAACAAGTCCGGTTTCGATATCTTGTCTGTAACACCGTTTTCATTAGGGTGCTTAGCTAAGTTGACACGAAACTTCGTATATGAAAAAGTCCAAAAATAATTGCCCGACAAAATTAATTCTTTCCCGGCAAAATCACGGCAAAATAACGGCAAAATATGAAACAAGTCCGGTTTCGATATCTTGTCTCTAACACCGTTTTCATTAGGGTGCTTAGCTAAGTTGACGCGAAACTTCGTATATGAAAAAGTCCAAAAATAATTGCCGACAAAATTAACTCTTTCCCGGCAAAATCACGGCAAAATAACGGCAAATTATCCACCTGGTTCCGACTCGATTGCATTAGGGTGCTTAGCTAACTTGACACTCATCAATTGCAAGCTTGCAAGCTAAAACATGATCAAAACGGTTTGAAGTGCAAAGATGAATGTGTGGTGACACGTTGGTCTCATGTGGCACAGATGGTCTAACGGTCAATCTCCTGGCCGCGTGAGACCAACGTGTCACCACATACAAAATTACCGCTATTTATCGAATATTACATATATTTCAACAAAAATTGGATATTCAGAATTGTTGAACAATATTCTATTGTATTATGTAAAAAAAAAAATCGTGGCCAGACGGAACCCATTTTTTTTGTTGTATGGTGGCACTCTACGTGATATGATGCCAGATCATATGATGCCATATCATATGATGTCATATCATATGATGTCATATCATGTGATGTCATATCACATGATGTCATATCATGTGATGTCATATCATATGATGTCATATCAATATAATTTCCAATATAAAATTTTTCAGAGTTGCGAAATACGCTGTATCATGTACAAAGTCGTCAAACCAACCGGAAAAAGGAGTTATAAAGACTTAGTTACCGACTTTTCTCTACAAACTCTTCATCAACAGTACACCATGACTGCTAAAGGGTTCTTCAATTTGAACCTCAATCTTTTGGGGAATGTAAGTTCTATATAGTAAAAGTTGTATATAGTAAAAATATCTAGTTACATAAAGGCTCATTTACACGGGTCGTTTTCCTGGTCGATTTTTCACAGTGTAAATAGCAATTCGATCGATCTATACCTTGTATTTGAAGGTGGAAAGCAGTGGAACGACAAAAATCGACGCGTGTAAATCAGCCTTAACTCATATATTTCCGACAGGGTCTGGTTATGTCACCTCATATACTTGTGGTGTCTCCAGCTACATATTCCGTCGGACAGGGGGGCTCCGATAGAGATCACGAAACGTATCGGTAGATAATTTCGTGATTTCTATAGAGTTTCCTATTTCGGCGGAATAGCTGATAACCCCTTTATGTTTCATGTGTATCTTTATTTTACAGATGGCTGCAGGCGTGGTCACCTATTTGGTCATCTTAATACAATTTATGCTAGCGGAGAAGAGTAAAGCTGACCGGGCTAATGACAGTTCAATTATTTGAAAAATTGAATTTGTAGAGAGCAAGTTTTTTCAATAAATGTCATGTATTGTATGTAGTGTTGTATTTAAGAGTTTTTTTTCGGGAGGGGCACTCCTTTGAGGGTAGTACATTTGCTTGTGGTAGGTACATGACTATTGGTGTGGTACTGACTACTGACCATTAAACTCATTGTGATTCACCTTGAGAGCTGCTCTTTTAACGATGTTGTTGTTGTAACGAGGTGTAGTCCTGCCCAACGCGTATTTTTCCTTAACCTAAATTGTCTTTGGTCCCACAGTTGGAAAATTCAGTCTCCACGATATAACATCCCCCAACGGCACTAGGTTGATTGACTTCGCCGCTGCTCGCAATATGGTCATCAGTAGTACCAGGTTCCAGCATATGCGAATACACCAAGCCACATGGCTGTCCCCTGATCAAAGAACTAGAAACCAGATTGATCATATCTTGATTGACGGCAGACATAGCTCCACCGTTCTGGACGTGCGTACACTGCGTGGTCCCAATATTGACTCTGACCATTATCTTGTCGCATCCAAGATACGCACACGCCTCTGTGCAACGAAGAAAGTGAGCACAGTAACGGAAGGAAAGTTTGACGTCGAGAAGCTGCGCATGACACAGACAGCTGATAATTTCACAACTCGACTCTCACACCTGCTAGCAGAGGGCAATCCTCGACCTAACGATGTAACCGAGCAATGGAAGCATATCTCTCACTCATTGCGTACCGCCGCTGAGGCCACTATAGGGTTCCAGCGAGCCCGCAAGAACAACTGGTACGATGAGGAATGCAAAACTGCCTCGAAAAAAAAAGGACGCTGCCTACAAGGAGACGTTGCGAACGGGCGCAACCCGCAGTGTATGGCAACAATATCGTGAGGCAAAGAAGGAAGAGAGACGCCTTTTCAGAAAAAAGAAAAGTGAGGCCGAAAGGCGTGAGTGTGAGGAGCTTGAGATGCTGGCTGACAGGAATGATGCCCGAAAATTCTATGAAAGGATCCGGCGGATGACGGAAGGTTTTAAGACCGGGGCAAGCTCCTGTAAGGACAATAATGGCGACCTGGTAACCGACGTACAAAGTGTACTTAAATTATGGAGGGAGCACTTCTCCTCACTGCTAAATTGCGAGGGAGACGTCAAACCCGATACCCCAATCCCTGACGATGGAAAAGTCGTCCCACCACCTGACTATGATGAAGTGAGGATAGCTATATCCCGGCTCAAAAACCACAAAGCGCCTGGAAAAGACGAACTACCCGCCGAGCTGTTCAAACACGGAGGCGAAGAGCTGGTAAAAAGCATGCATCAGCTCTTATGCAGAATATGGTCAGACGAATGCATGCCTCCGGATTGGAATTTAAGTGTGCTTTGTCCAATCCACAAGAAAGGCGATCCCGCTAACCGCACCAACTACCGCGGAATTAGTCTTCTTAATATCGCATATAAGGTTCTTTCTAGCGTGTTGTGTGAAAGGCTGAAGCCCATCGTAGACAAACTGATTGGACCTTATCAGTGTGGCTTTAGACCTGGTAAGTCTACCATCGACCAGATTTTCACGATACGCCAAATCCTGGAGAAGACTCATGATAAGAGAATCGACACTCACCATCTCTTGGTCGATTTTAAAGCCGCTTTTGACAGCGTAAAAAGGAGTTGCCTGTATGCCGCCATGTCTGAATTTGACTTCCCTGCAAAGCTTATACGGCTTTGCCAAATGACGTTGAGCAATACCAACAGCTCCGTCAGAATCGGGAAGGACCTCTCTGAGCCATTTGAAACCAAACGAGGCTTCAGACAGGGCGACTCCCTTTCGTGCGATTTCTTCAATCTCATGCTGGAGAAGATAATTCGAGCAGCAGAGCTAAACCGCAATGGTACAATCTTTTACAAGAGCGTGCAATTGCTGGCGTATGCCGATGATATTGATATCATTGGCCTTAACAACCGCGCCGTAAGCGCTGCCTTCTCTGGACTGGATAAGGAAGCGAAAAAAGTGGGTCTTGCCGAGAACGAGGACAAGACGAAGTATTTGCTGTCATCAAAGAAAGAATCGGCGCACCTGCGCCTTGGCGGCCATGTCACTGTTGATAGTTACAAATTTGAAACTGTGAGGGACTTCGTCTATTTGGGAACCAGTATCAACACCGAAAATAATATCAGTCTAGAAATCCAGCGGAGAATCACTCTTGCCAACAAGTGCTACTTTGGACTGAGTAGGCAATTGAGAAGTAAAGTCCTCTCTCGAAGAACAAAGATCACGCTCTATGAGTCTCTCATAATACCTGTCCTGATGTATGGCTCAGATTCATGGACAATGTCAAGAGAAGATGAGATGGCCCTTGGAGTATTTGAGAGAAAAGTTCTCCGGAAGATTTATGGTCCTTCCCGTGATGCCAACGGCGAGTATCGAAGGAAATTTAACGATGAGCTGTACGAGCTCTACGCAGATCTGACCATAGTCCAGCGAATTAAAGCGCAAAGACTCCGCTGGCTGGGCCATGTTATGCGAATGGACAAAGAAGCTCCAGCACAGAAGGTTTTCCTATCGTCGCCTGAATTCGGCAGCAGAGGAAGGGGGAGGCCTCGACTGAGATGGAAACAACAGGTGGAGGATGACTTGAACTCCCTTGGGGTTTCCAATTGGCGTCGGTTATCGCTAAAAAGGAATGACTGGCGTGATTTGATACGAAACGGCCAAAATCGCTTAGGCGGTTAAGCGCCAATAAATGATGATGATGAAATTGTCATCAAAATCTTCTAACGGGAGTCCAAGGAAACTAGCGGTTTCAATAGGGTTGGACTAAAGAGAGATGGGTGTTAGGAGAGTGGGCTCAGAAGAGCAAGAAAATAAGTGATTGGTATTGTGGGGGGACGAGCCGCATGCCGGACAAACATTCGCCACATCAGGGTTCAGTCTAGATATGTAGGAGTTTAACCTACACTGAACCAAAAACGTACATGTTTTTTACGAACAAAGTTTCATAGAAGTTCACGCTGATTTTTCTTAAAATATAAGAAAAAATTCATAGAATCTAAGAAAATTTTCTTACAATTTATGAAGGAATTCATGCTTTCTGTGGATTTGTTTACATATTTTACGAAAAAGTATTTATATTCCAGGAAACGTTCTTAAATTTCTACGAAAAAGTTCTTTGGAGAGGTTTTAACGAACAATTCTTAAAATCTATGTACTTTTTCATTGGATACATGAACTTTTTTGGTTCAGTGTACAATATCCAGAGCGTAATTGAGCCAGAGTGACCCTTGTCTCTCGAGGAAGATGACGCTCCTCTTCAGAAATGCCTGGTGTTGCGGCATGTAAGACATTGTTTAGCGGACAGAGCGCAGAGTAATGGCCAACTGACGTTGTATGGATATGCCCCAAGGCCTGTTTATGCACCTGTAGATCAAACGGCGTTGTTATATAATGTCGGATCTCATCAAAATGTTTACGTAAATGCTACCGTATGGTCCTAGGAGGCGGAATGAGTTCAAGCAGTTGTCTACTAGGATGCTGTGGTTTACTGGAAGCATTTCCACCTCATTGTGTATATGAGATATAGGTGACATAAGGACGCACCCCGTAGCGGTTCTGAGCGCGGTGTTTTGACAGGCCTGAAGCTGATTCCAGTGAACGTCTGCAAGCCCCGGCGACCATATCGGCGACACATAGTTCAGGATCGGCCGACCAATTGCCTTGTACGTTACCAACAACGTTTCTTTGGCTTTACCCCAAGTACTGCCGGCTAGTGACTTGAGGATTTTGTTGCGGCTCTGTAATTTTGAGATAATTGCAGCTGAATGGGCAGCGAAAGTGTGCATGGTGTCGAAAGTCACTCCTAAGATTTTTGGGTGGGCGACAGTAGGTATTTTATGATCACCTACATAAATTTCTAATTCCATGCCAACCTGCGCTGTCCACGTCGTGAATAAGGTCGCCGAAGACTTTGTTGGCGACAATGTCAAGCTTCGGGCGGTGAAGAACTCGACTAGAGAGGGGAGATAGCCATTTATTTTAGAGCACAGCTCATCAACGGAAGTACCAGTTGCTAATATCGTGCAATCGTCTGCGTAAGAAACAATCGTAACTTCTTCTGGTGGAGGAGGAAGCTTCGAAATATAGAAGTTAAACAATAACGGGGAAAGGACACCACCCTGTGGTACCCCTTGTTTTATCTTCCTGGCTTTAGATTTTTTGTTTCTGAATACAACAGACGACCGACGACCACTGAGATAATTGGCGGTCCAACGCTTGAGACAGGGGGGGAGTGACGAGTCTTCCAAATCGGATACAAGCTGCCCATGATTTACTGTGTCAAAAGCTTGACTCAAATCGAGTGCAACTAGAACCGTCCTGTCATTAGGTCTGTTTTGATTTAGACCGTCAGTTATCTGAGTGTTTATGACATTTAGAGCAGATGTTGTGCTCCTGCCTTTCCTGAAGCCATGTTGGTGCTCGGCTAACATCAAGTGTGATGTGTAGAGCGGGAGACAGACCGCCTCAAGTGTCTTTACTACTGGCGAGAGGAGTGATATCGGACGATATGACTCCCCAACGTTGGCTGGCTTGCCAGGCTTTATGCTCTTTTAACGATAACTTCTCTTGGTATCAGATTAGGCACGAGGCCGAACTAGCCCCTTTGATACACTGAACCAAAAAAGTACATATTTTCTACGAAAAAGTACGTATATTTTAAGATTTTTTTTCATTAAAAGCTCTCCAAAGAACGTTTTCATAGAATTTAAGAACAAAAATTCGTAAATATTCATGTCAAACAAAATTTGTACAATAATTCTTCGAATCAATGAACCCATTCTTAGAATGTACGAACTCATTCTTAGAATAGAAATGTCGATCCATTCTTAAATTATACGAACTCATTCTTAGAATGTATGTTCAAATTCTTAAATTGTACGAACCTATTCGTAGAATATGTAATCCATTCATAAATTATACGAACTCATTCGTAGAACATATGAATCCGTTCTTAAATTTTACGAACTTATTCCTAAAACTTCAAAAAATTAAAATTTACTAAAATAAAATTTTATTATAATTTTTATTTATTATTTACAAAAAGTAGAATTTAGGATAATAAATAATATAATGATTATTGATAAAATAATATACATAAACTTAACCGCGATCTTCCCGGATGTGTTAGGTAAACGTTTTGCATGAATAGCGCACAAGTTGGTATCTTCGAAAGTCCCACAAAATATGACTCAGATGCTTCTTGCAAAGCACCAATAGCAGCAGATTGGAAAAGTAAATAAGTTTTGAAATCTTAAGCGATTTCACGAACTAAACGCTGGAACGGATGGGCAATTCAGTTGACTTCTGATAACGGCTAATTTCTCGCAAAGCTTCTGTAGGTACCAGGGCGATAACGACGGGGCTTCTTCACACCACTGGTGGAGGTGGAGGGAGCCGATTTACGAGCTGCCTTTGTAGCAAGTTGCTTATGCTAGGCCTTTCCACCGGTTGAGTTTTTGTTTTTTTTTCAATTATTTGGTATATTTTGCTTATGTTTCTCGAATTTTTATTATTGTTTTTTAAATTACAATTTTATTTGTCACGCACGTCTAGCTTTGTCAACGTTTGATTGAACAATATAAGAAAAGTTCTTACATTTCGTGAAAAAGTTCTTTAATTTTAAGAAAAATATTCTTAGATTGTATGGACACTTTTATACGTACGTAATTTCTTAAAATTTAAGAACAAATTCTCAATATTTAAGAAAAAATTCAGCTAAAACAATTAATGAATGTTAGTTCTTATATTTTAAGAACGAAGTTCTGACATTAATAAAATTTAACGTATTTTTTAATATATAATAAGAAACTTTTCTTAAATTATATATAATTTTTCTTAGATTCTAAGAAAACATCAGCGTGAACTTTTATGAAACTTTGTTCGTAAAAAACGTGTACGTTTTTGGTTCAGTGTACAAGTTTCCACGAAGAGCACGAATGGATGCAAGTGCCCCAGACCTTTGACTACCTTCCTGCAGATGGGCACTCTGAAAGCTTAAAGAAGTACCTACCCTGCAAAAAATCACCAATCTATGTTCTAGGCCGATTTATATATTGACGTGCCATACCATTTTTTACGAAAAGTAACACTTAAAATTCTGTAAGATAACAAACACTTTTATTTTGTGTCTGACAAAAAATAATAGTACATTTACACTGCACCAAATTTGGCGACTTTGAATGAGTCATTTCGAACCTGTTTACACTGGCAAATTTGCATTTGGCCTAACCTTCCCCACCGAAAGAAAATGCAGCACCGTGATGTTTTAAACAGCTGTAGAGTAATTATAAATGAAGAGTAATGATACATTTACATTGCACCAAATGCGTCGCATTTGGCGAAGTTATTTCGAGAATGTTTGTCCGTAGAATGAATTTGTTTGCCAAATTATGTAGATGAATTTAATTTAATTTGAACTAATTTTGTGATCAAATTCAATCTGCGGATGATCGGTCTCGAAAAAACTTAGCCAAAAGTGACGCATTTGGTGCAGTGTAAATGTAGCTTAAAGAAGTCTTCTGTCATTTCTTGGTAGAATTCGTCCATTTATTTACAGCTGTTCATAATGCAAAAGTTATCACACGTTAATTACCATTAAGGTTCTTGCTGGGAAATTCTGAATGTGGAACACATACAGGGTTTCTATGTTGAGGATTTGTGGATTGTATTGTTCGCCGAATGAGGCCAAATGCGATGGAATTCCAAATTTGGAAAATGAGATATGTATGGAAAAAAGCGCCAAACTCGGAATTTTTCGGCAAATTTGCCAAATTTGGTGCGGTGTAACTGTACTATAACACTTTTATTTTATTTCTGATGAAAACTAACTCTTTTAGGTAATACATTTTTTTTCAGAGAAAAAATGAAAGTGTGTTACTTTTCTTCAGACACAAATTGAAAGTGTTGTAGTACATTTACAAAGCACCAAATTTGGTAAATTTGGCGAAAATTGTCAATTTGGCGCTTTTTCCATACAAATCTCATTTTCCAAATTTGGAATTCCATCACATTCATGACAGTCATGTTATTTGAACGAAGGTAAAAACCTACCAAAACTCAAATCGTCCTACCATCCTACCAACAGGAAAAAACCATAATTTTTGATAGGAAAAGCCTGCATATCACATCCCTCATTGCGACCAGTCGGGAAGAGAGATAGGAAAAAAAGAGCAACGGAAGGGGAAGTTAAAGGCAAAGGTCTAGTAGTCAGAGAAAATCAAGAAAAAAGAGCTAGGAAAAAAAGACCAAGGAGAAGAGAAAGTAAAGGGAAAGGGGAAGATCAAAATATAGGAGAAGAAGAAGAGAGAGAAGGAAATTATGCAATTGGAGACTGTGCAGTAGAATAGGAACTGGAAAGTAGCTGGACAAACTCTGCAGGTCCTCCATCTATTTTTATACCTTTCATGAACATGAAATGGTATTATAACTTTGGTCCGATGTTTGTAAATATGAGAAGAAGAAGAGATAGACCCATCAATAAGTATACCGAAATGATCAGGATGATGAGATGAGTTGATTTAGCCATGTCCGTCTGTCCGTCTGTCCGTCTGTCTGTCTGTCTGTTTGAACGCAAACTAGTCCCTCAGTTTTTGAGATATTTGGCTGAAATTTGGTATGCGGCCACCATTTTCCAATATAGGAATCATTTGTCGGAACCAGCAAGATCGGACCAATATAACATATATATAACTCCTGTAATTAAACACGAAGGAACGTGAAATTTTATAAGTGTTGCTATTTTTATATGTGAAATATCGATGTTGAAAATCATCGAGATTGGATAAATATTTCACATAGCCCCCATACAATCGATTGTTCCGATAAACGGATTTTGGTAGATAACTCCTGTAATTATATAGGTGGGAACGTGAAATTTTGGAAGTATCGCTATTTTTATATGCGAAATATCGATGTTGAAAATCATTGAGATGGCATAAATATTTCACATAGCTCCCATACAATCGATTATTCCGATAAGCGGATTTTGGGCTATAAGTCCTATAATTAAACACATAGGAACGTGAAATTTTGTAAGTATTGCTATTTTTATATGTAAAATATCGATGTTGAAATTCATTGAAATGGGATAAATATTTCACATAGCCCCCATACAATCGATTGTTCCGACAAACAGATTTTGGTAGATAACTCCTGTAATTATATCGGTAGGAACGTGAAATTTCGTAAATGTTGCTATTTTAGAATGTGGAATGTCGATGTTAAAAATCAATGAGATTGGACCAATATAACACATCGTCCCCATATAATCGATAGCTCCGATAATTTCGGTATGAGCTAACGTTAAATTCACACAGGCTGTACTGGGGATAAAACAGTGAAAATCGTGACGCTTATTCATGAAAGGTATTTAGCCTTCGGCACAGCCGAAGACAGCTTTCCTTACTTGTTTTTATTCAATCAATATTTCACTTTTATTATTGACCGACAATATATTAACACATCTTGTCTTCCCTTCACTGCCCATGAACTGAACCAATATAATCAAATATGTAACGGTTGATGCGATCATCTGTGAGGAAAGAAAAGAAGTTTTCAAAATAAATAAATTACTGATACGATAGTTTGAATTAAGTTGAAAATTGAGCAGAAAGGCCTAAAAAAATCCTTGCCGATAGTATGTTTTCCTATCCGAGTCCTCTGAATAACTGCCCTCCCTCAAGAAACTCTGCCGTCTAACAGCTCTAATAACGAACAAACTGATTAATAACACACAATCAATACTAGCTACCGTGATTGCAATTTCGTTTTATTTTGGTTTTCATACCTAATGAAATGATCGTCCCAGGGCACCGTATTATTGAAGTTCATGAGAATTATGTTGGGTACGATATCTCGACTGCTATCTAATATCTAAAAATGTTATCGATTTTCTAAAAGTAGTATCGACATTGAAAATTCAATCCGGTTTCTTAGAATGTTATCGATTCTCTGAAAATGCTATCTGCTTTTTGAAAATGCTAACAATTTTCTTCAAATGCTATCGGTTTTCTTAAAATGTTATCGTTTTTCTGAAAATGATTTTGATTGATTGAAAATTATATCGACTTTCTGAAAATTAAATGGGTTTTCTAAATATGTTATCGGGTTTTCTAAAAACTATTTCGACTTTCTGAAAATTAAATCAGTTTTCTGAAAGTGTTATCGATTCTCTGAAAATGCTATCGGTTTTTTTAAAAATGCTATCGATTTTATCATAAAACTATCTGTTTTCTCAAAATTTGATCGATTTTCCATAAATTATATAGGCTTTCTGAAAAAGCCATCGCTTTGCTTAAAATGGTATGTTGGGGACGATCTCTCCAAGTAAATTTTGTGACTTCTAAAATTTAAAGTTTTCGAATCCTTGCGAGTCTTTTCATACCTACCTGTTGTAGCAATGTTAGATCCAGTGTGACAAACCCCTTTACATCTATTCTGAGACCTTCATGTAGGCATTGTAGTGAAAAGCTTGAGACGAGCTCGTTGTATGTTTCATTACCGAAGGGTTTCGCCAACTTATATATGAGACTACTTATAAGAGCATTCTGTAAGGACGACAATATAAATTAGTAACTCGATGGGTGCAAGTGTACAGGGCACATCTCCAGCACACTCACAATACGTCGCGCACGATCACCAAACACCAGCAGCGTTACAACCAAAGTACCCAATCTCAGCATGCTCATCATATTGTAAAGGAGTTTCATGGGTTCAAAATTGTGCTCCACCATGCGAAAACACCAAAAAAAATTGCACACCAGCGTAGAAAACGTAGTAAAGAGTAACACCATTATGGACCAACCATAACATTTGCTCACACTTTTATGCAAAACGTACAATCGTCCTAGTATCTGACGTAACGCATTCATATGCTCATATTCCCACAACGTATAGGGTTGCCACACATCACTTGTATATTTGAATTTGGAACGATTTGCGCGGACCAACTCCTGGAGCGCATCTACCATGCATGAGGAACGTTGAGTTTGTCGGTGTATAGCGAGTATGACTTGAACGTAACGCATACGCTGTACAATCATTAGGGGGACGGCATGAAAGAAGACTGGCGATCTATAACCTTGAAACGCAATTGCCAAATGTATGATATCGTAAATGGTCTGTACGAGTATTAGTCGAAAAGATCGTAGGTACACTTTCGACGCCATGCCGCTGGTGTCGACATGTTTTTCCAGCAACTCATCCACCTCACGTTCGAGCCGCAAAAGCTCACGCCGTTGTTTTTCTTTCAACATTACTTCGAGTATGGTTGCCACATTTGTAAAAATATGAAAAATAAATAGCACGTTGCCGACCATAGAGCTCACTTTTTCGTAAACGTTCATCGCTACTGAGGATAGCATCTTAGTTGTAGATCCAACAAGCCAAGTCAGCCAGCCCAGGCGTAATATTGTCGTGAGCCATGTTAGACGTGGTAGCGGTACGAGTAGCGTTACGTACATACCGAATACGAAGTAGTTACGCGCTAAAACAATGCAGATCTGTTGGTAGTTCAACATGTCGAGGACGTGTTGCGCTAGTTACTGGCTAGGTAGGTCACACGTTAGTGAATTTGATTTTCAGCTCATACCATTGCGCGTACTGAGTTAAGTGTAAGGATGATTCAACAAAAAGGAGGAGTGCTTAGGTTGGAGGTGTAAAAACCATTATCGCTTATCTATCATTGTCAGTCTAGCGAAAAATAGCCGCACCACTCAAAGAACGCATTAGACCAATGAAAAATCTATAAAGACTTTTGAGTCCCAAAAAGGTGCCAACCCGTTTTTTCCCCTATAACAGACAAGAGCTAGTATCAAAAAGAAGAGGGGTTTGGCCACCGATATACCGCATTCCTAAGCTCTTTTTGGACCCCAACAAACTCTTGCATACTTCCCGCCTTGCCGACCCCCATTTATGCTCTGCAAAGGTAATAGAAGTTCCTGTTGGTTGAACAGGAAAACCGAAGACCTGTTTACTTACCTCCCACGCAGAAGTTCAGAAAATGAAAATGAATCAGGAATATACCTATTGATTTATTTATTAAAGCTTGACCGATTATCAATACACCCTCGAGTTAAAATTTTTCTATCTCTGGTTATATCTATATGAATCAGCATGCTCCCTTTATTTAATACATTTCTTTGCCAGCATTCTCTCCGCTCAGTTGAAACTGTATTAAAATAATTAGATATGTTGTTGTAGCCCCAGCGATCTATAATGAGAGAACTTTTTAAAATATGCGAGCTCTTTTTTCAACTCAGACTCTTACCGTATATATCAGTGTGTAATTGACGTCGAAAAATCCGGCAGCTGAAACGTTCATCTTTTGATGTAATATCTCCAAGGAGAATTGTTCAATCTACGAAAAGAGAGATTTCATAAATTTTTTCAGTTTTCAACAAGTTTTTAAACCCGACATTGCCGAATGTAGTCTTCCTATAGGGAAATAGGATTTATGAGTTGGATAGCTCATGTTGCTGTTCTTGTTCCTTGTAAAAACACTCCCGGAAGGTGCTATCGGTATGGGCAGACCTTTTTCGTGAAACATATCCGAAAAAATATTAGAAGAATTAGTTATAAAAGAGCTGATCTACAAAGGGGGAAAATAACTCAAAGGCCTATTTGTCATAATTTTCCGGGAACACCTCAGCCGAGTTCTATTCGCTTGACACTAATCACATCCAGGCTGGGACAAAAATTAAAACAAAAATTAATAGATGTTTCCAAGACGCTTTCATAAATATAGAGTTATTCGAAGCCTTAATGAGACGAAAGGTTTATGAGCCATTCGAGTCCTTTTCAAGCTAATAAAGTCATTGAAATGTGACTCTAGGTGGTTACACCCTAAACGTGAAGCTTTTTTTTAGCACAGTGGAGACTTGAACCACCTTCCTTGGACTTTTTTGAAAATGTTATCGATTTTCCGAAACTGCTATAGAGTTTTTGAAAATGTTATTTATTTACTGAGAAGATTCAGTCGATTTTACGATCATGGTATCGACTTTGTGAAAATGTTATCGATTTTCTAAAAATGTTATCGATTTTATGAAATGCTATCGGTTTTCTGTAAATTACATCAATTATCTAAAGATGTTTTCGATTTTCTGAATATGTTATCGATTTTCTGAATATATTATCGGTTTTCTGAAAATGTAATAAATTTTCCGAAAAGGCTATCGAGTTTCTAAAAATTTTATCGGTTTCCTGAAAAGGTTAACGACTTTCTGAAAATTTGATCTATTTACTAAAAATGTTATTGACATTTTGAAAATGCAATCGCTTTTATAAAAATGATATACATTTTCTGGAAATTTTATTAATTTTCTAAAAAACGTTACCGGTTTTTTGAAAATTTGATCGATTTTCTGAAACTGTTATAGCTTTTCTGAAATATTATCGACATTTTTAGAAAATGTTATCGATCTTCTGACTTACCGCAGTTTTGTGATCATTGTTATCCATATTAGATTCAACGCGATGTAAACCCAATGCAAGCTCAGTCCTCTAGAAATATTAAAAACTTACTTGAAATAACACAGCCCCACAGAAAAAAAAGTGGGATGTTCTACGGAGGTCAAACTATATGGATTTTGGTCGCTAAACACGAATCCGTAGTAAGAATTCAAAAGTTAGCTCTTGTTTTTTTCTAACCTCAAAAATCTACAGTTTTCTAGTTTTAGAGACATAGTAACAAGTCACGAGCTCAATCTCGTAACTTGATATAAAAATGGCCTTAAATGTTGATCACTCAACACCCAACATATATTAAAACGTTATTTGTAACTCAAAGTAACTAATTCTAACCTAAAAACGCTCAAAATCGACCAAAAATACCGTGAAATGTTGTTCTTAAATGGTGCAGGCTTCAAACTTAGACAGAAAAATGCACTAAATAACATTAGCCAACTTTTGAATTCTGACTACGGATTCGTGTTCAGCGACCCAAAATCCATATAGTTGGATCTGTCTCCTCCGTAGAACATGCAACTTTTTTTTTTCTGTGGGGCTGTGTAATCAAAAGTTAATAATTTAATATTATATCGGTTTTTTATAGTTTGTTTTTTTAAATTAAGTGCTTTAGAAATAAAAAAGAAATCAGTTGAAGTACGCAAAAAAGAAATCACAGAAAATCATAGATTTTTTTTATTGATATTTTCGATCGATAGTGTTTACTCACCTTTTGTAAAATGTTCTCGCAAAGCAATGTTAATGTCAAGAGATTAAATAAATTCGGTATGCAGAGCAGGACGCCACTCGCCGTTTGTAATAACTCTTCAACTGTCGAAGTGAAACTGTAAAAATTAAAAAATATCCAAAAACAATTCGAAGTTATCGATAGGAAATCGTTGGTAACATTTGCACATATCGAACAACCCATATGGTCATTCAACATAGACTTTAATTCCCATAAACGATTGTAAAGATCACGTATAACATGGAGACGTTTCAGATCGCCATTTTCCAAGCAGTGACCACTGCAATATTGTCCATATTCGGAGATCTCAAAGGTGGTTGAGGAAGCTCCGGCTTGTTTACAGCCGCCATTCGTTAAGTTAAGCTCATTCAAAGCAAGCACCAATTTCTCCAAACGCCGACGTATAATCAGAAGGAGAGAGAATATTTGGAAGTAGCGTAGAACGCCAATGTAGAATGGCAACAGATATAGGATGAAGTATATGGATAGGAAATTTGCTTTGGAAAAAACTTGTACTATGATGATAAAAACTTCGACAGAGATGTACAGAATTATCATAGCAATTGCAAGCTTTATAAGATAACGGCGCAAAGCACTGAAAATGAAAGGAAATATAATAACAGTAGCCACGTTTTCCAAAACTCCCGAGGGGCACAATCCTACTTTTACTCACCCATTATCCACATCAACATTCAGCCAACACATAAACATCCGATCGATTTCCTGCACGTGCTCAATTACATCTATGAAATTACGTCGATTTCCGTAAGCTTCCGTGATAGCAACAAAGTGTACGATTCGTACACCCGTTATTTGTATAAAGTCAACTGTCTTACCAAACTTACTATCCTCTGTTAGGAAGTAAGTCTCGCCAAAGAAACTGTAGAGCAGAACACTGATGACAAAGAGCCATTTGCAAATCATATAATATTTGAGTGGACGCGAGATACAAAATTTGCCGTCTTTACGATTTCTCGCCAACCCCCAGAGCCCACAAAACTGCAGGATTGGAACCAAAAAGGTGAAGACTTCGGTGATGTCCATTTTTGCTGAAGTTGTGTGGTGCTATTTATGGGACCTGGAAAGATCGTAAAAATTTATTAAGAAGGAAAGCTAGGGAGGCCAACTTGGTGCAAGCCTTTAATAAACATGTATCGAAAAAAGAATGTCGAATATTAAAAACCTATTCATCGCGAGAAGCATAATACTACGGCGGTGTGCCGGAAAATTGTAATGTAGGCGCTCCACCGTTTCGAGAGATAGCTGCTGCAACATGCGATGGGCACGAAACCATTTTAAGATGAGCTGCAGATTGTCTTCATAATAGATAATGTCGAAAGAGGATATGAAGGCCCTTGGAGTATTCGAGAGGAAACTTCTCCAGAAGCTTCAGGGATTACGATAGTGCGCGAGTTCAAGACCTAACGCTCCACTGACTGGGTCATGTTGTGCGATTGGAATTTAAGGTCGAGAAGGTTTTTCTATTGACTTTCGAACTGGGCAGCATAGGAAGGAGGCCTCGACTGAGATGGAAGCGATCGTAAAGGCTACAGAGCGTTCATTGTCCTTCGACATCGGAAGCCGACCCGCATCAACTCTTTTACATTTAAAAAAGCTGCCAAATAAGTACAAGTGACGGAGCTGACAGAATGTTTTCGGCTATATGGGAAGATGGCATTCGTATTACCCCTGATTCTAGTTGGAGTGATAAGCCCGCCCTCTCAATCCACGTATGGGCTCTATTGTGACTAGGCTGAGTTGACCCTATACAATTTACTATAGTGTCTTCCATTCAGGACATCAGGGATGAAGCTTCTATAGAGGCTAGTCGAGTATTATTTAAGGTTTTCTTTGGTAAAATATTGGATCTGAAGGCCTGTCTACAGCTTGTAAACCACTTTAGGTAGCACTTTTTCGGTTGAGCGGCTACAGAGATAAACACCAGGATCTACTTCGAAAATTGACCCCTTTGTATAAAACACGAAAGCTCAAAGGTTTTAAAGTGCTTGGGTTTTACTGGCTTCTTATATGATCTTATGGAATGAAGACATGTCCAGTCTTTTTAAATAACATGCCGCAACTAAGTCGAGTACGGGTTCAAGCCCCGAAGGAAAAATATTTCCACGGATATACCATTCCATCTAGTTAGACGTAAGACTCAGCCCTTTTGATTACACTGTTATTGTTTATTTTATGTGCAAAGATAGGCGGATTGTTTGGACGTCTAAGGAGTCGATTACTTCCATCGGCTGCATCAATGTATTTTAGAAGCATCACAACTTGATTAAGATAAAATCTTATTTTGATTTAGATATCCGAAAAAACAACTCAACTTACCGAGCTTTATCGTAGTACTGACAGGACCTTGAAGCACATTTCTTAAAAGTGTCGCAATGGCACGTAGAAACTATGTTAAGTGGCAATAACAATTAGTATCAGGGAAGCTCCATTAATGTCGTTTTTTTTTAAGTCACTGATGTGTTGATTAAAAAGTACCTAAACCCAGCTAAAACTGTAACTAGTTAGAGGAAAACTAGTCTGTCAGACCTACTATAATCCGTAGGACTAAATTCGGAAATGGCTGGTATTGGTGATATCGTGAAGATTCTTAAAGATAACAAGCTAGTCTGGCGCTTAGCGGAGACTTTGTAGGGAATTGTGTTTTAGGATACTAGAAAGGTTAAACCTGCGGGCTAGGGGCAAGTAGGTAAGAACTAAGAGACGACTAAAATCCACTTCGACCCCAGCTATTCACAGAGGCACATCGCGATTATAACTATTTCGGTAATTTTAGAAATTTTTGAACAAGAAACCATGGGTCTGCAATAAATTTCGAGGCAGCGATTATTTCTATCTTTTTATACCCAGCGTACTAGTACTAGTACAAGGGTATTATAATTTTATTCACATAACGGTAGTACGTAACGGCACAAAATAATCGAGATAGATATGGAGTTCCATATATGAAAGTTTTTAGGTTCAAAAGAGGAGTTCATTAAGGCATGTCCGTCCGTCCGTCTGTGTACACGATAACTTGAGTAAAAATTTAGATATTTGCATGAAATTTTATATACAGGTAAATTTTTGGCCAAGGTAGGTTGCTATTGAAAATGGGAGAAATCGGATGAAAATCACGCCTCCTTTTTCGATATCGAAAATTTTGAAAATCATACAAATTGACACAACTTGAGTAAAAATTGAGGTATTTGCATGAAATTTGGTATACAGATTACTTTCTGGCCAAGGTAGGTTGCTAAAGAAAATGGGCTAAATCGGATGAAAACCACGCCTCTTTTGTCGATATCGACAACTTCGAAAATCACATAAACTGGCATAACTTGACTAAAAATTTATATATTTGACTGAAATTTCGTATACAGGTTACTTTCTGGCCAAGGTAGGTTGCTGTTGAAAATGGGCGAAATCGGATGATAACCACGCCCCCTTTTTCGATATCGAAATTTTCGATAATCACATAAGTTGGCATATCTCGATAGCTGAAATGGCTAAAATGATATTAATTTATAGGTGAATCTCCCTCGTCATTCTCTTATGAGTTTTCCATACATTTTTTAAAGTGGACGTGGCAGCGCCCACTTTTAAGGAAGGCATTTTTGAAAATTCGACTGGTCATAACTTTTAAACTGATTACGATAGAACGATGAAATTTGGGAGTATACCTGATGAAATTGTATAAAATCGCCTTACAACCATGCTCACTTTCGATATGGAAAATTGATAAAATTGAATAAAATCGCCCTCCAACCACGCCCACTTTCGGTATCGAAAACTTCAAAAATCACCTAAATTGACATATTTCGGTAACGGAAACAGCTACACTGAGAAAAAAAGTGCGCTTTAAAATTAAATGTGAACACTTTCAAATTTTATTTAAAGTGTCTCAGTCTATAGGTTCTTTATGGGGAACACAAAAAAAAATATTTTGTAAAAGTGCTAATTTTAAGTTTTTTAATTGTTTACTTTTAATTTAAAAGTTAAAATTTTTGTTTTTAATGTAAAATTCTTAAATTTAAAAATGTTAACTTTATTTTATAATGACAAACTTTATATTTTAAAGTAAAATATATTATTTATAATGTAATCACTTTTAAAATTGTATTAAAAGTAAATCCATTTAATTTAAAATTTTTAAAAGTTTAAAAATAAAATTATAACGTTTATTTTGAAAGTGTTAAATTTAAAATGTAAAGTGATCAATTTGCAGAAAAGTGTTAACGTTTACATTTAAAGTGTTCACTTTATAAATCAAAGTGGCACTTTCTATTTAAAAGTGTACACTTTGACATTTAAAGTGTTCACTTTATAAATCAAAGTGGCACTTTCTATTTAAAAGTGTTCACTTTGACATTTAAGAATTTAGAAGTGTAAACAAGATACAAGAATGACCAGTCAGGGTAAAATTATACCGGAAAACGACTTGCTGCGAATTTTTGGCAGCGATATCCAAATTAATGAGCAGGGTGATTTAACGTACACGTGTCTTGAGGAAGAAACGGATCTCCTTAATCTGCTAAAGGAGTTTGATCTGGAAACACTTTTTCTTGACCTAAAAAGTAAGTAAAAATTCTTCGGCAATATTAACACTTATGTATTATTATTAAACTTCCTTAGATGCTGGAATAACTTTTCGAAGCTTAAAATATTTGTCGAAAGAAGACATTGCGGAAGCAGTAAAAAATATTGGTCTTCGAGCAGAGTTTAGAGAAAAGTTGTTTTTCTGGCGCAAGTCAAAGGTAAATATAATATTAATTTTGAAGCTTATTTGCGACGTTAAGCACGTACATAGATACAATTACCATTTCAATATTACTACGTTTATAATTTAGCAAACTTATTTTTTCAGTTTGGAATAGAAGACGAAACGTTGAGCCAGACTTCAAAAGTTGTTGGTTGGCTAGAAAAAAACCGCCACAAAGATTCACCTTGTTGTTCAAATAATTCAATAAGAAACGCATTTGGATCACAGGTAAGAATATACAGTAAAAGGTTTTGTATTAAATTTTATGATAAATTGCATTGCAGCCCCTTTCAACAATTTTAAACGATAACTCAGCCGGAAAACAACTTATGGCGTTTTCTTTTCTCGACAAAATGTTGCCCTAATGTTGCCCTCTTGAACTGTAACTTTTGTCCTCGGCAATTTGGCGCCTATCAAAATGGCTTAATTTGTAGATAGTGGTGTCCCTCTGCCTACTTATAAGGTATTTTTTTGTGAAATTAACCTGTAAGTCTTAGAGAGAGCTGAGAAAAATCTACAGGGCAACACTTTTTCTAGAAAAGAAAACGCCATTATTCAATATTATGAGGAAAGGGCATGTTTTACGAATAAGCAACGCGATGCCCTCATTAAAATAATTTTAGAAGATGTCATGTTAACAAAGACAAGCTTAGACTAGAACACTTTGCTAGTATTGTGGAAGAAATAATTGGTTTATTTCCCAATGAAAAAGTGTCCCAGGTATTATTAAAAACGATATATTTAAAAGAACATATTGTAAACTGATTTCTTTCAGGATTATTACTACATTCCTCGTCAAAGAAAAAAAACCCATCAGGCAAGCTCTATTCCAAATATTTTAATTTAAAGACAAAGATTAGAAAGAGTAGTCCATCTGCGGAAAGATCTCTTTCGAGTGAAGTACGTGATCCATTAGTAGAAGAAAATGTTGAAGTTGACGAAACGCTGTCGTTATGTTTAAAAACTTCGCTTCAAAAAGATGTCAGTAATTGGGATGAGGTTATTGACAAATGGCAAAAAACATTTACATTTCGGAAGAAGGATTTGGCAAAGCTTTCGAATTCTGATTTTTTGCAGGAGTGGCCAATTTTCAAAGACTCCAGAGCACCATTTCTGGTATTTAAAAAGAACTTTAACACAAAATTCAAGGATATACAAATTTTTATATATTTTTACATTAATCTAGATTTCAATTTGATTTATCCACAAAAAGATAATATTTTAAAAACCAAGTGGGATAATTTTAAAACCAAGATAGTGAACTACTACTATGCCAACATACGGAATCAGCAATCAATAGATCTTCTGAACCAAGCAAAAACGACGAAAAAAATTGGTAAGTTGTTGTTAATTTAATAAAATAACACTAAATAATTTTTTTTTAGATTGTCAAGACTACATTTTTACAATTCTTCTCAATTCAGTTCTGCTGCCTTCAGCAAGATTTAGTGTAGATGGAAATACAAAAAAGAAAGCCCCCATTAAAGATGCTAATGAATGGTTCGTATTGCAGTTAACAACAATTCGCGATTATTCAATACGAATAAAAGAAATTATCGGTAAATATTTTTATAATAAATTGACTGTACAGCCGTTTATAATTGTGGTAGGAGACTCTGAGGACGATCTTAAAACCTTTTATATTTACTTTGACAAAACTTTGTACAAACTAATTTCTTTTATTGAAAGTTTGGATATATGCTTTAAAATCTTTCACGTGTTTAATCTTAAATATCCTAAGATCTGCGAAATGCCATGGATGTTTATCCAAAAGTATTTTTATGAATTAGATTCAAAATTTGATTTAAAAAGTTCAAATCTTACTTCATTGTTAACACACATGAATGAAAAAAAAATAAATTTTGTAAATTTTTCGATTGTAATAATGTATAAATGTTTCAGATCTTTTCAGTTATTTAAAAGTGTTGATGTGCTAATAAGACATTTAAAACACATGCATTTATTGTCAAATAGAGATAAACTTCAATGCGAACAAAATAAATGTAAGCAAATTTTTTCTAACTTTAGTTCTCTAAAGCGACATTTGTTAACACATAAGAATATAATTTACACTTTACAAACACCAACCGAGTTACCCGCCACAACCTCCGGAATTAGGTTAGATGAAACCATTTTATCAGATGAACCTATCATAGTAACAATGCCAGGCACAAGTTCACAATTTCATATAAATAGAGAACAAACCATAACGGATTTAAAAAATAAGTCTATAGCTTTATGTCTGCAACTATATTCAAAAAGTACCATGCCAAGAAAAGATGTTTTAAATACACAAAGCATGGTATCAGATTTACTAGGAACAGTTTCTGCTACAATCAGAATTATTATTTCAAATTCAAACAGTAACTTATTACCCGAACTACATGGTATCAGATTTACTAGGACTTTTGTGATGATCCATTTATGGAAATAAAATCTGAACATCGAATAATTACAGTTTTGAAGGCAATGAATTTATATGAAAGCTCAAAGTCTTTTGTAATTCTTAATGAAATAGCTGACACAGTTGTTCAGGGAACCCTACACTCGATAGTAAAAAGCTTAGCATTCAAATAATGCCATTAAAATTTCAATTTAAAGCACTTTTTGAGTTACCTAATGTTTTACAAATGACTTTAGAAAATGCAGAAAAGTTTTTAGCAGATACTAATTTTTCAAATTTTTGTAATGGCCAAATTTTTCATTCAATTAAATTAAAATTTGATTCTAAACTGGTAATACCCTATGTTTTATATTTTGATGATTTTCAAATAAATAACGCTCTTGGTAGTCACACATTCTCAATTTACGGTTGTTATTACAATTTCCATACTATGCCACAATATATACTCTCAAAACTTGATTTTATTTTTAATGCTGCTTTTATATCTACAAAAGATTTGAAATGTTGTGGAAACAGAACGTCCTTCTTCCATTTACTTGAAGAGCTTAAATCATTGGAGGAAGGGATATTAATTCAATCATTTGATCAGACTTTCAAAGTACATTTCGTTTTAGGCCTTATAGTTGGAGATAATTTAGGTGTAAATAGTATTTTGGGTTTTGTGCAATCTTTTAATGCCAAGCGTTACTGTCGAGCATGTACAACTACTAAAGATCAAATTAAAATTGATGTTTCAGAAAACGAACAACTGCTAAGAACTTGGATTCAATACGAAGATGACTTATTTAACAATAAATTTCAAGACACCGGTGTCAAAACAGTTTGTATTTTTAATGAGTTAAAAAGCTTTCACGTAACAAATAACATTTGCTTTGACATTATGCATGACGTTTTAGAAGGGATTTGCGTATATGATATTTGCAACATAATCTTGGGTTTGGTAAATGACAAAATTATTTCATTAGACATTATTAACAGCAGAAAAAAATTTTTTCAGTTTGGAAATATTGAAATAGGAAATATTTCGCAGTCTCTCCTTATGGACCGACTTCAATCGTACAACTTAAAAATGACAGCTAGTGAGGTTTTATGCTTTACAAATTTTCTTCCACTCATGATAGGAGATTTAATTTCACCAGATGTGAAGCATTGGAAACTGTTGGTGTTGCTAATAGAAATAGTAGATTTATTATTTGATTCTAGTTTTTCTAATTTCGATCTAGATAAGTTAAACAATTTAATTAAAGCACATCATCAATTATATATTCTACTTTACGGTAATTTGAAACCTAAGCATCATTTTTTGGTGCACTACCCACGCGCAATTGAGAAATGTGGTCCTCTCAAGTTTGTCTGGGCAATGCGTTTCGAGGCAAAACATAAAGATGCAGAAATATATTTTAACAATATAACATCTCGGCTATGAAAAGTTCTTTTTGTTTTTCAAATTTTTTACATAAGTATAAAGATGGGTTTCCGAATGCTTTTAACACTGAAACATTTATTACAAAGGACTTAACAAAAGAAGAATATTTTCCTAAAATATTGAACTTTGAAAATATTAACTATCAATCTGTTTATGTTTCGACTATAATACATTATAAAGGAATCGAGTATAAACAAAATAATTTTTTAGCTTTACTGAATGAAATAAATTGTTGTATCTATAAAATCAAACTTTTTATTTACGAAAATGAAATTATTTACGTTCTATGTTATCCTATTGAAATTATTAAATTCGATGCACATTTTCAATCTTACGAGACTGGTATAAAACAAAATTGCCTTAAACTGATTAACATATCACATTTCACAATCCTGCCTATGAATTTACATCAAATTAACAATGGAAAGACATATGCAAGATTAAAAAAGATATAATAACATAATGGTTTATTTTTTAATTTTAAATTAAATAATTTTATTTAATGAATTATAAATGCGTTATAAATAAGTTATTTCATAGATATAAAATAAATTTAAATTTAAATATGTTTGAATAAAAAAAAAGTGAAATAAAAACCATTAAAATAGTGTGTTTTCTTTAAAGTTTATAGTGAAAGCTTTTAAATTGCATTTGAAAGTGTTCACTCTCAAAATAAAAGCTAAAGCTTTTAATTTGAGGTTGATTGTGTTAACTTTTAATTTAAATACAAACATTTTTAAATTGGGTTAAAAGTGTGAACTTTAAAATCAAAAGTGTTTAAATTGTATTCGAGAATGCGCATATTAAAATGTAAAGTTTTCACTTTAATATTCAAAGTGCTAACATTAATAATTTACATTTTAAAGTGTTAACTTTAAGATCAAATATTTTTCAATACGGCTGGTTTTCATACATAAAAATTTTTAATTTTAAAGTTCCTTGTACTGGATTTAAAGTGACTTTAAAGTGTGTCTTTTCTGAGTGTAGCATGATATAGTTTGGTAGAATGAATCCCCTAGTTATTCTATTCTAATTTTTTGATAAATTTTTAAAAGTAGGCGTGGCACCGCCCACGTGTCATGGTCCACGGGCCTCCCAACCACACCCACTTCCGAAATGGAAAATTTCGAAAATCATATGAAAACTACCGCTTGGTATTTAATGTCCGGTTTACCCGAACTTAGACTTTCTTACTTGTTTTGGGTGTTTTTAGGTCGACGAATCCATTTTTGACACTGTTTTTGTCTTTAGAGGGGCACCAGTTGATAATTTTCGGAAAAAGCGTTTAAATCCAAGAAAAAGTACAAATGCGATCTCTGGTGGTCCTCAGAAGAAAATATAATACCAAAAATTAGTTCCTCGATAAAAAAAAACCAATATTCACACTTTGTCCAGAGAAAAAAATTACTTTTTTTGGGTTAAAGGATGGTATATATCTACATATACTATACATATAAAATAAAAAACCAAAATGTTTGTAACAGTAAATTAGCCAATCCCAATATGTTTAAATAAAATAAAATTTATCAATGAGAAGTGGAAATAATAAATATGACATTCATATGGTACAATTTTGTGGTGCACGATCAACACTCATGTGAAACTGTATTAGAATTATCAAGTATGTAGTTGTGGCCCCAGCGATCTGCAATGAAACCAAAACACTATGAACAAGTTCTTCGGACCTGCCCAAATGCATACCCATCCTTAGATCGGACCTTACCGTATATAGCAGTGTACAATTGATGTTGAAGAATCCGGCTGCGGAGAAGGTTAACTTTTGATGTAATAGTTGCAAAGAAAATTGTTCGATCTGGGAAAGAGAAAAGTGGTAGTAGTATATTAGTATTTTTTGGATGTCGAGAGGGCATTCAACAACACCCTGGAAGGGGCAATTCAAAAAGCCCTGATCAGTCTAGGAGTTGATGGGGCTTTGGTTAAATTCCTGTGCTATATAAGTGTGGGCAGGTTGGGGGATGGAATCATCGAGTCTCTTCATGATAACCTGCCCAACTTTTGCTAAAATTAGACAGAGGTATTTCGTCATTGGATCACTCTACTCGGTTATCCGGAGGTCTTTTTCCAGGTAGTCTCATTACTTACCATGATGTTGTAATGATGATTATTCGACATACTCGTCTCAAGATTATGTAAACCCAAGGCGATCTCAGTTGTCTAGTTAAATATCAAATTAAAAGAGATGACAAAAAACTTGCAATCTTCTTACTCACCTTTTGTAGAGTCTGTTCGCACAGCAAAGCCAACGGTAGCACATTATACATATGAGGGAGCACTGATAAAGCACTACTAGTGGTTTGTAGAAACTGTTCTTTTGCGCTTGAGTATTCATCAAAATTTATAAAAATCCAATATTGATTCGAAATGATCGCTAAAAGATCATTAGCCACCATTGCCAATAGCGAAAAGCCATAGTATCTATTGACCATTTCCGTTAACTCCCACAAACGGTTGTATACATCACGAATGGTTTGTAAACGCTTCATATCAACATTTTCAATGTCCAAGTGAGAACGACTCAGATATACTGTGGAAGTGTCGTCGGACTGTTTAAGCTCGTTCAAGATAAGCACCAATATCTTCAGACGTTCTTGTATGATGGTAATGAAAGTCATAATTTGGTAATAACGTAACACCGTAACATAAAATGGCAACATATACAAGACGTAGTACATCGATAGAGAATTGTATTGGGAAAACGATTCGGTGATAATAATTAAGATTTCGGTGAAGACATATAATGAGACTCTTTTGATGGCGTGATGTATTAGTTGTTTGTGTAAAGAGCTGGAAAGAGGAAGTGGAAATTAAAGAGGTTCCGATAGACGAAATTATTTGATAAGTCCATGAACCATAAACATACCATTACCATACCATAACCATACCATAACCATACCATAACCATACCATAACCATACCATAACCATACCATAACCATACCATAACCATACCATAACCATACCATAACCATACCATAACCATACCATAACCATACCATAACCATACCACAACCATACCATAACCATACCATAACCATACCATAACCATACCATAACCATACCATAACCATACCATAACCATACCATAACCATACCATAACCATACCATAACCATACCATAACCATACCATAACCATACCATAACCATACCATAACCATACAATAACCATACCATAACCATACCATAACCATACCATAACCATACCATAACCATACCATAACCATACCATAACCATACCATAACCATACCATAACCATACCATAACCATACCATAACCATACCATAACCATACCATAACCATACCATAACCATACCATAACCATACCATAACCATACCATAACCATACCATAACCATACCATAACCATACCATAACCATACCATAACCATACCACAACCATACCATAACCATACCATTACCATACCATTAATGGACGGCTACGCCGACCTATAGACGTTGAGACTAGTGCTCAGACCAACTCCCGACGAAGTACTTAACGGTAGTACCGGGGGGGATCGGTACATGACGATTGCAGTTTTAGTGCTTAGGTTCAAGTTCCACACTGACTTTAAAGCTTTCGATGCTTTCTCCACTCAAAAGGTGTGAGTAGCAAGTAATCGTGAAATTTGCTGTGTAAACACGTATATTTAATTAAACTAGTGTTCACAAAGTCGTTGAACTTCAACCACAAAACTTCATTTTGTTATATTTTTTGTTTAATTTCCTTGTACTTATTATTTATTTCTTTGACGAGTCAAAAGTTACTCATAGAAGAGTCATAAATGATTCATTGACGAGTCATAAATGACTGATGTGTGAGTCACTTTTCCTTTCGTTTCCCTTCTCTTCCTTTGCTTAGTTTTGCCTTTGTTTCGTTCAATTTCCTTTCACTTTATTTCAATTTCTTTGGTCTTTTTATTTCCTTTCCTTTCCCTTCTCCTTAATTTAATTTCCTTAACTACCAACAAAACTAATATCCATAATCACGAGTTTTGTGTCTCATGCATAGGTAAAATATACCATTCCCATAATAATAAAAAGAAAAAAGACACCTACCTTCAATCATGTCTCAGCAAGTGCTCGCCTTGTGTTGTTGTATTTAGTATTTAAACACGATTAATAAAGCGCCAGCAAAGTACTTGGATATACACACACACACACATAACCACCTCTTACATCTTACACCTTACATCTTACACCCACCCCCTACGTCTTACATCTTATACCATAGCTCTTTCATCTTACATCCCACACCATATCTCTTACATCTTACATCTTACACCATACCCCTTACCTCTTCCATCTTACATCTTACACCCTACCACCTACCTCTTACATCTCACCTCTTATACCTTACATCTTACGCGTAACTTTTTCTGTATGACCCGCAGCGCAAAGATGTTTACACATAAAAACAAAACCATTACCATACCATTACTACTCTTCCATCTGAGGCCCTCATCTGTGAACAAGTTCACTGATCCACTGCCCCCTCTCAGTCCCTCGCCATATATCTTCTGCGGCAGAATGATGCTCTTGAAACTAGCAAGAGAGGCTCTTTCCTACAGGCAATAGTCTGCCCGGTCCGCAATAATGACTGAAAAGAAAGTTGGAGTACCCGTTGTTCTTACTCACCGATTACCGACATCCACATTTAGTGAACGCTCAAAAATACGATCGATTTCGCTCACGTTCTCCATGAAAAGGCTCACGCCGTGTCGATGTAGGAATGCCTCGGCTAGAGTTACAAGATGGGCTATTCGCACACCTGTAAATTGTAAGAAATCAATGGTTTCACCAATACCACCATGCCCGGATTCAGCTCGCTGGAGCGTGCTCTTACAAAAGAAGCCGTTGAGTAGAATTCCGATGGAAACGAGTAACATAGCAATGGCATAGTATTTGAGTGGACATGAGATATATAACTTGTTACTCTTTACCTTGCTCACGAAGAGGGCAGCTATTTGCATGCCACGAAGCAGGAAAGCAATCGACTCTACTATGTGCATTCGAGTTTTTTACTGAAGTTGCCTGACCAAATTGTTTATCCGTAAAACCCTCTAGCTTCAAATAACACAACTTTTGTACTGCTTGGTCTACATGCACAATTAAGCTCCATTCCATTTACTTATTTTAAGAATTGGCGCGTCATTGTTATACCCAGCATATTATAGGAAGTAGTTCAAATGGAACTACTTGGCCCCTCTGCCTACTTGATATATTTCAGTTCGATTCAAGGGTGGGTGGGTTCCTATCCGACTTAGATGTAGCCTTCGTTCTCTACAGCCCAAAAACTACATCAAACCCGACTTCCATAGCAGGGGAAGAAAACGGCCTCGAGTGAAGTGATGCCTTAGGCTCCCATATATTATAAATCATAATTTTTTTGGAACGTTTTCTTCGGCCTTGGTTTCTTCGAATCTCCAAGTGCATTGTCTTATTGTAGGGCAACTACTACTCAACGAACCAGCCTGTGCGTATGTGTCTGAGATCTATGATAACAGTACCCAACAAACATTTTTAGCTAATCTCAATTTGAGATGCATTTGAGAACCAATCATCTTCTCAAATCTCAAACGTTCGTTTTCATTTTGAGGCGAAATAACCGTTGATAGAGTTCTCAACCTAAAAGGCTCATTTTTAATATGGGATTTTCCCTGATTTTCAAATTGAGAACGGCAGAATTTTCAAACGTTTCTCAAACTGAGCGGAGTGGATCGAAATGGAATCCACATGCTCTCATTGAAATTTTTATTCAGAGATGCCAATCATGCAAAACAAATACCCATTTTAATAAAAATAAATGGAAACTGGCCATTTATGCAGTTAAGTTTTACTTAATACTTTTTTAATTAATATAGTTCAACAAATAATCCTGTTATATAAACAACATTTGAGAAAAAGTTGAGAATAGAAGTTTTTGGGTAATTGAAGCCATCCATCACATGTAAATACGAGCTCCTCCTTGTCCTTCTGTGAATTAGGGGTGGAAAACTATCAATAGTCTGGACTATCGATAAGCACCGATAGTATCGACTGGTAATATTGATGTTTCGATACTATCGAAAAATATATGAAGATAGGAATACTTTTAGGGAAAAAATGCTGCCAGCACGATAGTATCATAGATAGTAGTATCGATGGGAACAGACTATCGATGTTTCGATAGTATCGGCGATAGTGTTCCACCCCTACTGTGAATGGCTCATGTGAGTTTATCCATTTGCCACTATGTGAGTTTTTACACAACCTAAAAGACCTATTAGCACAGTTTCGGTTAGATCCGCTGACGATAACGACCTTCATATACCAAAGAAGTTATATCTGAGCTGAACAAGTTCCAATTGGCTTTCCAAATGAGGGAACTGACGAGTATGCGGCTGAGATATTTTATGTATAAAGCCGGCCCAGGTGCAGGCAGCCTACCTCGGGCATATTCTAAAACCCTAACCCACAGGGGCAGAATTATTAACTTCCTTTTATTTTTTTTAATTTCAATTTACCTATATTATAAAGGGACTGCAGTGGGATAAGAATAAGAAGATGCAGAAACAGCGGGATAAAGAGAGGAAAAGGTAGAGAAGAAAGCAGGGCAAAGAGAAAGAAGGATGCGGAAAGAAAAGGTATAGGAAGAAAAAAATTAAAAGGATGAGGATGGACAAGTCACATGAAAAGGAGAACAGCCAGCTGAAGACGTAAAGCAAAAGAAATAGTAGAAAAATTGAACACGAGCAAAGGAATCGAAAGCAAAAACTCGGAATAGGAGACACAGAGTTCAGATAATCGCCACATAAAGGGAATTTTAAGTATCTATCAGTTAAAACTCTGTGGCTTGATCCAATGTCATTCTTTATTCAATATTTTTAAGACATTAAAAATTGTATGAGTATTACCAAGTTCATAGCTATGGCCGTTAAGATCTGTAAAGAAAGAAAACTTATTATTACTGAGAGCATCAAATGAAGGACTATTGATATAAGATCATTGCATTAGGATGAAGTTCAAGAAGTGTTCAACGGGGTCACTGTAAAGGGAAACCCTAAACTAAATTCCGTGCCACCTTTTTACAACATTTCCACCATATCACTAAATATTAAAGTAATGAGTGTATACTTTTAGGCTCACCGTCATTAATAAACGCATTTCCAAAACAAAAAAATTTTGCGCCGTCACTTCGATGCATTGTAGTTGCAGCTGGGCGGAGAAATGATATAACACGAGGCGGTATGAAGCCAGTGAATGCTCAGAGCTTGCTATTCTTATTCTGCTTAGTAGATTTGCAATGGTGTGACCCTAAAAATATTCGATAGTTTTGAGAAAATTTTCTTTTATGCAATTATCACTTGTTACTAGAGGTTGGAATTATATGGAAAATCAGGCGCCTAAAATTATGCACTATAATGCTTTTAAGTAAAGTCAGGAGAAAGTATACTAATAGCTAGGATGCTTCTGAGCCTTAGACCCCGTTCAGGCGATAGTATTTTTATTTTTATTTTTATTTTTGCTATGAAGATTAAATAAAAGAAAATAAAATGAATAAAAAAAAAGTTGCGAGGAAAAAATTAAAAAAAAAATTCAATAAAAAAGGGGTATTCTCTCTAAATTTTTTCCATGAAAAACACAAGAATTTAACACACTATTGTCAAAATTGAAAAATGCAAGAACAAAAAACACACGCACTTTGATGTTTCATGAAACAAAATTTGAAAGAAAATTTTCCAATTTTGACAATAGTGTGTAAATTTCCTGTGTTTTTTATGAAAAAAATTTAGAGAGAAGACCCCTAAAGTAAAGTAAATTTAAATGGAATGCTAAAAAAAAATTTTGTAAAAGAAAAAAAATAAAAATTAAAAAAAAAATAATAAATAAAATAAAATAAAATCAAAAAGAGAAAAAATTAATTGAAATAAAATATAATCAAATATAAAAACTACTAAAAATAAATAAATAAAATGAAAGAAAATGAAGAAAAATGAAATAAAATGAAGTAAAAAAAAAATTAAATACAAACAAGTAAGGAAGTCTAAGTTCGGGTGAACCGAACATTAAATACCCAGCGATAGTTTTCAGAACGGAAAAACAATGATATAGGCCCTAGGAGGATTTACCTTAAAGTTTATACTATTTAAGCTATTTACCTTGCCGAATTATGTCGAAATTTTCCATATCGAAAGTGGGCGTGGTGGTCCGGAAGCGTTTTTTTGTCCAATTTCCTGAGTCCTACTCCCTATATTGCTGGTATATCTTGTGCCAATTTTCCTGAATCTAAAGTAATCAGTTTAAAAGTTTTGACCAGTCGAATTTTCAAAAATGCCTCCCCCTAAAAGTGGGCGGTGTCACGCCCAAATTAAAAAATTTGTCAAAAACTCATAATAGAATAACTAGTCGGTTAATCCTACCAAATTATATCATTTTAGCCATTTCCGTTACAGAATTATGTTAATTTAGGTTATTTTTCGAAATTTTCGATATCGAAAGTGGGCCTAGTTGGAGGGCGATTTTATCCAATTTCATCAGGAATACCTCCAACGATACTAGTATGCTAAATTTCATCGTTTTATCGTAATCAGTTTAAGAGTTACGACCAGTCGAATTTTCAAAAATGCGTCCCGAAAAAGAGGGCGTGGTTATCATCCGATTTCGCCCATTTCCAATAGAAACATATTTTTAAGCGCTCTTCAGTACTCACCAATTCCTTGCATTTATAGCATAAATAACATAAATGAACGATAATAAAGATGAGTGGTGCTATCACTGCCACACCGGCAATATTATAATAACGCCGCCTCACATAACCATCAAAGGATAAGAGCGTCCAATATAAATTTGTACCAGTATCAAATAGATAAGAAGTGATGATACAAAACAGTGACCAACCAACAAAATTATTCATTAATTCGAAAGCTTTGTGCAGCAGCGCATAAGTCTCTTTCACAGCCAACAAACACTCAAGTGATTCCAATTTTTCATAATTCACATCCAACATACGACGATGTGGCGCCCTACGATATGCTTCAATTTGACGCAATTTCACACATAAACACTCGAGGTAATGCCGCAAGATGCGGACATAACCGACCACTTGGATGGTTCGCATGCGCAAGGTGAGTATCGACCACAGTCCGTGCCAAAAATAGCCTGTATAATTTAGCCATATCGAGGTGATTACATAGAGAAGGAGCGTGGAGAGTGCTATGAACAAGTGCCAAAGTAAATGCAGACGGAAAAACTTCAGTAGCGCCACCTGTTGCACGTCCAAACGCAAACGTAACTTCAAATACACTTCAATTTCGTCGAGTAGCGTTAGAAATTTTTCATGCTCTCTTCGCTTGTGCCATGCTTCATATATTATAACGAAATTTGTGCCCACCTGCGAGGTAAATATCATTGTAGATGCTATCCATGTGAGCATGAGGCCTGGTATGATATTACGCCAGTAGAGTCCATGTATATAGATGACGCAAAGCACGCAGAGTAACAGATAGATGTAAGCTTTTTGATTGCTGCATGGAAAGGTAAATCTTTTTGTGCTACTTGGCCAAACTGTACTGTTCCTTGGAGCTCTGGACTCCTCACTACCTACAAACAGCGTTAACTTGTTCTCGCTTTTTCTGTTCGTTCCTATGTAAACGCCAAAAAGCATGCAATATCGCAGCCATAGTCGAAGCTCTTTCTCCATCGCGTAGGTTATAATTGCAATTAATGCATTTTGTGGACTTTGGAATGTACTTTATACGTTGGAAAATGGAAATTATTTGTAAATTGGAAAATAAAAATTCTTGACAGACTTATTGATGATCCGATGTTATCTTAAATGTGATATGTCTGCAAGGCATAAATAATGCCGGAGTGAGTAGGGGCAATTATGTAAGGTACGTGTATGTCAATAATCAGGTCATTACAGTGCTGCAACAGTGAAATATTGAATGCTGAAGTGAGTAAGTGAGAACTACAGAAAATGAAGTGAAATTGTTAACTGAAACAAGGTGGGAATAAGAATAGAGATTACTTTACATTAAATTTGGTATTGTAATTTTCAGATACCGTATTCTTACAAAGAAATAAATGGAATGAGATGGAAACGGAACGCATTTTTATAATGGTCGTTGAAAGAAGAGACTTATCCGCTAAAAAGACTTATTGAAATGGAAATGATGAGGGAAAAACAAAACTTTTTATAAAGCTTACTTAAAAAATCAGCTAAAATTCTCCGATAAAACGAAGAAGAAAGGAACAGCTCGGAGTGCAATGTAAAATAGAACGAAAAATTTCAAAATGCAACAGACACATGTATCTAAATAAATATTTTAATTAAATACTGGTATGTACATATGTCAGATGTGTTAACTTTGCCAGTGGAATAAATTGGAATCAAAACATCTTTGATATGAATACAATTTTAGGGTGACTAGAAAAAACAAGAAGACAAATTGCTTTAGGAATGATTAAAATGTTGAAATAGATCCGAAACGAAACGGAATAAAATAGAATAATATGATTTTGAAACGGAATGAAAAGGAAAATAGAGCGGAACGATAAGGAAGTGAAACAAAACTCTAAAAAACAGTTTTGCTCAAAAAAGACAGAAAACAACAATAGCGAACAAAGATAATAGAGATAATAGAGGAGAGGTTTTAAAAAAATCTATTAAATCCTATGTCGACAAAAGGCGTTTTTCAAAATCGTAGTTAAAATGGAATAAAATGAAATTGAAACCTAAAATTGCAATGTAACCTCTTTTGAATAATGTTTTAAGATGCGATTACGTCGACCACAGTTATATCACCTTTCAGCTCCTTCAATAGGAACAGAGGCCTCCTCCCCATGAAAAAAAGAAGCGACTACTTAAAAGGTTAATGCCACTGCTCACAGAGATCATGAGCTCTGGTACCTACGATTGTATTAAAGCAGTGTGTTTCATAGGGTTGTTGTTGTTGTTGTAACGTGTATATTTTCTTCCGACAAACGCAGCAGAACCATTCTCTTGTGCCAGGATTTGGCTCAATGCCAGCCCGCATCAAGAGAATGAGGAGCAGCCGTGCTGCAAGGGGCAATAGGTGGGGGAATCGTGACGCGTTAGACAGGGTCACTTCGAAATGTATTGCTCTTGGCCGAGTCATTATAAAAAAAAAAACCGGGTTGTTTCGGTACGAAGATGTACAAGTACAAATACCGTTCTCGCAGAACCGGCAATACGTGAAACGTTGCATAGTGTTCAACTGGTCCTGCTTGTAGGACTTTCCACCACTTCCTTATGTCGAAGTCCGTCACACATAAAGATACAGGGATTTGGAAATGTGAATGGCTTTGACTCCGCCTGTTACTTACCAATTAAAGCTCTCAGCCGAGAATCGCTAACATTTTGAGAACAAGACTCTGGTCCGCCAGTTGCTTCAGTCGATACAGACTCTACATGAAACACATCTTCGATCTAGAGGGAGAGGGAGGGAGAAATCGAATGAACTACCCAGATAAAATGCAGAATGCAGAATGCAGGGCTACAAGTTATTATTATTTTTATTAATACCAATAAGTTATCTATCGATCGTTTGAATGCCCTACAGAGATCGATTTGAGTGTATCAATACCCCGTTTCTGTAACTATGTTAGATCGATCGTCTCGATTGAAATATTCGATATGACGTCATAATGACGTCACACTCATTTTTTTGTTTCTGTAGAAAAATTAAATTTTATTTTATTTTTATTTTATTTATTTTTTCACTTGCTTTTGGGCAAGGCGAATTCATTACAGGTGGCATCTTCCCACCATATGGTTTCTTCTTCTCCCTTGAAAATCGAAACGAAGCTGTAAAATTTCTTATGTTGTTTCTTTGTCTGACATTTTTAGCCACAAGGAGTGTGTGCGTGCTTGTAGATCTGAATTCGCTCGAACACACCTGTATGAATTCGCCTTGCTTTTGGGATAGTGTGACAATGTATTTATTTTTTTTTTTTCAATTTTGAACCGAGTCGAGTGTGACGATTTTATACAGAAACGAGGTACAGTCTATTGAGGTCATTCATATTGGACCTTGCATGAAAATAAATAAAACAAATAATCTTACTTCAAAAATATTTATTATTTTCTCTCGAGTCCCCAAGGTTTACGGACCTCTCTGTAAGGTAACTGAGCCGATGTCTTTGTAATCGTTTCATTACTGGATGCTTAAAAATTGTATTATCATAACCAAATATGTGGCTATTGATGTAAAAATCTGGTAAAGGGAGTAAAGAAAGGGAATTTAATTTCTGACTTTCGCGTAGCAAATTGGGGTATACTTCTAGGCTTACCGACATTATCAAATGCAAATCTAATGCGAAAAAGTTCTTTGCTGTGATCTCAATGTATTGCACTTGTAATTGTGTAGAAAATTGATGTACCAGAAGACGATATGTACATAGGGATTTTGAAGAGCGCACTATAATTATTTTACACAATTGTGCGGCCAATAAACGATCCTAAAAGTATGCAAACGGGGTTTAAGTGGAGGCATATATGTAATTAGTTTTTTATTTTCAAGATACTCACCAAACGTTTACAACTATTGCACAAATAGCAGATATGCCAAATAATCACAGTCATTGGAAAAAGCCACCAAAACAAGGGCACATAATAATTGCGACGCTCTAAATAACCCTCCCAACTCAATAGGGCCCAGTAGATAGTGCAACCATAGTCCAACATATAACACACGATAATACTCAAGAGTGACCAACCAGCAAAGTCATTCAACAATTGAAAAGCACTAAAGAGTAAAGCGTAAATCTCTTTGACGGCCAATAAACATTCCAGTGATTGTAATTTGTCATAATTAACATCCATTAGTTGGAGACTAGGCGCCATGCGATAAGCTACAATCTGTTGTAACTTCAACGTCAGACATTCCATGTAATGACACAGCACACGAACATAAATCAACACTTGAATCAGGCGTAAGCGCATTGTTATGGCAAACCAAATCGAGTAATGAAAATATCCAATATATTGCAAATCCTCAAAATAGTAAACGAACAAACAAACGCAGATCAGCGACAGCCATAGTAGATATTTAAAAAGGAAACGCACGCGACGCACCAACCAAAGTTCGCGTACATCCTGCCTCAGACGTAGCCTCACTGAGACCGAAATCTCATGCAAGAGCGTGAGGAATGCCTCCTGCTCGTGCAGACGCCAAATACCCTCTGAGACTATGAGAAAGTTGGAAAGCGCCTGTGAGCTGAAGAATAGCGTAGCTACTAGCCAGCTGAGCATAGTGCCCGGCACGGGCTTACGTTGTACGAGGCCATTAATGTAGAGCGCGCAGATCCAAGGTAGCAGGGCGTATAGATATAACATTTTCAAGCGCTTGATATAGCGTGGTTTCGAGTGCCCCAATGATGCTAATTGGCGTGCTCTTCGCGCCGCGGAGGTTGTGCAGTTTGTATATGACGCATACACCGGCGGACTCATATACATGCCGAGTACGGTGGAGTAGCGCAGCCAAGCACGTAACGCCTGCTCCATTGCTGTGCAAGACGAATGTAGGTTAACTAGAGACGCAGTTGAACTGAATTCTGAGTGCGAATAGTCGCTAGCTCGACTGCCGAGAAGGGTGGGGAGGAGGGGCAACAGTATCGTTGTCTCGAGCGCTTATTGATTTGATTGACAGTTAAGTAGATGATAAATTGCAGTCAAGTTAAGGCGCAACATGAAATTGGCACATGTGCAACATGCAACTGATAAGCGTCGTTGCACAGTGGGTACGAGACATTAATATAGTCACATAATGACCTCTTCTTTCTTTTATTTTCTCTTATGTATAGTCCTTCTAGTCGTTACTCTTAAGAATCTACTTACTCTTAATTTAATTAACTAGGTACTTCCTTTCACCATAAGCATAACTATTAAGCTGGTCTCATTTTAATTAGTTAGTTTAAATAAGATTACATTTTGAAAGAGATTCCGATCAATAAAGGCAATTTTTCACGACTTCAACATTATATCTAGTACCATTCTGATTGGCAATACTTAAGTAAGATAGCTTTGTTTGAATCAAGGTATGAAACCGATTAAAATAAAAAGGTTTCGGTTACGGTTTTGTAACGTGTTTCGGTTTCGGTTCCGGTTTCGTTCTTCAACATTTATTTCGGTTTCGGTTACGGTTTCGGTTTCAAAATAAAAACACCAACACAAAACAATTGTGCTACTACAAAACTCAAATATGTACCTAAATGCAAAATAAGTGTGATTTTTTATAACTTTACTCCGGTTTTCATGAAGAATTTTCTTCAATATATAGTAATAAATATTACTTCCGCTATTTATGGAAACATTTTTTCTTCAATATAAGTATTTATGTTATAAGTTAGTGGTCATTAATTTGAAAATCTTTGAAAATTTGGTGGACTTTTGACTGATAAATTTAAAAAATTAACTCTACTTTTTATATTAGAAAAATGTTAAAATTGAACGTTATTCAGGGTAGCCTCTTTTAAAATAAAATGTGTCCACAAAAATATTCAAAACCGTTTGGAACCGGTTCCGGCTTTTGAAACGGTTCGGTTTCGTTCTTTTTCAGAAAAAAATAACGGTTACGGTTTCGGTTTCGGTTTTGAAAAATGAATCGGTTTTAATCGGTTACGGTTACGTTTTCGGTTTCGATTTCAGTCCTGTTTGAACCAGATAATATTTCCCAGAAATATGTTAAGTGGAGCTTAAAGAAATAGCAGATTAGCAAAAGAATAAATATTTCGGGATGTTCTGTATGCAGGAAGTGAACCTGCCTAATTAATGGGATTATAGGGCTGGAAACGAAATAACGATTTTACCACTACTGTCACCGATAAATAAACAAAAATAGCAAGGACAACTACCGAAATTACGATTTTACCGCTACTGGACACTAAAGTCACCAAAAAATAAACAATCCTCAGCGACATCTAGTTTCAAACCGCAAGTAATACAACCAAAGCACTAGATGCGCCGATTGTTAATCTTCACCTTTGTGTGTGACTGGGTAAAATTTGGATCTGATTAAAGGAGATTTATTGGAGATAATCTCCGTGTGTGTATCCATAGAATTAGATGGCAACCTTATAAGGAAATAGTGTTGTTGCAATACGGCCACTTGGGGGTATTACAGGGTTGCCACCTATCTCATTTTTTTTAATATAATAATAATAATAATAATAATAATAATAATTCCCAGACGGATTACCCACCATATCCCGCCCAACCGGCACGAGGGGCGCATCCGCATAACGCGCGAGTAATATAAGCCAATATGGGTATCAAATGAAAGATATTTTCGGCGGCATGCCAACTAAAATATTTTCAAGTAAAGTTGCCACTTAGGGTTGCCTCCTGATCGTAGTATATCCGGTACTATCTCGAGAACCGCTTGATGGTTTTCTATGAAATTTGGCATAGAGATAGTATGCGATTTCTATGACTGTCCACTTTGGTATTGCCACTTGGGGCAGTTTACGGGGCTGCCACATATCTCTTTTTAAATAATGTAGAAAGACATGCCAATATATATCAAATGTAAGGTATTTTTCTGCGACATACCAGCTAAAATATTTGCAAATAGAGTTGCCGAACAGGTTTTCAATTTTACCGCATTGTATTTGTATATTTTGGGATTATAGTTATTTAGATTACTTTAGAATCATTTTGGAATCATTTAGGGGTAATTTTGGGATAATTATATGGCTACTTTGAGATCATTTTGAGTTCAATTTCGCTAATTTTGGGATACTTTTAGGGTAGTTTTCGGATCATTTGGGGTCATATTGGGAACATTTTAAGGGGATTATTTTATGGTCACTTTGGGATAATTTTGGGGGTCATTTTGCAATCATTTTGGGGTCATTTTTGGGCCATGTTGACGTCATTTAAGGATCATTTTGGTATCATTTTGGGGTAATTTTGTTCAGCCGCATACCAACCATGATTTCTTAAAATTTGGTATTTTTTCGGAAATTAATTTTGAAAAGTTTATGTTGGCAAGTAAGAATATTGGAAAAAATGTAAAAATCGAAAACACCCAGGTACTTATAGAGTTCGGAAAATAGTTCAAAATCAAACGCCTAAAATTATACTTACAAAATTACCACAGTTTACCTTATTTTTTTTTATTTAATAACTAAGATTTTTCAGGCGATTGATTTGACCTATTTTTTCGATTTCTAATTATAAACTCACACAAATGGAAGAAGACGTTTCCGAGATAAAAGTGGTTATCTAAAAAAATTAATACACAGGTTATAAACCAAACTTAACATATTTTTGTTGAAATACCAGGTAAAACATCTTGCGTGTGAGAATAGCTCGTTACAAGTATTGAGAGAAATTTGTGTCAAACCCTCAAAGAGGTTACTTTGGAGTATTTGAGTGCTCTAAATGAGAGCTGATGGATATTTTAAACAATAAATTTTAGGGGTCTCTGTATGGGAGATGATAAGGCGGAATTATGCAGTTATTCCTAGAACAAGATGATAATCCTGTGGACTTGATGCCATCGAATGGAAATATTATTTCTTCGATTCGATAAAAAAATTGTCGAAAAAGGCAACAGTAAAAAATTAAAAAAAACTGCTACCGAACCTAACTTAACATTTACTTAAAAAAACTGATAAAAACATTAACAATTTAGACATTTATTATATCTTAAAAAACAGATCTTATCTACTCAGAACTGTGAAAGAATTACCATAAGCATTGAGATGGCGGTACAAGCCTAGAAAAGAGTAAAGTTTTTGAATTTTGGTTGCGCTCATTTACTTAAGCATATTTTAGGCTTACCGACATAATGAAACGTAAGTTCAAAACAAAGAACCTTCCCGCTGACACTTCAATGCGTTGAAGATGAAGTTGCGTGGAAAATTGATAAAGTACCAAACGGTATTGAACCAAAGACGAAAGCGAGCGCGATATTATTATTTTTTGCAGCAGATGTGAAATAGTTTGTGCCTAAAAGTATGCAAAAAAATATTAAATACAAATTTGAGTACTTTTGAGAATTTTATGAGCCCTACCAATTGCTTGCATTTATCGCAGAAATAACACAGATACCACATGAACGCTGTAACCGGTATGAACCACCAAATATCAGTCAACAGACTACTACGATCATCAGCATCATCCGAACTCTGTAACAACCAATAAAAAGTGGCACCCAAATCAAACATGCTCGATATAACAATGCCGCATAATGACCAACCAGCAAAAGTATTCAAGAGCTGAAATGCTTCATAGATGCGCATATCAATCTCCTGCATAGCCAAAAGATATTCGAGCGTACCAAGTTTGCCGACATCCATTGCCAACAATTCACGGGTGGGCGCCATACGAAGTCTACCACTTGTTGCAACTTCTCACACAAACATGACATATAATGATGCAAAATGCGCATATAGACCAACAGCTGTAGTGAACGCAAACGCATGGTACAAATAGACCAAAACCCATCCCAGAAAAAGCCTCTGTAATTCAACCAAATCGTAGAGATCATAAAGGGCGCCGTACAAAAGACAGATAAAGCCACTTGATAGCAGACGAAACGCCTGGTGTATTTAAGCAGCAACATCCTCCGCACATCACAACTCAAACGCAAACGCAAAGATCGCTCAAGCTCACGCAGTAAATTTAGGAATGCCCCGTGCTCGCGCTCCTTCCACACGGCTTCTATAAAAATGATTCCTGTGGTTATCCAAGTATGTAGTAAACCTGGCGGATAATCACGCAAAGCAATCCCACGTAGGTATAGCGTACAAATGCCACAGTAGAGTAGAAAAATATAGCAGCGTTGGAGGTAGTAGATTAAATTCCTCGTTGGCTTAGAGTGCATGACAGTTATGAATTTTGCGGAATTTGTATTTGTTGTATTCATATAAATTCCAAAAAATATACAGACACGCAACCAACTTCTCAACTGTTGTTCCATTGTGTCAGGTGAAGGTTTGCAGGTGGTCTGAAGTGTGAAGAACGGTAGATAAATTTATTTAGTGCTGATATGTTTGACCACTAAAATAATTAACTGTTACATTAGTCATTGCTATAGATAAAGGAAGGCGGTAGGTCAACTATTAGGGATGGAAAAAATATATATATGTATATTAGGGGTAGATGGCAACCCTATTCGGTAAACTTAGATGGAAATATTTTCTTGTGAAAATGTTTAAATATAATGCGATGAGGTGGCCACTGGCCGGTGACAGGTAAGAAGGTCAATGGAAATAGTGTCAATTGACATTTCCATTTCCATTTTCGAAATGGAAATAAAGTCAGTTGACTTAACTTCTCTTTGTCAATATGCTTGACTTTGAAATTTATTTTAAAAAGCGCCGCAGACAAAAATTTGGAAAAAAATTCGCGCGATTTTTAATTCCAAATTTTTTTTTTTTTGGTATGATATGATTTTAAAATATTTCATGGCATGACTTACAAATTTTCTTAAATAAGAGCACTAGCTTAGTTAATCCGTTATGATGACCGTTTGTTAGTGAGTAAAGTTAGTAGGAAATAAACAGTTGCATATAACCATTGATCAGTTTATAATTAAGTCAAAAGTGAATCAAAAAAGTCCAAAATGTCGTTAAAGTACTCTTTTATAGAAGGGCTTAGGGAAAATTCAAAATTATTATTGGAATCAAGTTATTCCTTTCAAAGTATGTCGTCCATAACATATACGCGTTCGCGGCCCAGCCCAGTGGTTCCGCGACGCGGCGGCGAACCGCGGGCGCGGGGCGCGGAACGGTATGATACCGACGTAGTGAAAAATTAGAAGCGACGTTTTTTGTAAATCACATCATCACACTTAAACATCACGTAATGTTTAGTTGAAATGTCGTAAGCAACGTTGACGCTATTTGCATTTCAATTAGGAAATAAAATCAATGACTATATTGCCAAATTGCTGTTGACTTTACTTCTCTTTACAAAATAGAAATAATGTCAATTGACACTATTTCCATTGACCATGTTACCTATCACCGCCACTGGCCACCATAGTAGTAACATTAAAAAAAAAATATTTTCCTGAAAAAAATACGTTAAATATTGTTCTTTTCGTAACCATATTCCTTTTATTTTTTTTAAATTTCAGATAGGTGGCAACCCCGTATAGACATCCCTACTGGAAAAAGCGGAGCTTGAAACGTTACACCTACTCATATTCAGGAGTTCATTAAATCGGTCAACTAATTTTGGAGATAATATATAATATAGCCCATAAGCAAAAAAAAAAAAATAGAATGGGAATACATAGTGGCAACCTTAAGTAGTATTTACTTAGCAATATTTTGGTTTAAATACTTACCTTTTGTTTAATACTCATATTGGCATATTTCACTTTATTAGTTAAATCAAATGCCAGTGGGGTAGCCTGCACGGGCGGGAAACCGTATACAATTTTGAGGAGTGGTCCTTAGGAAGGGTAAAGATTTCTTACAAAATTTTTACTAACAATTCAAACTAAATAACTCTCCTTTTGTCAAACCGATTTAAATTAAAATTATGTAAAAAATTATTAAAAATGTCCAAATTTGAAAAAAAAAAAAAAAAAATTAATAAAATGTATACTAAAATATTTCAATAAAATTTTTGTTTAAATTTATATTCGAAAAGAACGGAAAAAAATACTTTAGAAAACGTTTTCCATATTCCTTCTTAGCACGTCAATTATTCATGTAATATGAATTCTAATTTAAAGAAAAAAGACTTAAATATTTAAACGCAACCTTTAGTGATATTTTTTTTCTTACTTAGCAGGTGACTATCACCAAATTTTATTCAAATCGAAGTTTAAGGTCGTCCGCTCGAGGAATTTTACCCCATATGTCAGTCTATGCTATAAGCCATCTTTAGTGTTAAATGTAAAAAAATAAAAACCTGTGAAGCAACCCTAGATCCAAAATAATTCTAGTAAATTTTGCATCGCCTAAGGGTATGCTCTAAAATTATTTTTGGGTTACTTTAATTTAGAAACTATGAGGCGAGCTCGCCACACCCTAATATATGTATTAAAAATACCCATTTATTTGTTATCAGATACAAAACTATAACCAATGTAAGCTCATCGGTTTGCTTAAGTATGCTCATACATTCCTGTCAACATTTCACCGTTAGCGGAAATCTACTTTCACATAGTACTCACTTACATATCTACCTCTCTCAATTTCTTTTAAGATGGCACAAGAACTGAGAGTTTGGTTGCGCTTCTGCATACTCTTTGGGGTATACATAAAGTCCTGTGAAACTGAGTGGACCACTTCAAAAAGAGTTTCCTACAAACTCTCCCACACGAGAATATCATACTCCGAATTTGTCAACAAAAGGCCGGACACTTTGAAACTCGGACGTCTCTACATTTTCCTCTTAGCACTAGCAGTCTTTGCGCTTTACGCACATGGAATTTATAGTTCCGGCCCAATGCCAAATCTGTTGCTCACATGGCTGACTTCTACGATATTATTTCACTTTCAAGTGTGGACGAACTTTATTATACTCATGGAGACCATTTGCAGGCGTACACAACACGAACGCTTTTTACTTCTACTCGAAGAAATCGATATCTCTATGCGTCTGCGTCTACGTGCCAATGTGCGCAAGTGTGAGCTAATCAAGCAGCTGCATCGTATAATGGCATACCTTGGTACGCTTTCGTTTTTCGGGCTCCTACTCTTTACGATCAGTACGATTTGGTTGAATTATATAGGCTACTATTGGAATGGACTGTGGTGCATATTGACATTGCGCGTGCGCATCCTTCAGCTATTAGTTTATGTGCGTACGTTGCAGCATTATTTGGAGTGTTTGTGTGTCAAGTTGCAACAAATTGTTGCCTACCGTATGGCACCACAGCAACAGTTGCTAGACCTTGATTATGGGAAACTTGGTTCAGTGGCGTATTTGTTGGCCATCAAAGAGATTTGCGGGCTTATTCATAGAGCATTTCAATTGTTGAATGCTTTCGCTGGTTGGTCACTCTTTGGTATTTTGATCACTTTTATTCTTGATATAAGCTTTAATGTTTATTGGACGTTTATGAGCTTCGATGGATTCTTTATACGCAAGCACTATTATATTGCGGGCCCCTTGGCAATAATACCACGCGTTATCATCATTTTTCTTTTATGTTATTGGTGTAATAAGTGTAAAGTTCTGGTGAGTTTTTTAGAAGATGGGTATATACATTTTTCAAAAAAACATTGCATACTTTTAGGGTCAAAACTTGAATCGACTTGTAAGCAGAATACAATTACTGAGTTCTATAAAATCTATGAAGTCATACCGCCTAGTTTTACAACAACTTTCAGCACAACTACAAATACAACATATTGAGGTAACGGCACACGGTTTTTTTGTATTGGAAATGCGTCTCTTGATGACTGTAAGTAAGCGTGAAAAGTATTTGATTGTATGAGTTTAAAAACTTCTTTATTTTTAGATTTGCATCGAGATAGCAACAAACTTGATTATACTCGTTCAGTTTCTATCGCTTTGGTTTGACTACGTTTATAAAAAACCAAACATTGACGTCACGGACTTTTGCCATAGCTGCATAACTTAATGCCACCTACTTAAAAAATTATGTACATCTTCATAAAGTTTAAGAGATAAAATATATTTCAGTTTGTAATAAAATTGGAAGAGATTTAGGTATCTGGCATCCAACCAAATATTCCCTCCGCAGCTAAAACATCACTTTGGAATGTATAAAAAACAGTACAACAACAACAAAAATAGAAAAATTAACAACAAAAGTAAATAAAAAAAAAAAATAGAATAAAACCAAATCCAATAAAAAAGGAAACGAAATAAAAAAAATGAAATAAAATTAAAACAAAATAGATCAAAGTGATATAAAATAATATAATATGAAATAAAATAAAACAAAACAATACAAATAAAAAAAGTTGAAAAAATATATAATAAAAAATTATTTCATTTAATAGAAGAAACCAAAAAAAAAAACACAAATAAAAACAAGTAAGGGCTGTTTTCGGCTGTTCCGAAGGCTTTATGCCTTTCATGAATATGAGCCCAGGGACGGAAAGTTATTTTTTTCGATCTCATAAAATTCCGGGGTTAGATATTGTTCCTGAAGAAAATTATTAAGTTTTTTGTCATCCCAGGACTTCCAGGTTCAAAATCCTGGCCGCAATTAATTTTCATGACTTTTTTGAAAAAAGTCCGATAATAACTTAAAAATCCGGATTTTTATTTTTTCTCGCCAGCAATAAAAGTTATCTTTGTCCTTTTATTTTTTAAGGACAGAATAAAACGCTTCCCCGAAATATTGTCCCTTTGACAAAAAGGGGCTGCTATTTTTTTATTACAAAAACAAAGGTTGTTTAGAGATCGCGCTACTCGTTTTTATAAAAAAATTAGATGCTTGTAATTTTTATTTTATTTTAATATGTTTAAGTACAGCAAAAATTTGTTTTTTTTTTTATCAGTTATTATTCTGTCTTCATTGGCGAATATTCCTGTAATTTAATAGCCTCCTTGGATGGGTAGAATAGGTTTAACGCCTGAAAATATGTTTCGAAATTGAATTCGGTGCAAATAAAATGCGTATACTGACCCCATCGCGCACTGTTTTTTGGCTAAATTTTGCATTTAGAAGGTTTATGACATCGCTGATTATGAATCCGATGTTGGATTTTTAAAACTCAAAATGGTGGGTCCAATATGGCTGTGAAATTTGGTACTCGGGGCTTCATGGAGCTGCTGATTACGAAACCGATATTACTTTTTACAAATTCGAAATGATGATTCCAATATTGCGGTGCATTTTTTTAAAGTAGTCGGACTTTATTGAATCCACCATTTTGAATTTTTGAAAGGTTCTGATATCACTAATCAGCAACTATATCAGCATTCGAGTAGGTTTATGTCATCGCTTATTATGAATCCGACGTCATATTTTCAAAATTCAAAATGGTGGATTCAACATGGCGATGCATTTTTTAAAAACTGATTGGATTGCTTTGAAACTTGGTACTCGGGGGTTCATGTAGTTTCTGATCAGGAATCCAAAGTCACTTTTTCAAAATTCGAAGTGGTTGATAAAATATAGCGGTGCTTTTTTTGAAAACTAATTTAATTTTATCGGATCCACCAACGTGAATTTTGTAAAAGTGCTATCGGATTCGTCACCTGCAGCTATATGAGCCCCCGAACACCAAGAATCAAAACAATCCAGTCAATTTTTAAAAATTCACGGCCATATTGGATCCGCCATTTTTAATTTAGAAAAAAACTGAATTCGGATCACAACTAGCGATGTCATAAACCATTTAGAGGCGGAGTCCAGCCAAAAAACAGTGCGCAATGGGGTCAGTATACGCGTTTTAGTTGCACCGAATTCAATTTCGAAACATATTTTCAGGCGTTAAACCTATTCTAGCCATTCATGGTGGCTATTAAATTAAAGGAATATACGCAAATGAAAACAGAATAACAGTTGACAAAAAACCAAATTTTTGCTGTACTTAAACATATTAAAAAAAATTTTTAATTACAAGCATCTAATTTTTTTTATAAAAACGAGTAGCGCGACCTCTAAACAACCTTTGTTTTTGTAAATAAAAAACGGGGTAGAACGATGAAATTTGGCACAAAGCATACTAGTATCGTTGGGAGTATACCTGATGAAATTGGAAAAAATCGCTCTCCAACCACGCCCATTTTCGATATCGAAAATCACATAAATTGGCATAATTCGGTAACGGAGATGGCTAAAATGATATAGTTTGGTAGGATGAACCTCCTAGTCATTCTATTATGATTTTTTGATAAATTTTTAAAAGTAGGCGTGGCATCGCCCACTTTTCAGGGAGGCATATTTGAAAATTTCACAGGTCATAACTTTTAAACGGATTACGGTAGAACGATGAAATTGGTACAAGGTATACTAGCATAATAGGGAGCATACCTGATGTAATTGGACGAAATCGCTACCCGACCACGCCCACTTTCAATATGGAACACTTCAAAAATCACATAAATTGACATAATTCGGTAAGGTAAATAGCTAAGATAGTAAAAACTTTAGGTAAATCCTCCTAGGGCCTATAACATTGTTATCCCGTTCTGGAAATTACTGGTGGGTATTTAATGTTCCGTTCACCCGAACTTAGACTTCCTTACTTGTTTTATTATGTATTTTTATACCTTTCATGAACATGAAATGGTATTATAACTTTGGTCCGATGTTTGTAAATATGAGAAGAAGAAGAGATAGACCCATCAATAAGTATACCGAAATGATCAGGCTGGCTGAAATTTTGTATGTGGCCACCATTTTGTAATATAGGAATCATTTGTCGGAACTGACAAGATCGGACCAGTATAACATATAGCCCCCATACAACCGATTGTTCAGATATAAGGTTTTTTGGCCAAAACTTCCGCAATTAAAAAGTTAGGAACGTAAAATTTTGCAACTCGAGTAATTTATATTTATGTAGTGTATATAGTGAAAATCAACGAGATCGGGCAAATGTAACATATAGCCCCCATACAACCGATTGTTCAGATATAAGAATTTTTGGCCAAAACTTCTGCAATTAAAGAGTTAGGAACGTAAAATTTTGCAACTCGAGTACTTTCTATTTATGTAGTGTATATAGTGAAAATCAACAAGATCGGGCAAATGTAACATATAGCCCCATACAACCGATTGTTCAGATATAAGGTTTTTTGGCCAAAACTTCTGCAATTAAAAAGTTAGGACCGTAAAATTTTGCGACTCGAGTACTTTCTATTTATGTAGTGTATATAGTGAAAATCAACAAGATCGGGCAAATGTAACATATAGCCCCCATACAACCGATTGTTCAGATATAAGGTTTTTTGGCCAAAACTTCTGCAATTAAAAAGTTAGGACCGTAAAATTTTGCAACTCGAGTACTTTCTATTTATGTAGTGTATATAGTGAAAATCAACAAGATCGGGCAAATGTAACATATAGCCCCATACAACCGATTGTTCAGATATAAGGTTTTTTGACCAAAACTTCTGCAATTAAAAAGTTAGGAACGTAAAATTTTGCAACTCGAGTACTTTCTATTAATGTAGTGTATATAGTGAAAATCAACAAGATCGGGCAAATGTAACATATAGCCCCATACAACCGATTGTTCAGATATAAGGTTTTTTGGCCAAAACTTCTGCAATTAAAAAGTTAGGAACATAAAATTTTGCAACTTGAGTACTTTCAATTTATGTAGTGTGTAGAGGAAAATCAAGAACATCGGATAAATATAACATATAGCCCCATACAACCGGTTGTTCCGATATAAGGTTTTTTGGCCAATACTTCCGCATTTAAAAAGTTAGGAACGTAAAATATTGCACCCTTAGTACTTTCTACATATGTAATGTGTATAGTGTAAGTCAGTACAATTGAACACGTATAATATATAGCCTCCATACAATCGATTGTCCCGATAACTCGGATCCTATTATTTTGTAAGTTTTTTTAAATTATAACAAAGATGTGTAATGTGTATAGTAAATATAGTTAAATTGAAACAGGCTGTACTGGGGATCGAACAGTGAAAATCGTGACGCTTATTCATGAAAGGTATATAGCCTTCGGCACAGCCGAAGACAGCTTTCCTTACTTGTTATACCTTTCATGAACATGAAATGGTATTATAACTTTGGTCCGATGTTTGTAAATAAGTATACCGAAATGATCAGGATGACGAGATGAGTTGATTTAGCCATGTCCGTCTGTCCGTCTGTCCGTCTGTCTGTTTGAACGCAAACTAGTCCCTCAATTTTTGAGATATCTGGCTGAAATTTTGTATGTGGCCACCATTTTGTAATATAGGAATCATTTGTCGGAACTGACAAGATCGGACCAGTATAACATATAGCCCCCATACAACCGATTGTTCAGATATAAGGTTTTTTGGCCAAAACTTCTGCAATTAAAAAGTTAGGAACGTAAAATTTTTGCAACTCGAGTACTTTCTATTTATGTAGTGTATATAGTGAAAATCAACCAGAACGGGCAAATGTAACATATAGCCCCCATACAACCGATTGTTCAGATATAAGGTTTTTTGGCCAAAACTTCTGCAATTAAAAAGTTAGGAACGTAAAATTTTTGCAACTCGAGTACTTTCTATTTATGTAGTGTATATAGTGAAAATCAACAAGATCGGGCAAATGTAACATATAGCCCCCATACAACCGATTGTTCAGATATAAGGTTTTTTGGCCAAAACTTCTGCAATTAAAAAGTTAGGAACGTAAAATTTTGGAACTCGAGTACTTTCTATTTATGTAGTGTATATAGTGAAAATCAACAAGATCGGCCAAATTTAACATATAGCCCCCATACAACCGATTGTTCAGATATAAGGTTTTTTTTCCCAAAACTTCTGCAATTAAAAGTTAGGAACGTAAAATTTTGCATCTCGAGTACTTTCTATTTATGTAGTGTATATAGTGAAAATCAACAAGATCGGGCAAATGTAACATATAGCCCCCATACAACCGATTGTTCAGATATAAGGTTTTTTTGGCCAAAACTTCTGCAATTAAAAAGTTAGGAACATAAAATTTTGCAACTTGAGTACTTTCAATTTATGTAGTGTGTAGAGGAAAATCAAGAAGATCGGGTAAATATAACATATATTTAGCCCCATACAACCGGTTGTTCCGATATAAGGTTTTTTGGCCAAAACTTCCGCATTTAAAAAGTTACGAACGTAAAATATTTCACCTTTGTACTTTCTACATATGTAATGTGTATAGTGTAAGTCAGTACAATTGAACACGTATAATATATAGCCTCCATACAATCGATTGTTCCGATAACTCGGATCCTATTATTTTGTAAGTTTTTTTTAAATTATAACAAAGATGTGTAATGTGTATAGTAAATATAGTTAAATTGAAACAGGCTGTACTGGGGATCGAACAGTGAAAATTGTGACGCTTATTCATGAAAGGTATATAGCCTTCGGCACAGCCGAAGACAGCTTTCCTTACTTGTTTTTTTTTTAATTTCATTTATTTTATTTATTATTTAACATATATATTTTATTTTAATACATTGAATTTGTTGAAATATAGTTGAAAGGGCCACACTGTACTTTGAATGTCGGAAATACATTATCTATATTGTTTACTTAAGTATGAAGGACATGTATATTGATAAACTTATATCATAACCAGCATCAACAAAAACTAATTAATTAATCTGAAAAGTTGATACTGATGCAAAACTCTGCGTAGCTATAAAAAGTACTCACTTGCTGCAAAGTAAAGATGGAACAAGCACTTCGCATTTGGTTACGTTTGTGCTTACTTTTTGGTATTTATAACAAGACGTGCGGAAGTGAGTACAGCACAAGGCAGGCTTCCCCTTTTCCACCGGTGAGGTTACGGAGAGGCTCTGCTTGGCTGCCTAACAAAACGGAGCGCCGCAGTAAACTACAGGGCTTTTACTTTTGTTTCGTAGCACTAGGCGTATGTGTGCTCTACGGACATGGCTTGTACTGGCGTGACAGCTTACCAACGCTACTCCTTACCTGGGTAGCGACGCTGATACTATTCAGCTTTCAAGTCTTTACAAATTTCCTAATACTCATGGAGGCCGTCTACAGACGCACACAGCATGATCACTTTCTGGGGCTACTAGAGGAAATCGAAGTCTCTTTGAAATTGCGCTTGCGGCTAGATGTGCGTAAGTATGCGCTTGAAAGGAGTCTGCATTTAATCATAGCATACTTTGTGGCGCTTACGCTACTTGGGCTAGTGCTATTCATTATCACTTCGTTGTGGTTAAACTATATTGGTTATTTTTGGAATGGTCTTTGGTCCATATTGACAATGCGCGTGCGTATAATTCAGTTGTTTTTATATATACGTACACTACAACATTATTTGGAATGTCTGTGCGTGAAATTGCAACAAATTGTAGCCTATCGTTTGGAGCCACAGCAGCAGTTGTTAGACGTAGATTATGGCAAATTGGGTACGATTGAGTATTTGTTGGCTATTCAAGAGATTTACGCGCTCATTTACAAGGCTATTGATTTGTTAAATTACTTTAGCGGTTGGTCGCTCTTTGGCTCTGTCATTTGCTATCTGCTTGACATTACCTGTAATATCTATTGGACTCTATTGAGCTTGGATGGTTTCTCCAATCGTCAGTACTATTATATAGCAGGTCCGTTAGCAATGCTGCCACTTTTGATCACTTTATGGTATCTATGTGCTTTATGCGATAATTGCAAGGAGTTGGCAAGTTTAATACATTTGAACTGTTCTTGTTTGAATTAACTAAAATACTAAAAAATTGCTTACTTTTAGCATCGCACCGTCATTTCTCTCGTCAACAGAATACGTGTATCAAGCTGTTTAAAAACTAAGATAACATATCGTCTTGCATTACAACAGTTTTCAGCACAACTACAGCTACAATGCAGTAGAGTAACGGCACAAAATTTCTTCGTTTTGGAAATGCGCCTATGGGTTGCCGTAAGTAGGCCGAGATACATATATGCTTTTCGAGTTATGTCTTAGTTATCACTCAAATACGAAATCACTAGAGTAAGGAAAATAGGTCAAAATCAAACGCCTAAAATTATGTTATTATTACATACATACAATACATACAAAGTTTTTTTCAGGCGCTTGATTTGACCTATTTTTCCGATCTCTTCCACAAACCAATTACCAAGTTTGAGTCGAAGTAAAAATAACATAGTTTTAGGCGTATTTTTCTCGTTACTTGTTCGAGCCTTTGGCAACCAACTACTGCGTCTATATGTATACTGATGGCATAATGTTTTTATTTAACAAAGCATATATTTATTTCTCACAGATTTTCACCGTAACAGCAACAAATTTGGTGATACTTGATCAGTTTTTACATCTGGAGTTGGATTTATTAGACATTTTGCGAAACGAATAATGATCTATAATCTAAGTGTAGTATGCCGTTATTTACCTGACAGTAATGATATTGAAACATAATTTTAGGCGTACTCTGTTTAATAAAACAAAAACAGTTGGACAGTTCGAAAGTAATGTTGTTTGGTTGTATGAAAGGCTAAGCATGTGCTCCTCCGAAAATATTTTTATGTGAGCTGATGCATAGTTTTAATAACTCTTCTCCTTCTTGTGTGAACAAAAATAAAATAAAGTGAAAAACACTAAGTAAAATTAAATAAAACAAAAAAATCAGAGAAGTCAATATAATAAAAAATAAAAAACAATAAAAAAATTAAATTAAATTACATAATTAAAATAAAGTATAATAAAATAAGATTAAATAATGAAAAGTAAAATAATAAAAAAGGAAAATAAAATAAAAATAAAAAAAATGAAATAAAATAATATAAGTAAAGTAAAAAAAAAGAAATAAGATGGAAAAAATAAAAACAAATAAAATCAAAAAGAAAGGAAAAATAACACTACTCGACGAAAAAAAATCTACAATAATGAAAGTAAATTTTCTGAATGTAAAATCTTCTAGTTTCCGAGATAACGGTGAAAACTGTTGAATTATACATCATACTAATTCCCATACAACATTTTTTGCATTCATTTCTATAAGTATCTTCAGTAATTTGGCCACTATGCCAAGAAGAGTTCACAAAATTTAGAAAAAAAAATAACTTTTCATATCCCCAACATTTGATAGATGATTTGCATGTAGAATTTTCTGCTGATTCCGAATATGTAATCATTTGGTTTAAAACAAGAACAGTTTTCGAGATATCTTGAAATTTCTTGAAACTTTGATCTGTCAATATCTCCGAAATTACCTTCTCGATTTTTATGCCATTTGATTTCGTTTTGAGAAAATGGAATACCCTTTTAACCAATGCAAAAATAATTAAAATCGACATTAAGGTGTTTGAGTTCTTAAAAATAATTTTTTTTTTTCATCCAAATTTTCAATTCTTTTACGACCAACTGCTATACCAAGGACATTGGAATTAAGCTATCATAGGCAATGTTTGTTACCAATTGATTACATATTCGGAATCAGCAGAAAACTCTACATAGAAATCATGTTGGGTAAAAACAGAAAATTTTTGATTGAGGACTTTCAATATAACAGGGCTTATAAAATCAAGGACACATCAAATAGTTGTACTGGTATGCCTAAAATTTTCGTAACTAAAAAGATGTAAGGCAAAAGATGTTTATGGGACTCGGTATAAAGTGTAATGCAACAGTTTGAATCGAAAAAAAAAAAAATTAAAAATACAAACTTTTGACTAACTAATATGAAGCAGTTTTTTTTTTAGCGAAAATGGCAGTTTTCATATTTTCCCCCGGTATCTGTCACAGAAAAATGGAAGTGATATTCGGAACCAGGAGAAAATTCTACTTTAGGGAAGGTCTAGTTTATTTATAGTAACTTAAGTCGATCTAAATTTCTTGAGTAGTGTAATATGATAATGAAGGAAAGGCACCTAGTACGGAAGGAAAAGGCCCTGCAAGGAAACAAAGCGGTATATGTAATAAAAAAATATATAAACTGAAAGTGAAAGGCAAGAAAATAGAACAAGAATCAGGTTGGGGAAAAAGTGAAAAAGAGGAAAGTAGGGAAACGGAAAATGTAGTAAAAAAAGTAAAGTAAAGAAAAGGAGAGGCAATAAAAGCAAAGGGAAGGAAAGCAATGGAGCCGAAAAAACAAGCTAAAATTCAGTCAATGTAAAAAAAAAAGAGTTCAATAATTGAAATAATTTATTGCAAGAAGTAAGAATAGATTAAAACTAAGATCAGTACATGAATTCCAGTTTTCGCTAATGCTTAATTTCCATCTCCTAAAATCTCTAAATTCATTTTGCCAAATTTTAGCGACTTTTGCGATTCCAGTGAAAGAAAATCTCTATAAATCTCCATCTTTGCTTCATTTTTTGGCATATTTAAGCGATGAACGCAAAATGAATCAGATAACGTAGCTCCGCTGTTTTTGACAGCTACTAAGCGACGAAAATAAGTTGTTGCTAAAACGCAAATAATAGGAAAAAGGGCAGAACTATGTTGTTTTAGGCCCTAAAATTACTCAAAAACAATAAATATGCGTAGTTTATAATAAAAATTGATATTTAATTATGTATTTGCCCATAATTTTGGAAATTGTATTTTTTTTCTATCTTACACGTCGCAACAAGTCGGGAGAGGAATCAAAAGTCGAGTTTCAGTCTCAGAAATCATAATCCGGAGTCACAAAAGAAATATTATTTATCATTTAAAAGTTATAACTAAAAAACACTTTTTGTTTCCGTATAACAATTTTATAGAGAAAAACTCAATAAATAATTAAATTAAGAAACTGTAAATTTAAAAACTGTTCTTAACTGACTTTAATAAACAAACACAAATCTTATTACCGAAAATGGAATTTATTTTGTAATTAAAAAAGTAGAGTAACGCTGAAAAGTAAGGGATTAGTAGCTAGTAACTTCGGGCGTTTCGGTTTACTTCTGGCTTTTTCTGAGTTGTAAAGGATCACAACTAAATTGACATCTTGCAGTGATGCCTGCGCGCCAACTATAGTGCAGATAACGCACTATTATCATAGCTAGGCGGCTTGTGGATCAGAATCGCAAATAAGCGTCATCTCCTAAAATTCTGAGAGTTCATTTGCTTAATCATTTTAGCATATTTTAGCATTTACGAGATGGAGATTTCTGGAATTTGCCTGCAGGAGGTCTAAATACGCTTAAAACTGCAAAAGATTTACCAGAAGAATAGCTGTGGCAGCGCAAACCTAGAAAGACCCAATAGTGTTTAAAATCGGCCACAATCATTCTTTTGCACATTTTTAGGCTCACCGACATTATAAAACAAAGAAACTCCTGGCGCGCACTTCAATAGGCTGCAACTGTAATTGTATGGAAAATTGTTCTAATACCAAGCGATAGTGAACCAACGGGCGTAACGAACTTGAAATTGATATTTTATGCAATAAATGTTTGATTGTGTGAGCCTAAAAGTGTGCAAAAAAACTTTATTTTAGAAACTATTAAATTATAGGATTTTATACATACCAACTGTTTGCAACTATCGTACCGATTGCATAAGTACAACACGAATACAGTAACTGGTATAAACCACCAATAATCCCTGAAATAGCTGTTTTTCAAATTTTTCTTATCTAAACTCTGTAACACCAAGAAAAAGTTGGCGCTTAGGTCAAACATGGATGAAGTAACAACGCCGAATAGTGACCAACCAGCAAAGCTATTCATTAATTGGAACGCCACATGAAATTGCGCATACAATTCCTTTACAGCCAAAAGATATTCCACACCGCCAAGTTTATCGCCATCCATAGCCAACAATTCCCGGCTAGGCGCCCTACGATAGGCTACAATTAGTTGCAATTTCTCGCACAAGCACGCCATATAATGATGCAAGATGCGCAAGTAAACCAACAGCTGTATGCCACGTAGACGCATTGTACATATAGACCATAAACCGTGCCAGAAGGAAGCATGAAAATGATAGATCCACAACGAGGACAGTAGAAGAGGCAGCATACCTAGTACTGACAGCGACGTTTGATATATTATAAAACGTTTTGTTTGGCTTAGTAATTTCATACTTTGGACATCGCAATTGAGCTCTAAACGCATTGAGAGCTCAAGCTCCGTCAGCAACTTAAGGAACGCATCATGTTCAGTCCTCGTCGATATAACTTCCGTGAAGATCAGCAAATTGGTAATGCAACGTCATGAGAAAAGTATAAGTCCGCACATAAATGCCATGTAGATACAAACTGGAAATGATACAGTAGAGTAGAAAAATATAGCAGCGCTGTAGGTAGTAGAAAGCAGCGCTTGAAAGTTTTGAATTGTGCTCTGCTGTAAAATTTGATGAAGTTTTATTTGTTCCACTCAAATAAATACCGAAGGGTATACAGGCACGTAACCAGCTTCGCAAATGTTCTTCCATTGTGCCGCGAAAAGGTTTAAGGTGTTTTCGAATGGGTTAGAAATGCTATGTATTAAAATTAATTTAATGACATTATGTTAGACTGCGAAATTGATTAATAATATGTTTCTGCAAATGAGATATACATCAGCTTAATGAATTACATACAGAGAGATGGGTAGGTAAAATTATGAATAATAAATGGATCTGTCTAAGTTAAATGGTGGGCAGCGAGCAACACTTTATTATAGTTGTTGTTATATGTATTATGTGGTTGAGGGTGTTGGCCGGGGTCACCTAGAGGTCACAAAACTCAACCCATTTGAAAAATTAAACGGGGGTTTGTTAACAAAAAGAAATGCAAGGATTTGTCAAAGCGTTTTTTCTAATTTTTGTTTTACACAAATTACACTATGTAACAAATTTTCCAAAATTTGAAATTTGGTTTTTGTGGCTTCCATGAGTTGCATGTCCTTGTGTAGTGTATAAAAACTGCATTCTCGAAATTTTTAACCCCCCATATTTGTGAGTTAGGGGCAAAACCCCCCTTTTTTCGTAGGATGCAGGTTCATAACCCCAGAAGGAACAAAATTCAAGCTTTTCTTTTCGATATTATGGGAGGAATTCAAAATCTTGAGTATGCAGTTTTTGTAAGTTGGGAAAGGCCTACAATTCATGGAAGCCACAAAAAATTCTCAAATTTTACAAATCTGTTACACAGTGTAATTATTTTTTTAAACAAAAATTAAAAAACGCGCTTCCACAAATCCTTGCATTTCATTTTGTTAACAGAACTCCGATTAAATTTTTTAATCAGTTCAGTTTTGTGCCCTCTAGGTGAATTTAACGAAAAAGGCGTTTTTTGCCCCTAACTCAAAATTATGGGGGGTATAAAAAATTTAGAGTATGCAGTTTTTATATAATTGACATGAAACTCATGGAAGCCACGAAAACCAATTTCAAATTTTGGAAAATTTGTTACATAGTGTAATTTGTGTAAAACCAAAATTTAAAAAGCGCTTCGAAAAATCCTTGCATTTCATTATGTTAACAGAACCCCGTTTTAATTTTTCAAATCGGTTGAGTTTTGTGACCTTTAGGTGATTTTGAACCAAACAGGGGCCTTCTTAGACCACTGTGTGCTGGTTCCAATCCCACCACAACAAAAGATTTTTTTAATTTTATTTAATTCAGTATTTTTATATTCCATCAAGTCTCCTGGACTGTAATGTCGTTCTTTTTATACCCACCGTACTAGTACTAGTACAAGGGTATATTAACTTTATTCACATAACGGTAGTACGTAACGGTACAAAATAATCGATATAGATATAGAGTTCCATATATGAAAGTTTTTAGGTTGAAAAGTGGAGTCATTTAGGCATGTATGTCAGTCTGTCCGTCCGTCCGTCTGTGTACACGATAACTTGAGTAAAAATTGAGATATTTGCATGAAATTTTATATACAGGTTACTTTTTGGGCAAGGTTGCCATTGAAGTAGGGCGAAATCGGATGATAACCACGCCCTTTTTTTGATATCGCAAATTTCTTTTAAACTGACTACTTTAGAATGATGAAATTTGGCACATAGCATATTAGCATCGTTGGGAGTATACCTGATGAAATTGTATAAAATCGCCCTACAACCTTGCCCACTTTCGATATCGAAAATTTCGAAAATCACCTGACATAATTCGGTAACGGAAACGGCTAAAATGATATAATTGTATAGGTGAACCCCCCTGGTCATTCTCTTATGACTTTTCCATACATTTTTTAAAGTGGGCGTGGTACCGCCCGCTTTTAAGGAAGGCATTTTTGAAAATTCGACTGGTCGTAACTTTTAAACTGATTAAGATAGAACAATGAAATTTGGCACAAAGCATACTAGCATCGTTGGGAGCATACCTGATGAAATTGTATAAAAACGCCCTACAATCACTCCCACACGCAGAATAATTTTCATGTTGAATCAACACTTTTTCAGGCTATTATTTTTCAACACTATCGCTCATGTTGTTCTAACATGAAGCTACTGTTTCACTGTTCCTACATGTTAAATCAACATGAAGGAACAGTGTGAATTTAACATGATAACAAAGGTTTGAATCAACATGATTTCCTGTTGATACCACATTATTTTTCTTGTTAAATCAACACGATCAGACATGTTAAAATAACACTTTCGTCCTGTTAAATTTACACGATCTATCATGTGAAATTGACACGATATGTTATGTTAAATCAACACGATCTATCATGTTAATTTAACAGGATTTTATTGTTAAATTAACACGATCTATCATGTTAATTTAACAGATTTTTATTGCTAAATTAACCCTTAAAATAAAACACCTTGTTTTTGACTTTTTTTTTAATAATTTTTATTTAGTTAATTCATTTATCGAAAACCTTTAAGGTATGAAAGAATATAATGCTTGTATAATTTATTAACACGATCTGTCATGTTAATTCAACATGTTTTTATTGTTAAATCAACACGATCTATCATGTTAAATTAATACGATCATCATGTTAAATCAACACCATCTACCATGTTAAATTAACACGATCTATCATGTTAAATCAACACCATCTACCATGTTAAATTAACACGATCTGTCATGTTAAATTAAGACGATTATCATGTTAAATTAACACGATCTATCATGTTAAATTAACACGAGCATCATGTTAAGTTAACACGATCATCATTTTAAATAATAAAAGTACACATATGTACATACATACATATATGTACATATTAGAGTGGTTCAAAAATTTTTTTTTTTGGAAAATCTAAAACGCTACCCCGAAATATGGTTCCTTGTGACAAAAAAAGAGGCTGCTATTTTTTTGTTTTTGTTTTTAAGGTGCTTTAGAGGTCGCGCTACTCGTTTTTATAAAAAAAATGAGATGCTTGCAAATTTAACTTAATTTTAACATGTTTAAGTGCAGTAAAAATTTGCGTTTTTGTGTGTTGTTATTTTGTTTTCATTCACGAATATTCCAGCAATTCAAAAGCCTTCTTGGATGAGTAGAAGGGGTTTAACTCCTGAAAGTATGTTTCGAAATTGAAAACGGTGCAACTAAAACGCCTACACTGATCTCATCGCGCATTGGTTTTTTGGATATATTTCGCATCTAGAAGGTTTATCACATCGCTGATTATGAATACGATGTCAGTTTTTTTAAATTCAAAATGGCGGGTCCAATATGGCGGTGATTTTTTGAAAACTAATTGGATTTTATTGAAACTTGGTACTCGGGGGTTTATGCGTTGTCTGATTACGAATCCGATATCGGTTTTTTTAAATTCAAAATGGTGGATCCAATATGGCGGTGCATTTTTGAAAACTAATTCGACTGTGTGAAACTCGTCACTTATGGATTTATGACATCGAATTATATGAACTAGTATCACTTGTGATCGAAAATTCGACCAATAAAAACTTTAGAGGGTCGAGGGGTCGCTAGCCCCGTACCCCCATCCTTAAATTTCGGGGACGCCCCTGAAAATATACCGTCAGTTTTTTCAATTTCCTTTCCATCGGTGCATATTTCTTTTATATATATTATTATATAATATATAAGATGCCAGTTTTGCAAATTTGCATTTCCTATGCCGATGTCAATAAATACGCCACATGAAAACCTTTAGGAACCTCCTGTGAGCGAACCGTTTGACCGATGGAAAGAAAATTGAAAAAACTGAGGTATAGGCGGTATATTTTCAGGGGCGTCTCCGAAATTTAAGGATGGGGGTACGGGGCTAACGACCCCACGACCCTCTAAGGTTTTTATTGGTCGAATTTTCGATCACAAGCGATACTAGTTCATATAAATCGATGTCATAAATCCATCAGTGACGAGTTTCACACAGTCGAATTAGTTTTCAAAAATGCACCGCCATATTGGATCCACCATTTTGAATTTAAAAAAACCGATATCGGATTCGTAATCAGACAACGCATAAACCCCCGAGTACCAAGTTTCAATAAAATCCAATTAGTTTTCAAAAAAATCACCGCCATATTGGACCCGACATTTTGAATTTAAAAAAACTGACATCGGATTCATAATCAGCGATGTCATAAACCATCTAGATGCGAAATATATCCAAAAAACCAATGCGCGATGAGATCAGTGTAGGCGTTTTAGTTGCACCGTTTTCAATTTCGAAACATACTTTCAGGAGTTAAACCCCTTCTACTCATCCAAGAAGGCTTTTGAATTGCTGGAATATTCGTGAATGAAAACAAAATAACAACACACAAAAACGCAAATTTTTACTGCACTTAAACATGTTAAAATTAAGTTAAATTTGCAAGCATCTCATTTTTTTTATAAAAACGAGTAGCGCGACCTCTAAAGCACCTTAAAAAAAAAAAAAAAAATAGCAGCCTCTTTTTTTGTCATAAGGAACAATAATTGGGGGTAGCGTTTTGGAATTTCCAAAAAGTCCATAATTGTGAACCACTCTAGTACATATACTTATTTTAATCCAATCATTGGCAACTTCTGCATCGAAAACAGCAACAACAAGCCCCAATCTGAAAATTAAATAAAAATTGTTTCATTGAAAGCTCTTTAAATTATCCTAGCGATTGTAAAACTGGTAGCACACGTCCAATTAATGTAGGGATAAGTATCAAACGACGCCTTTTCTACCCGGTATCCCGAATCCTAAAGCGCTTCCATGGTATTTATGTATAGTGCGCGTTGTTTTTAACCTACCCCGACATTTTTGGACGTGTTTTAGCAGGAAGCGTTTACAAAATATGAAAAACAACACAAATTACTTACCCAAAACTTTTTGCAAAACTTCACAACTTATTCGCAAGTTAAGAAATTATAAATTTCACAATATATTAATTATTTATAATATATACAACTTTTCATCAAGTCGGTATCTACACACTGACTTAAATTCAATTCTGTTCACAAGCTTTGATGGGGAACAGATGATGCTCGAAAACAACACTTGTTCTTGTTAAAACAAACCGAATATAGTGTAAGGGATACACACTAATGTAATTCTTATGCAGAAGTACTTAATGTTATTTTAACCATATGCTTCATGTTAAAATGTTCGTGTTGATTTTCCGAAATTGTTTTTGTTTTACGTACAAGAGGTGTTCATGTTGATTTAACATGAATCATGTTAACTAAAAATGTAAGAAATTTTTCTGTGTGCACTTTCGATATCGAAAACATCGAAACTCACCAAAAATTTACATAATTCGGTACGGGAAGCGGCTAGCATGATATAGTTTGGTAGGATGAATCCCCTAGTCATTTTATTATGCGTGGCACCGCCCACTTTTCAGGGAGACATATTTGAAAATTTCACGGGTCATAATTTTTAAACTAATTACGGTAGAACGATGAAACTGGTACGAGGTATACTAGCATAATAGAGAGTATACCTGATTTAATTGGACGAAATCGCTTCCCAACCACACCCACTTCCGAAATGGAAAATTTCGAAAATCATATGAAAACTACCGTTGGGTATTTAATGTTCGGTTTACCCGAACTTAGACTTCCTTACTTGTTTTATTTAATTTTATTTTAGTCTGATAAGTAATTTAATTTAATGGGGTTGGTAACGAAATCCCGAAAGCAAAATCCTGCTTTTTAAAATCTGGTTTTTTTTAAATCCTATTTTTTAAAAATCCCGCCTTTTCAAAATCCAGATTTTTTAAAATTCTGCTTCTCAGATTTCCGAATTATAATAACATTGTGCTTTATTATTTCCATTTTCCACCCATTAGGGTGATTCAAATAAAAACATTTTTTTTTTGGACTTTCCCCCTTAAAAAGTTAGTAACTGATGGGAAAATAAAGGGTCAATTACATAAAACTATATTTCAACTTTACCTCGGACTTTGACATTGACAGATAAGTTCAATATACGTGTTTCAACGAAACATGGCAAATAGAAAACCTCAAAGTTGATGCAAGGTTGAAATTTGGCAAACTCTCAAATTTTGCTTGCTTTGCAAATCAGATGTTGATGATTTTGCTTTAATTTGAGAATTAAAATTTGGAGGAAATAATAATTAATTCATTTTTTCTCTATTAAATTAATAAATTTACCAAAAACACTCTGAATGCAAAGAAATAAATAACGAAAACAAATATATAAAAGAGAAGCGTCAAAGCGTTCATTGTAGCATACCTCTAAAGTTGAGCGCAAAGTTTTGAGGTTGCAAAGGTTAACAAAGCTTTATGTAATTGACCATTAAGCCTTGCAAAAAATTTGCGCTGTAACTTAACCGTTATACTGCGTTCACGCTGAGCCATAAACTCGATTTAAAGGGGCATTTTTTGAGTTAATTCATATTGTTGTTGTCAAATCACTCGAGTTTTTGGCTTACCGTGAACGTAATAGTAGAGGTCGCTATTTTTTCGCCACTTCCCATACATTTTGTACGGGAAAAAGTTGTATTTTTTTTCAAAGTAAATTTTCCAACGACTTTTCCCAAAATGCCATATTTTTAAAGTGGAGGCTTTAAACTTATTCTTGTGTATGAGTTTGAATACTTTTTGCTGCGTATGTCGGTTTATTTTGTTGTTTAGAAAGTTTATCTGAAGGGTAAAAGCAGAATTTCTCAAGCCGGATTCAGGAAAGGCAGAATTTTAGAAAACCAGGATTTAGGAAAAGCGGAATTTTAAAAAACCAGGATTTTACCTATGCAGGATTTTAAAAAATTTTGCATTATTTTGCGAGGTAGAATTTTCTAACGCAGGCAAATGTTACGCTCCCAATTTAATGTAATATAATTATTTTTTTATGCCTTTCTTGAACATGAAATGGTATTATAACTTTGGTCCGATGTTTGAGAAGAGATAGACCCACTAATAAGTATACCGTTATGATCAGGACGATGAGTTGATTCGATTTAGCCATGTCCGTCTGTCCGTCCGTCCGTCTGTTTGTACGCAAACTAGTCCCTCAATTTTAGAGATATCTCGATGAAATTTGGTATGGAGGCGTTATTTTATATGAGAATTATCTTTCGTCGGAACCAGCAAGATCGGACCAAAACTACTCACTACTGTTTTTACATGTGAAATATCGATGTTGAAAATCATTGAGATGGGATAAATATTTCATATAACTCCTATAATTATATAGGTAGGGTCGTGAAATTTCGTAACTATTGCTCTGTTAGAAAGTGGAATGTCGATGTTAAAAATCAATGAGATTGGACCAACTAAACACATCGCCCCCCCATATAATCGATAGTTCCGATAATTTCGGTATCCACCCTGCGGGTTAGGGGTTTAGAATATGCCCGAGGTAGGCATACCGGTCGTAAGAGGCGACTAATATGCACATAGGTAATTGACGTGCTACTCGATGGTTGATCTACGGATATGATGCCTCTCACCTCTCATTACCCATCTTCTCCTTCCTCATGGATGGAGGGATGCCATGACCTAGAAGGTTCCACTGGTCATACCAAATCGCTACCACGACAGTCGGGCAGTACCGCAAGGGAGTACCGCAGCGTACCGGGGTCATATCCGGCCAAGGACTGTCAACTTCGGCATCACTCCCCAAAACCTTCGGGGAGTGTTTTGTTGTTAACAACAACAACAACAACATAATTTCGGTATGAGCTAAAGTTAAATTCACACAGGCTGTACTGGGGATCGAACAGTGAAAATCGTGACGCTTATTCATGAAAGGTATATAGCCTTCAGCACAGCTGAAGACAGCTTTCCTTACTTGTTTTTGCTTTAATTAATAACTTGCTCGCTGGATAGTTACGAATCGATATTGGGACCTCGAAACTGACTTCCTGGAGGCTGGCACCATATCTGTCGTCCATCACGATTCTTTTGCCTTTGTTTTACTTTACCGTGCCGAGAGCATCCAAGGAAATTCTCTCAAAAAATAATAAAATGAAAAACTAGGCTTATGTTTAAGTACTAAACTGGGTATATAATAGCAACTCCAAACAAACTTTCAGCTATTTATCTGTTTGAAGTATCCAAAAATTGTATTATTATAACAAGGTACGCGCCTATTGCTGTGGAAACCTGAAAAGTGGGTAAAAGAGTATTTAAGTAAATTATGCGATACGTGATAATTGCAGCATAATTTCAGGCTTACCGACGTTATCAATTGCATATTCAAATTAAAAACATGTTTTGCGGACACCTCTATACGTTGTAGTTGTAATTGCGTGGAGAACTGATGTAGCGACAAGCGATAAGCAGCGAGCGGCTTTGCAGAGCTTGAAATAATTATTTTGCACAATAAATGTGCTATGAGGCGATCCTAAAAGTTTGCAAATTAAAAAAAAAATTTAATGACGCAAATTGAACCATGCAAAAACCTACCAATTGTGAGCATTCGTCACTCAACCGACAAAGCTGCCAAACTAAGGCAATCATAGGACATAACCAAACTAAGCCGGCTATAAAAAAATTCTGACGTGCGACTAAACCATCGAGGCTCAACAGTGACCAATATATATTACAGCTAATATCCAGCATATAACAGGTTATAATCGATAGCAGTGACCAACCAGCAAATTTATTAAATAAAACGAACGCATCGAAGAGCTCAGCGTACGTGTCTTGAATACCTATAATATAAGAGTGTGATTCAAGTTTTGCGTCATCCCCATCAAAAGTTTGTAGATTTGACGCCATATGATAGGCTACAATTTGACGTAATTTCGTTGTTAGACAGTTCATATAATAATGTAGCACACGCAAATAGATCACCAACTGTATGAGACGTAAACGCATTGCTATCATATACCAAAAACTATACCAAAAATAACCAATGTAATGTAACCAAATCGTAGAGAAGAGAAAGAGCGTCAGACCAGCAAGGAAGAATGTTAATAAATAGCATATATACAGGCGCAATGTTTTTGAAAATTCATTCTGCTTAATATCTAACCCTAGGCGCAACTTCAGCGAAAACTCAATCTTATGTAGTTGTGCAAGGAATACTTCGTGTCCCGCCTGCTGCCACAATGTTTCACTGATAAGGAGTAAATTTGCTATAGCTTGCGCTGTGAAGAGTACTGTGCCAACTACCCAAGTGAGCATAGCGCCCGGTATACGTCGACGACATATGACGCCAGTAGCATGCATAATAACAATCCATAGGAATAAAGTTTTTATGTAGAACCTTCCTAAATGATATGTGTTGAAGCGTTTGCGTTGTGGACCAAGCCATGCTTTTCGCACTTTGGGATTTGGACATATTTTTATGATATGTGCTCCGATTTCATCGTCTTCTAAATTACTCACTTCTGTTGGACATCGTCTTAAATATATGCCAAAAACTACTGTGTATCGGAACCAAGCGTTTAGTTGGTGTTCCATGGCGCGTTATAAGTGAGCTAATGACGAGGTTACGCTTTACATCGGGATTAAATATTTTTTAGCTTTGGGATATGTAAGTTTGCTCAGTTGACGGGTTGTTTTGTTTTGGATTTTATCATGATGAGTATACAAAGGTGAAGGAATTTTAAGGACTACCTTTATATAACTGGACCAATCATAAACCTAAGTTTCCTATTAGTTTACTGCTCTTTCTTTTTTTCAATTTAGTTTTTTTAATTTAATATAGTTTATTACAATTTAATTTAACTTATTATTTAATTGAATTATTTTAGCTTATTTCAATCTACATAATTTAATTTATCTTATAACTTTAAACGAGCTAAACTTGTATATTTGTACATTTCCATTTGAATATATGTAGATAGTATGGTTGATTCTAAGACTATCCACTTGGGGGTTGTCACCTGGGGCGGTTTAAAGGGTTGACACCTATATCATTTTTTTTTCATTTTTTGGCAAGATATACCAATATGGGAATCAAATGTGAGGTATTTTCAGCGACATACTAACTAAAATATTTTAAAGTAGGGTTGCCACCTTACCGCAATATATTTGTATATCCGGACTATTTCGGGAACCGCTTGACCGATTTGGAAGAAATTTGGCATATAGATAGTATGATTGATTCTAAAACTATATACTTGGGGGTTGCCACAATTTTGGGGTCATTTTCGGATCAGTTTGGGATCATTTTTGGGTCATTTTGGGAACTGTTGAGGGTCTTTTTGGGGTAGTTTTGGAATTATTTTAGGATTGTTTTGGGATCATTTTTGTATTATTTTGGGTACATTTAAGGGTGCTTTTGGGGTCATTTGGGAATAATTTTTGTATAATTTTCGGATCATTTTAGGGTCTTTTGGGGTAATTTTCTGTTACTGGGGACGCTATTGAATTATGCCCATCACTGACAACTAACTGACATATTTGGGTAGTCGGATCCACTGTTTTACGCACCCACTTTGTAGGACACACATATTCCTAAGGCCCACTTGCACAACGCCGTGTTATCTTTTTAGCTCAGAGTTAATTTGAAAATCTGTCAAAAACGTATGAGTTTAACCTCTCATTTGGCATTAACTCTGAGTTAAAAAAGATAATTCGGCATTGTGCGAGTGGGCCTAAGCATTGCCCCAAATTGACATGTTTCACGTCCACTACGTCCCATGGGAGTTGGGCGCCTCGGGGAAAGGAAGTCGCTTGTTATTTATCAACAACCGTATGCCTGGGCGGCCGCCGTGGTGTAGCGGTTAAGTGTTCGGCCTTCTACACCAAGTCGTGGCGGTTCGATACCCGGCAAAAGTAACATCAAAAATTATTTAGAAAAACAATTTTTCTAAACGGGGTCGCCCCTCGGCAGTAGGTAGGTAGTTTCAAGTGGCTGCCGCAGAGGCACACTTAGGCCAGTTTTGAAAGGCCCGTTGTGATACCACCAACACAAGGAAAGTCAGTCCCGGGATCCAGCCATATGGAAAATCCCTGAGTTGTTGGGATTTTCCACATAGCAGAAACCCGGGACTGACACTCCTACACCGACAACGTTACTCCTCCTCGAACCACTTAGATGACTTTATGAAGGCCATCAAGTCCTTTATGTCCCCTCGGCAGTAGTTTGGCAAACTCTCCGGGTGTATTTCTGCCATGAGAAGCTTCTCAGCAAAAAATTCACTTGCTTTGCAAGTGCCGTTCGGAGTCGGTAAAAGCTGTAGGTCCCGCCAACTTGTAGGAAAAACTCAAAAAGCAACACACCACAAGTTGGAAAGAGAAGCTCGGGTAAAAACCTCGTTAGAGGTTATGATAACCTGTTGGTATATCGCCGCCATTACTTTTTTTTTTTTTTTATATGCCTATGGGAGCTCTCGTACTATTTCTTATTTACTTGATTTTAGCTTCGTTAAATTTAATTTGATTCAATTTAATTTAATTTGGTTTTCTTACGTTTTCCCTTTTAACTTTTTTGAGAGTTACCCTGGAGCTCTGTATTAGAAAATAAAATCGATTAAGTGAACAATAAATCAAGCGTGCCAATGAATATTAATATATGTACATTAGACTCTCCCAAAAATGTATGGAAGTTTCAAAATTTGATATGCATACCTTCTATATCGGCGCGTTTTAGCTTAAATAACATGTGTGCGAAGCTTCATTGTTCTAGGATAACTGCAACCCTGCCGATTTTTAGTTAACGTTTTTGGTACCAGTTAATACTAAGTTCGCAAAGTCCATTAAGGTTTCGAAATTACATTGAAGTCATACACGGCAAGTAACAAATTTGAATAGAAAGTTGAATTGTATAAATTTTTTTGGCCGATATCTCCGAAAGGGATTAAGATAAATTTGAATTACCCATATTGTAAAATCAATTTCTGGGTATGTCCTGTCCATCACCTGAGCATCCTTAAATATTTGTATACACATTTTCAGAACTTTTATTACAATAGAAAGAAAAAATTGAAGGATAATAATTTTAAAGGACATTACTTCCATGTCCTTGAAGAATAATTAAAAAAAGTTATATTTATCCTAATATTAAATTTTCCTTTAAATTAGTGACCCCATATCCACATTTTGCTTAAATTTTTCAGGAGGCGCTTTAAAGTATATCCTAAGCACCTGGTACAGAAAAAAATACTGATTTACTAATTACGAAGTCCTTAAAGGGCAAGGATACAGCAATATGAGAAAAACGAGTACAAAAATTATTTAATTAGCAAAACGCAGTGGAATGTCGGCAAGTCGGCACGGGTTGCCGTGGTCCGAATTGCATAAAGGTTAGGTTCAAGTGGCTGCCGCAGAGGCACACTTAGGCCAGTTTTGAAAGGCCCGTTGTGATACCACCAACACAAGGAAAGTCAGTCCCGGGACCCAGCTATATGTAAAATCCCTGAGTTGTTGGGATTTTCCACATAGCAGAATCCCGGGACTGACACTCCTAAACCGACACCGTTACTCCTCCTCGAACCACTTAGATGACTTTATGAAGCCCATCAAGTCCTTTATGTCCATTTCCGCGATCTGGCTTAGGCTATCCAGGAACGGAACTCCCAAAAAGCGCGTTCTCGCGCCGCTTAAAGCCGGACAGTTGCAGATGAGGTGCTCCACTGTTTCCTCCTCCTCATCATCTTTGCAACTCCTGCAGCATCGTCGGTAGGGCACACCTAGCCTTTCTGCATGCCTACCAATGAGGCAGTGACCGGTTAATACCCCTATCAATATGCAGATTTCCCTCCTAGTTAGGGCATAAATGCGTCTAGACCTTTTAAGATCCCATTTTGGCCAGGTTTGTTTCGATATGCGACACCCTGGGGATAGCAGCCATCTTTCGTTGGCTTGACGGAGTGTGTGCTCCTTCAGCATTAGTTTGCATGTGGCAAACGGCATACCTAAGCGCTCTTTATCCTGAAGAACCTGCTTGGTCGTGCCCTGCCTGGCAAGCTCGTCTGCCTTACAGTTTCCCTCAATGTCCCTATGTCCCGGGACCCATATGAGGTTTACGCGGTTCTGTTGGGCCATCTCCTGAAGAGATCGACGACAGCTGAGCGTCAGTTCAGAGTTGAACGTGTATGAGCCAAGGGATTTGATGGCCGCATAAAACTTTGCCAGGATAGTTTTTGATGCATAAATTAAAAAAATTGCATAAATACAATAATTAGAAAATACAAATAAATAGAAATAATGGTCAAAATAAGGGGATATGCGTCTAAGTAAAACACACAGAGCCAAATAATCCTCATAAAAATAAGAAGATTGTCCCCTGCAGTAAAAAAAAGTCAATTGCAAAAACACATCTAATAATAATAATAATAAGTAAAAGAGGTAATGTACTGCGACCTTAAGATCTATTGTACCCTCATATCCTCATAACACATTCTTCTAAGCCGACCGCCCTGCGGGTTAGGGGTTTAGAATATGCCCGAGGTAGGCATACCGGTCGTAAGAGGCGACTAATATGCACATAGGTAATTGACGTGCTAACTCGATGGTTGATCTACGGATATGATGCCTCTCACCTCTCATTACCCATCTTCTCCTTCCTCATGGATGGAGGGATGCCATGACCTAGAAGGTTCCACTGGTCATACCAATTCGCTACCACGACAGTCGGGCAGTACCGCAAGGGAGCACCGCAGCGTACCGGGGTCATATCCGGCCAAGGACTGTCTACTTCGGCATCACTCCCCAAAACCTTCGGGGAGTGTTTTGTTGTTAACAACAACAACAACAACAACAGGAAATCCAGAATCCTGGTCGGCTTAAGTTTATGTATGTGACTGCACTCTAGAGACATAGACCCGAGAAACTTCAGTCTTCTTCTAGAGATAGCGCCACATTTACATAGTATGTGCTCCGCTGTTTCGTCCTCATTATCACAGAAGCGGCACAGGCTACCGGACGTAATCCCCAATCTATGCATATGGGCCTTGAGCCTGCAGTGACATGTGAGGACTCCTGTTATAATTCTTATATTGTTCTTGGACAGCCCCAATACATTTTCGAACCGCTTGTTATTGTAACCGCCCATCATTGCTTTTGCTTGACGCAGCCCGGCCGTCTGCTGCCAATGCTCTACCCTCATATTATCCTCTTCTTTCCTAAGCCTCTCCTTTATGGTATGTGGTCCGATAGCCAGGAACGGTTCCGGGCCCGTTGGCTTTGTAGCTGCCGCTTCTCTGGCTAGCTGATCGGCTCTTTCGTTGCCTTCCACCCCGGCGTGGCCCGGAACCCAGGCTAGTCGGACCCTGTTCCGCGCTGCCAGGCTATTCAGTCTGTCAACACATTCCAATACCAATGAGGATTTGATCCCATACGATGAAATGGCTTTGAGTGCCGCTTGACTATCACTTAGTATAGTTATGTTCTCATTGAAGTAACCGCGTTGCAGACTTATTATCGCACACATGTTTATTGCGGCCACTTCCGCTTGGAATATGCTCGGATATTCTCCCAGGGGTACGGACACGTTTGTGCGGGGGCCTGTTATGCCCGCTCCAATCCCCTCAGGGGTTTTCGACCCGTCTGTGTACCATACCAGCGTTCTGTCCTGATGAAATCTCTCTAGGCTCGAGGCCTCCCAGGTGGCCTTGTCACCCGGTTCTATTCTGAACCTTTTCTCAAATCGTATGCTTTTAGCAATGTCGTCCCTTGGAAGTTGGCAGATCGGAAACTGTTTTTTCAGCCTTTCTGCCCCAGTGGACGAGATTACCTTACCTCTGCCAGTGCCATCCCTTGCTATATTCAGCATGGTCCGCTTGGCTGCCCGCTCGATTACTATGTGCAACGGGCTCAGATCTAGCAGCACCTCCCTTGCAGCTGTCGGGCATGTACGCATGGCTCCCGTTATCCCCACGCAAGCCAGACGCGGGAGTTTAGTGAGTGATTTACGCACTGTGCTTAGGGCTGATCTTGGTGCCCATGCAACCGCTCCGTAAGTCACCATGGGTCTAACTATCATGGTGTACATCCACCTCAGCATCTTTGGGCTACATCCCCAGGATTTACCCGCGATCCTCCTGCACACCATAATAGCCCTGGTGGCCTTAGATGTCGTGTTATCAACATGTTTCCTCCATAATAGCTTGGAGTCGAAAGTGACCCCGAAGTATTTTACTTCGGAAACCGGCTCCAGGTGTTCCCCACCCAATGTGATTGTTCTCATTCCCCGTAAAAATCTCCTCTTTGTGAATGGAATTATGGCGGTTTTGTTGGCGTTTATATTGAGGCCAACTCCACTACACCATTCCTTCGTTATTCTTAAGGCCCTCTGGATAATTTCGCAGAGAGTACCCTCAAATTTCCCTCTGGCTATGATCACTATGTCATCAGCGTACCCCTGACAGCGGATACCGTTGTCGATTAACACCTCTAACAGTTCGTCTACCACTACACTCCACAGGAGGGGTGATAGCACTCCTCCTTGTGGACACCCCCTCGTGGTTCTTATCCGAACTGTGCGGTTCCCCACATTGGTTTCCGCCAATCTCGTTCTGAGCAGGGCATCGATCCACCGTATGATGGTACCCTGAACACCTTTTCTGTCAAGTGCTCGACTCACGCTCCCGTGTGGCGTGTTGTCGAAAGCCCCCTCTATGTCTAAGAAGGCGCATACCACTACTTCTCCGCATTCGAACGCCCTTGTAATCTCCGTGGCCAGCTGGTACAAGGCTGTGTCGGTTGACCTGCCTGCCCTGTAAGCGTGCTGGCCTACGTGTAAAGGCCTGAGCCTTAGAGCGTTCGACCTAATCTCATGATCTACTATTTTCTCCATTGTCTTGAGGACAAAGGAGGTCAAAATTATGGGTCTGAAGGACTTCGCTAGTGAGAAATCCTTTTTCCCTACTTTTGGTATGAAAACTTCTCTGGCTCGTCTCCATGCTGTCGGTAAGTAGGCTAACGCTAGGCTGTCCCTCATAATGCGCGACAGGTATGGGATGAAAGGCCGGATAAATCCCGTCGACCCCAGGTGATTTGAAGCTTTCAAAGGACGATATGGCCCACTTGACTGCACTCTGAGAGAATAGAGTTCTCGACAGGTGCCAGTCTCTTTGCGTAGGTCTTCTCCCCTGAGGCTCCGCCTCATCTAGAGCCGTGGATGACTCCGGAAAATGAGCAGCTAGCAGGGCCTGCGCCCTTCCTTCCTCAGTGCGCGTAAACTCTCCATTAGAGAGTCTCAACGCCATTCTGGTGTCTCCTTGCTCCTTGGCCAAGGCTTTGTGAAGTCTGGCAGCTTCTGGCGTGGATGCTATTTTCTCACAGAAGGTCCTGAAACTACTTCTCTTAGACCTCCTGATTTCTTTGTTGTACTCTGTCAGATGAGCCGTGTGCTCCTCCCAGTGGCCGGTGCGCCTTGCTCTATTGAACAGTTTCCGCACTTTGCTCCGCAGGTCCGAGAGCCTTTTCGACCACCACGGAGTCCGGTATTTAGATCCCTTGGATTCCGGGCAGCTGGAGTTGAAGGCCTCAAGCATTATGCTGTTGAGGTTATTTACCCTGTCCTCCAACTCCATGACGCTAGATCCTCTGTTACTCCCCCTAAGGTTTGGGAGATTCTCCTCTATTATATGATTAAAAGAGTCCCAGTTGGTCTTCCTAGGATTCCTACTGGGTGCACTTGGTACTACTTTTGCCCCAATGGTGAACTGTATGATGCGATGATCCGAGAGGGAGGGTTCTGTTGAAACCCTTCATCCCGATATCATATCACCAGACAGATTGTTACCTAAGGTAATATCTAGTACTTCCGCTCGTGCCCTCGTTACGAAGGTTGGTGTGTTCCCTAAGTTGAAAATACTGAGGTCCTTGCTCATAATAAACTCTAAAAGGTACTCACCCCTTTGGTTCGTGTCGGTGCTTCCCCAAACTTCACTATGGGCGTTAGCGTCGCACCCGAGGACCAGCGGAAGTCGCGCCCTCCTGCAATGGTCCACTAATCTCTCAACATTCGCTGGCGGGATGTCTCCGTCTCCCTGCAGTGCCACCAGGTCTCTACTCATGAACTCTGTAATGCAGAAATAGTTAATCGAATTCTTAAGCATTATACACGATCTTGGCCTGTCTTGCGAAAGGTCCCAAATTACCTTATTGCCCCGATCTTTTAGTCCTCTGACTTGCCCCTTTACTATATACGGCTCTTGAACAAGAGCTATGCCCAGATCCTCCTTGGCGAATTTATGCGCAAGGACGGCCGAAGTCGCCTTGGCGTGATGGAGGTTAATCTGGGCTATTTTTGTGGTGTTGGGGCTCATCATGATCTCTTGGCCATCTGCTCCTCGTCATCAGACAGCCGAATGTCCTCCTCTTCTCCTCTGCTCTCCAGGTCCATGCCCTCAATGCCATGCAGCAAGTCCTGCGTGTTTTGGCCCGCACTGGCCGATTCGTCGACAGTGTTGGTGTTGACACCAACTGTGGCCTCTGCAGGTGCTGCACCATGTGACGGTCCGGGTGCAGCCCGGTTTGCTCTTTTCCCCTCTGCATCGCCTTCCTCATCCCCATCTCCATCCCTAACCGCGGCCTCGGTGGTACCTGGAGCTTTCTGCTTCCAGGGTTTTACTGGTACGACGCTGTACCTGTAGAACAGTCTGAAGTCCCTTCCCCTGATGGTGGTGAAGGAAGCTTCGTCTATTGCCACATTCAGCCGTACCCCTCCATCTTCGACGGCTGTGAAACACCCGCCACAGGTCGGTATTTAGCCCGGCGTTTTGGCCCCTAAGGAGGGTTAGGACGAAACCCATATCCCGCTCCGCACTCCTCGGGAGGAACATTGTTACGGTGTGCGTCGGCGGTATGTCGTCACCTCGCCTAGTGTCCAAGGGCGGTCCGGTCCAACCCCGCAGGTTAGGGATTGTGCTTGCCAACCACGACGCGCTGTTCTCGTCGTAGCACCCCCAGGAAAGACACCGGATTGTTCATCCCCTCCAGCGTTGCCCGCACTATCTCCTCCATTATGGCATCTTGCAGCCTGGTGAGCTCCTCCGAGCTTAGAGCCCCCGCTGGGTAGTTCCTCGAGAGCACTGCAATTCTTAAGCCCCTAGCGGCGTCAGAATAGCTCTGCTGTCTTGGCGCACCCCACGCAGGTCCCGAGCCCGGACGGGCCCCTGCTACAGTAGCCACAGTGGAGGAATGATGTGCAGTGTGTGGATGGTGTGCCATCTTGATTGGGGGGTGTCTTCCGGCGTGCTTTGTCCACCTCGCCGCATTCCAGCAGGAGCAGGTGGTGATGCCCCTCTTGGGCCGCTGTTGCTCCCAGTATCGCGAGCTGGCTGCTGGTTCTCTTCCTTGCCTCTTCCCCGCCTCTTCTGCCCGCCGTTATGCCCTTGTCCGGGTGCGGTCCCCTCCTTGTTGGCCTCCATGTGGGGGATAACCTTAGCTCTGGCTACCTCCGGGGTTTTACCCTGCTCCAGGTAACGTATCTACCACCTGACCCCGGATCCACTCAGCCCTCTACTGTTGAAGTCGTCGCGACCGCCCGGGGAACCCCAGCGCGGTGTAGTAGGAGGTCGCCCTCTCCTCGCCTTCTTCTGCCCCTTCTCTTGCTCCTTCTTCGTACCTGCGTGCGTGACTACTCGCCATGAGGTATTGCGCCGTTCCGAACTGCTAGTGGACCGGTGTCTGCTATGAGACGACCTTACATTGCGTTCGGAGTAATCTCCATGGCCGTTGCGCGCTTGTTCCCCACATGCGGTATTAACTCCGTGGCGTCCCCTGCCATCGCCCCGTCTGTGACGGTTCTTCTCCACCTCCCTCTCTCTCGCACCCGCTCCATTTTTTGCCCCCTCTCTGGGTGATGAGTGCACCTTTTTGCTGCTGGAACCATCACGGGGTTCATCCTCTTCTGATTGGTGCTTGCGCACCGTTCCCGTCGGTATTTTCCTGCCCGACTGGTCGCCCGCACGACCGATGTTGTTTGTCGCATCGGGTGCAGTATGTGTGTTGTGTTGTTGTGTTGCTGTAGTCGGTGCTTCCCTTCCCAGCCGATCGCCCGCACTACCGATGTCGGATGCTACATCGGGTGCAGTTCTGTCAAGGCTGCTTCGCTGCAGATCCGCATACTTGGCCCGCTGCGCGGCCCGTGCGGCAATTTGCCTTCTAAGCCCAAGGCTCGTCGTCGTCCCTTTCATACTCCTCAAAGAGGGCACGCTCCACCTCCGTTAGCCCGTCCAGGCCGCTACTCGAGTAGCTCCTCGCATTGCGCCTACCCCTACTGCGCGTCGCCCCCTGCTCCTCTCCTCCTTATCATCGGTGTTTTTATTGTTGTTGTTGTAACTCATCTTGTTCGTACGACCACATTGCTCGACATGGCGAGCGCCGTGGTCAAATATTTATAGTGGGGAACTTGTTAGGTCAGCCGCGGCAGAGCCCCGTGACGCGGTAAGGCCATAATTACTCTCCAAGGTGTCGGAGAGGCGACGTTCAAATACAGCCGGTGTTGTAGACCTCCTGGCTGCAAACCATCCAATGGGCACGGTGACGCCTAACACCCTGAATTAGGAGGTGACAGCTCTTAGTTGCCGCCGCACGCGATACAGACAAACTCAGCCGACGTAGTTTCAGCCCCATCAGCTCCGTTGGTCTGCATCGAGTACGCCGACGTAAGCCCCTACACCAACCTCAAGGTGTCTGTCCTCGTAGGGGCAACACACATCTAGCTTATAAATAACTATTTTGTGGCAATTGTAGGAAATAGTGCATTTTAAGCACACTGAGGAATAACTAACGTCTAACTACGCCACAAGTCATGCAGAGGTCATGCAGAGGAGTCCGAAAATATGTTTAATTTTTCGTTCGCTTCCGTCTTTTAGCTTGTAATTTCCAGGAGCTTTTTCGGTATTGGGTAAATACAAATAGTTTCTAAAGAATAAATTTGATACACATAGAGTAAAATTGGGGAATTAAAAAAGGAATGGAAAAGATAAAATAAAATTTAAAGTAAATAAATAAAAATTATAAAAAAAAATAAAATGAATTTACCTTTTGGCTATTTGTTTGGCTGAAAAGTAGTTAGTTAGTAGTTGGTTGACATCTCATGCAGAGGTAACCATAACTGTCCGGATTCCGGCCATCGTCGAACAAACATAGTTAGTCCGAGTATATGAAAATTTACAGTAAATATACAGCACTAGTTGATTGGTAAGCAACTTAAAGTTACTTTTACGCTAGATACTTTTCCTGCAGGGAAAGTATACCTCCTTATTAGGGATTCCAATCCCGGGAGAAAAATAACTACTAGTACAACATTTGCAACACCGCCTTTTTACGCCTTTTTAAATAATCCGAGTAATATATATGATTTAAAGTATGCATTTTCTAAAGAAATTAGCTTATCAGTCATTGGGAAGGAGCTCGAGAGCATCCTTCGTAATACAGAAAACATGCTTCATAACGAAAACGATACTAATATCATCGACGAAGTGGTTGAAGTCGACAAGCCCGTTAGTCTTAAAGAAAAGTTGCATCAAGTTTTGAATAGTAGCTCCCAAATGTCCCACAATAGAAAAGAAAATTAATTAAAACAAGTAAGGAAAGCTGTCTTCGGCTGTGCCGAAGGCTAAATACCTTTCATGAATAAGCGTCACGATTTTCACTGTTTGATCCCCAGTACAGCCTGTGTGAATTTAACTTTAGCTCATACCGAAATTATCGGAGCTATCGATTATATGGGGACGATGTGTTATATTGGTCCAATCTCATTGATTTTTAACATCGACATTCCACATTCTAAAATAGCAACATTTACCAAAATCCGTTTATCGGAACAATCGATTGTATGGGGGCTATGTGAAATATTTATCCCATTTCAATGATTTTCAACATCGATATTTTACATATAAAAATAGCAATACTTACAAAATTTCACGTTCCTACGTGTTTAATTACAGGAGTTATAGCCCAAAATCCATTTATCGGAATAATCGATTGTATGGGAGCTATGTGAAATATTTATCCCATCTCTATGAGTTTCAACATCGATATTTCACATATAAAAATAGCAATACTTACAAAATTTCACGTTCCTACGTGTTTAATTACAGGAGTTATAGCCCAAAATCCGTTTATCGGAATAATCGATTGTATGGGAGCTATGTGAAATATTTATCCCATCTCTATGATTTTCAGCATCGATATTTCACATATAAAAATAGCAACACTTATAAAATTTCACGTTCCTTCGTGTTTAATTACAGGAGTTATAGCCCAAAATCCGTTTATCGGAATAATCGGTTGTATGGGAGCTATATGTTATATTGGTCCGATCTTGCTGGTTCCGACAAATGATTCCTATATTGGAAAATGGTGGCCGCATACCAAATTTCAGCCAAATATCTCAAAAACTGAGGGACTAGTTTGCGTTCAAACAGACAGACAGACAGACAGACAGACGGACAGACGGACAGACGGACAGACGGACAGACGGACATGGCTAAATCAACTCATCTCGTCATCCTGATCATTTCGGTATACTTATTGATGGGTCTATCTCTTCTTCTTCTCATATTGACAAACATCGGACCAAAGTTATAATACCATTTCATGTTCATGAAAGGTATAAAAAGGTTTGGCGAAAGAAATTGATATTTTTTTGTAATGGGGGCAACAAAGGCTATTCTTCAGAAAGCATTTGACTTTTTGTCAACAGTGTTGAGGCAGAGGCCAGGTTAAGAGATGACACTATTGATGCGACAATTTCTTTAATGCCACACTTCAGACTTCAGAAAAAGTAATTTTTCTCTAAGTCAAATGGCATTCATTATTATTTTTATCTGCAATGAAGTTTTTATTATTACTATGCATACCTGATTTGTCGGAGACCAAATGGAAAAAATTTAATTAAAAAAAAACATAACTATGTACGCAGTTTTCGCCTCTATCGATTACGAATTTTTAGTCATTTATATACATAAGTCGTTATTAATGTATAAAATATGCGATTTGTACCTGTGGTACAAAAAAATTGTACCAAATTCCTTAATACATATATTTTATTTACAAATTTAATGTAAATTTTTTTTTGTAAGTCGATATTAATCAACTATGTAAGTATATTTGGCTATGTTTACCAGTAGAACAAACAACTTATGTTTCAAGTTCCTGAATAGTAACTGTGAGTTACAAATTTAATGTTACTTTTCGTTCGTTATAAAAATGACTGCCTTACATACATACGAGTACTTAAATGAATTACTATAACTTAGTCTACTTTATTACATAGATATGGGGTGCCATTTTTAGCAATAAAAAAATTCGGGACAATCCCGGGATCCCGGGATTGAACTTTCAAATCCCGAAAATCCCGAGAGGCTAGAAATCTCGGAAATTGGATTCCCTACTCCTTATACGCGCATACATATGTATATACATACGTATGTACATATGTATGTACCTATGTGAGCACTAAAACTTCTATTATAATTCGAATGTGTAATTCGACGCTAGCAAGCACAAGTACACGATAGCATCATGGTAGAGGTCCCCGTTCAGCAGTTAATAATTCTTAGTTCGATTCGCGGTGAAGGCAATATGGCAAGTGCACATGTGGTGAGGCAAAAAGAACAAAGGTGTAATTAGACGTTGGCAAGTTAAGTATTACGATTAACATTTATTTTTTGTTAGTTTTGGTTTCCAAACCAAAACACGAAGAAAAATTTGTGAACAAAAAAATTAATTTTTAAGATTATCACTGAGCTACGAAATTCAGGTAGTAAAGGTAGGTCTGAGTTTTTAAATTTTTTAAATGTTAATTCATCTAATGAGATTATTTCTCTAAGTGCACTTCAGCCCATAAAACAAATTTGATAAATTACGCAAAGTGTCTAAGACAAATGACTTTCGAGCCAATTAGCAACTGCTGCCTTTTCCTAGCTCTTCAAAATACTTTCGCATACAAAAGGCAGCCTTCAAACCGAAACTTCGACAGTTGTAAAATGGAAAAATATTTGAATTTTTATCTACGTTGCTGTACGGTTTTCGGCATATACGTGAAGGCTCTCGAGTCGAAAACTTTGAAAGGTCAAGGGACGAAGATCGCTCAGCTCCCTAAACGCCACGCTTGGTCCAAACAGCACAACCAGTCTAAAAAGACAGCACGTCTAATTTATCTGCTGCAGCGTGTATACCTCGCCGCACTCGCGCTAATCGTTTGCGCTCTCTACATGCACGGAATTTGTACGCGCCCCGTGGTAGATGGCCTCTTGATAACTTGGCTTGTGGCTACTTTGGTTTACACTTCGCAAGTTTTTACACATTTGATGATCTTTACGGAAGCACTCTGGAAGCGTGAGGAGCATGACACGTTTCTGCTGTTGTTGGACGAGATACACGTCTCGCTGCAGTTACGTCTAAAAAGTGATGTGAAGGAGCGCGTATTACAGCGCTCCTTACGCTACATTTTAGTCAGCCTATTGCTACTATCCGCTGTGGGCTTGTGCATTTTCATTAGCGTCTCACTGGTGCTACACGACATTGGTTATATTTATCATGCCGCTTGGTCTTTGCTCACTTTACGTGTACGCATACTTCAAGCGCTGATTTATATGCGCATACTCTGTCATTACTTGGAATGTTTGAGTCTTAAGTTGCGTCAGGTGGTCGCATGTCGCACTGCGCCGGGTATACAGCTGTTGGATATAAACTATGAGAAACTAGAATCTATGGAGTTTTTATTGGTCGTTCAAGATAATTATGCATTAATCTTTAAGGCGATGCAATTACTGAATTATTTTGCTGGCTGGTCAGTCTTTGGCATTATCACGGCTTATATGTTGGATTTTACTTGTCACGTCTATTGGACCTTGCTAGGCTTGGATGGCTATGACTCGCACTATAATTACATGGTGGGCTTGCCCGCAGTGCTCCCGTTTAGCGTGATTGTTTGTTATTTGTGCTTCCTGTGTGATAAATGCAAGCGCTTGGTTGGTAGAATGAGAATTAAAAGTTTAAATATTAAAAAAAAATTAAAAATTAATTGCCTACTTTAAGGGTGCAACAATTGCTCATTTGGTTAGCCGCCTCGTTGCTGTTAATCGCTCTGACCTAGCGATTCGTTATTGTAATGCTGCTCATCAATTTTCCATGCAATTACAATTGCAGCAAATGGAATTAACTGCTCAACATTTCTTTGTATTGAACTTGCGCTTGATTATGTCGGTAAGCGCCTGAAAGTATGCAACGGTTAATGTGGGCATTTTTCCATTCCCTTTTTTTCCATACAGATCTGCACAGCGATAGCGACCAATCTTGTCATACTTATACAATTTTTAAAGAGTGAGAAGAATTCCAAGTGGTAGAGTGCGAAGGAAAGAAAGAATTTACACTAAAAAAAAAATTGTAAAACTTTTGAAGCGAATAAAGTTACCCAACAAAAATGTGAGTTGTTTTATTTGTTTTCAAAGGCTGAGTGAAGGATGGAAGAAAAAGAAACCAGATTTGCGACGTGTCCTCGTTCGGACATTGTGAGCCAATAGGAAAGGTTGGGTCTTATGACATCTCACATCTCTGACACTTTTTTTGGATTGATAAAGGAAAGAGAGTGTTTCGCCCAGCTCTGTATATCCCGACTACTATATTCGTCGACAACAATCTACAAAAAAAAAGGAAAGTGATTCCAGCCTTTTATCTCTGTACCTCTGAACGGTACCATGAAATAAATCCCAAATGAAATAAGTCCAAAAAAAAAAATTAAAGAAGTCCCAAAAAAAAAATGATAAGTCCCAAATATTTTCCATACAAATTGGGACTTATTTCGTAATGAAATAACTCCCAATGCATTGGCACTTATTTCATAAAATTTTGTTGGGAATTATTTCATAATGAAGTTGTGATAATGGAGTTATTCCATATTTGTTGGGACTTATTTCATTTCTCTTAAAACTACAATTTATTATTTTTTACCATTGGGATTTATTTCATTTTCATTGGGACTTATTTCATTTCTCTTAAAATTGCAATTTAACAAGCTTTCACGTTTTTGTAACTGTTTCTATAACTGTTGTAAGGTAAGATTTTAGCAAAACAACCAACAGTCTTATTACATCGAAAGTTTTTGCGGCATCTCCGAAGACTGTAACTGATATTGTTATGTCAATATGTTCCAAAAAGGATATATTTTCAATAACTTTGGACAACAACAATAAAAAGATTTTGATCGATGTCACATTTTCAATTGTACCGCTGGGGGGCTTTAAACAGTTGATTTTGATCGCCAAAAGGTCCTTTTGGTTCAAATATTGGCGGATAACTTAGATATCGACCGATAACTTTGAAATCGGTTGAGCTATCGGAATAATCGATATCTTAAATATAAATTTAAAGTTTCATTGAATTCCAATTAGCGGTTTTCCATATGTAGAGATTATGAAAAGGTAAGATATAACCCGCAGGAAGGAAAAAAAAGAGTACCGCCGCGGCCCCCACTCTCCCCCTTCTACCCAACTCTTTCTTCCCTGTTTATGTATATGTACATACTAATATACATACATATATGTGCAATGACGAGGTTTTGAATTAATTTCATGTTTTTTTTTTTACTTTTTCTTACACATATTGTGTATAATTAATAACGTATTGCTTATGTATAAATATACATATGTATATCTACTGAATAAATAAGCACTTGAATTGGGAGTTATTTCATTTTTCTTGGGACTTATTTCATTTGGGAGTTATTTCATTTTTTTTGAAACTGGGGCCTCATTATGAAATAACTTCCAAATATTGGGACTTATTTCATTTCCTTCTTTGGGAGTTGTTTCATTTCTTAAAGTTGGGACTTATTTCATTTTTTGGTGGGATTTATTTCATTGGGCCTTATATCATGGGACTTATTTCATTTGGGATTTATTTCGTGGTACCCCTCTGAACGCCTAGGCTTAGTTCGGCGAATGGAATATATCAGCTGGTCTGGTCAAGAATTAATACAAAGTACCTGGGTGACCGATCTTGCTTGGTGCTATCAATTTCGCGCTAACTTTACTTACCCAAAATGATCGCAAATCGACCCAAAAATAATAATAATCCTAAAATGATCCCAAAATTACCCAAAAATCATCCAAAAATGATCACAAAATGATCCCAAAATGACTCCAATATTATCCGAAAATTACCCCAAAATTGTCCCAAAATAATCCAAAGTTGAACCCAAAATAGCCCCAAAATTATTCCAAAGTGACCCCTAAATGATCTCAAAATGATTCTCCAATCCAAATATGATCCCAAACATGATCCCAAAAATATACAATACAAATACAAAATATTTTAGTTGGTATGTTATCTAACTCCATAATTTAAAAAAATTGAGATAGGTGGCAACCCTGTACACCCCACCAAGTGGCAACCCCCAAGTGGATAGTCTTAGAATCAACCATACTATCTATATTAGGGTGGGCCAAAAAAAATCGATTTTCGTTTTTTTCAAAGGCTACACAGAAATTCGTATTCCTGACCATAAATGGAGTATAATGACCAAATATAAGTTTTTTATGTTAATGGGAAAGCGTGCCTCATCGCCGTTTTTTGTTTTTGTGAAAAGCTTTTATGTTAAGTAAAAAGTAAAGATGTAGCTACCTGCTAGTGGGCTAACGATATAAATATATACCTAATCCTTTCTTTAAAAAGATCTTCTTGAATCACTGTTAACGAGCGTTAGGTACGTGTATGAATGTATGTATGCATGTGCGGTGGCACATTTATGTATTGGTAAAGAATCTCAGGCAGGCGTAAATACATAATTATATTAAATACCTTAAATCTTCTCAAGGACACTTGCAAAACTGATTATTTTCGGTTCTTGTTGTTTTTGCCAGCCAGATGTGGGAAGCAATGTAGGCAACTACAAAATGTTAACATCTAAGTTCTGCATATTTTAATGCCGTTGTTAAGAGTGAATATCTCTTTAATGGTTTGGTAAATGAAAAAAATCCATTTAACCTTTTTTGTAGAACGTGAAATATTCTATTTAAATATCTAAAATTCATTACTTAATATTTGGCTGTTTTTGAGCGACACTACTTTTAACAAAACCTTATGGGTTTCAGAAATTAGTCAATTTTCGACCTCGAAGAACTTTGTAATGGCCACATAAATGAAAAAAATTTATAAAACCTTTTTTGTAGAGCGTTCAATTCCCTGCAAAAACTGGGGTAAAAGTTGGCTGTACGATTTTTGGGTGAGAAGATATATTCATTTACATAAAAGCTTTTCACAAAAACAAAAAACGGCGATGAGGCACGCTTTCCCATTAACATAAAAAACTCATATTTGGTCATTATACTCCATTTATGGCCAGGAATACGAATTTCTGTGTAGCCTTTGAAAAAAACAAAAATCGTTTTTTTTTGGCCCACCCTAATCTATATTCAAAATGTCATCCAAATCGGTCAAGCGGTTCCCGAGATAGTCTGGATATACAAATATGCTTAAGGTAAAATTAATAAAACTCGTTGCAAATGATATGGCCACCATTGTACATAAAAAAATCTGACGTATATGAAAATCTCCGATATACGTATATTTTTATTTTTTCTCCCCTTTCCGAAAAAGTATATTTGGTTCATATGGCAAGTGTATATTAGGGTGATTAAAAAAAATGTGTTGGTGTTATCCCCCCAAAAAATAGTAATGATAAGAAAACCTTGCAAAAAAACAAGCCACTTAACTCTCGCAGTCAATTATGTATTAACATTTAAAGGAAAAGTAAAAAAAAAAGTTTGTTGGTTTCTTAATCACCCTAATGTGAATGAATTTGTAATTTGTGCTTTGATAGGCAACGGCCAAAATCGCTTAGGCGGTTAAGCGCCAATAAATTGTGATGAATGTGTATGTGTACTATCGGTTTCGGTTCCGGTTTCGTTCTTCAACATTTATTTCGGTTTCGGTTACGGTTTCGGTTCCCAAATAAAAACATCAACACAAAAAAATTGTGCTACTACAAAACTCAAATATGTACCTAAATGCAAAATAAGTCTGAATTTCATAACTTTACTCCGGTGGTCATGATGAATTTTCTCCAATATATAATAATAAATGGGACATTCCATCGTGACTCCTGGGACATTTGACTCGAGAGCTTAGTCAACTTAGACTTAATAAACTGTCATTGGGATTTCAATTGCTATGAAATATATTTATCGAAATGGATAAATATCCAATACAATAAATGCATTAAAAGAATTGGCGAAATAACAACGAATAGCTTTATAACTACTCAGTAAGTGAGTGTGACTCCTGGGATACCGAAAAATCCCTTTGTTGCACCTTTGTGAGCACGAAAACGAATTTTGGCTTTACAGTTCAACTTTGAACTACAATTTGTATATGATGATAAGTACATATTACATACCTAGTACCATATTCTCTAAAAATAAGATCAGTATTAGCTTTTAGAAACCTTTTACAAAGGTTAAAGAGTGTGACTCCTGGGACATTTTCCTGTTTTTTCGTGATACAATTTTTAAGTTTTTTCATTATCGATGCAGTTCCCTAAAAATTTAGCTATGTAACCAATTACCCCTAACCCATGATAATAAAAAGACCTTTATTGTAAAGTTCGGTCAGAGCAGTGGGAGTTTATGGCATTTTAAAAATTTGGTACTTTTCCTCTTTTGGGTGGAATGTCCCAAATATTACTTCCGCTATTTATGGAAAAAAATTTCTTCAAAATAATATTAAAAAATTAACTCTACTTCTTCTATTAGAAAAATGTTAAAATGGAACGTTAATATGAGTGATGCTTTCTGAGACGACCACTGAACATTTTTTTTCGGATGTCGTAAATTTTTTTCGATGGCTTCATTCGCATATAGTTGAATTCAAAAAGTGTCTTGCTTAACCATCTTCCATGAAAATTATTCAGGGTGGCCTCTTTTAAAATAAAATATGTGTCCACAAAAAAATTCAAAACCGTTTGGAACCGGTTCCGGCTTTTGAAACGGTTTCGGTTTCGTTCTTTTTCAGAAAAAATAACGGTTACGGTTTCGGTTTCGGTTTTGAAAAATGAATCGCTTTTAATCGGTTACCGTTACGGTTTCGGTTTCGGTTTCAGTCCTTGGTTATTATATAATATGCAAGTAGTGTAAATTTTTGCTTAAGTGAGTTAATTGCAATAAAATATGTGCTCAATATTATTTTTGTTGTGCTAAAAGGTTTGTTTTCTTTTAACTAGGCAGAACGTTGAACGGGAACGTCCGAGCAAAATTAAAATCAACATTTGTCCAATAAAACCAGCAAGATAATGTTAATTCAGTACTAGTCCTTGTTTATTCCTCTATTAATCGTGTATGTATAATTTTTTTGTAGCACTAACCAATTCGCAGAATTTTAGGAAATCAAATATCACCTCAAATATAAGGTACGTTTTTGGAACGTCCGAACGGCAGATTTAAACCTTTCTTCAGGGGTAATGAGTCATCTCGAGAAACAAATTTTGATAGCTTATTTATTTATTTATTTATACACCCATATATAGCTAAAAGGGAACAGATAATCGGAAACATGCGGAATAAAAACAAGATTATTTCGTTTTATTTCATATATTTAGTTTTTATTTATTTTATTCTGAGATAAGCTTGATGACATTTGGTTTGGTTTTTAAAGTTTTTCACAATTTTTGGAGATTTGGTTGCTTTTAAATATTTGTTTGTGTTTTCTTGTATATTTGTTGTTTAATTATTTTATTTTAAGAATAATGTAGTATAATTAATTAAATATATGTAGCATATTTTTAATATTTTTTAGTTTTTGACCATCAATCGGAATTGTTTTTTTTTTATTTATTTTTGTTCTGCTGCAGCTTTTGTTTACTTACTTTGTTTTTATATATATATATATTTTTAAGGGACTAAAATATTTGTTTAAAATTTGGAATAATAATGCTTGATTTTTGGAATTAAATATTTGGTTTTTGATTTTTAAATATACATAATAATATTTTTTTGTTTTCAAGTATGCACCATATTAATTAAAAAGGAGAACTATTTTGTAAGTGATTCTTCGTAAATTTGCCAATGTATTGAAGTTTTAAAGAATTTTGTTTTTTAATAGCATTAACTGAAATTTTTTTTGTTCGGTTATAATTTTTTTATATATGTAATTTTTTTTCTTTGTTTTTAGTTTTCCTTGTTTTTAGTTTTATATTATTTAATCTATTAGTTGCTATTTTTTTGCAAAGTTCATTTAGTAGTTTTTTAATAATCCTTTAGCATATGTACCTACATAACAAACTTTTTCAACAAATGCGGATTTAAGGCAATTGAAAAATTCTTTCGATAAAAAAGGTGACACTTAAGGCTAACATAACTCCATTTGGATACAGATATGACTAACTGTTTGAAAAAACTCTTTAAAAAAATTATTTATCAATAAACCATAAACATTTTTTGTAATAGAAAACTTGCAATAAACTTGTTAAAAAAACCTAAAGTTACATAATAAAAATAGGAAAATCGTTTTTGAAAAGAATATTGTTTTAAACTTGGCTTGAAATTTTTTTTTTTTTAGTTTTAACACAAAAAAACTTAGAGATATTAGAGCTTCTTAAACCTTTTTTGCAAATATTTTGAGAAAAAATTTAATGTTTTATGACAACTTGCAGCGGAAAGGTGAATCAATAACTAGTTTCTAACAGACAAAGCTGTGCACCGGACTGTTTTATTAGGGTTAGCTGGAAGTTAACTAAGAATCCTGCAAGTGACAGTCCTGTATTCTTTCTAATGAATCCCACTTTTCCCTGCCTTTTGCTAATAATACATTTACACCGCACCAAATTTGGTGAATTCAAATGAGCCAGTTCGACACCGTTTACACTGGCAAATTGCATTTGGCTTCACCTTACCTGCCAGAATCTTCCACCAGGACAAAAAGCCACTGAAAGAAAACGCATTACCGTGATGATTGTAGAGCAATAATAAAATAAAAGTCAAGAAGACGTCTGTCGTTTCCTAATAGAATTCGCCCATTTTCTTAAAAAAAAGTAGTTGAAATTGTTATTTACAGCTGTGCATAGTACAAAAGTTATCACACGTCAATTGCCCATTAAGTTTCTTGCTGTGAAACAGCCGCAGGTTTGCTATTTTGAGGAACTGTGAACTGTATTGTTCGGCAAATGAGGTCAAAAACAATGGAATTCCAAATTTGGAAAATGAGATTTGTAAGGAAAAAAGCGCCAAATTTTAAATTTTTCGCCAAATTTGGTGCGGTGTAAATGTACTATAAGATGATTACATGAAACTTGTGAAATTTAGATGTCATGCTTGTCGAAAGCTATTTCTTTTTTATAGGAATCACCCGGTGTTTTTGTTATTCAGTTCACGTTAGCCGGGTTAAAATAGTTCGTTGACGAGCATAGACACTTAAAAACTAGTCACTAAATAACCATGCCCGCTGTAGAAAGTTTTGTAATATTTTATTGATTAATTTTTTTACACTAAAAATAAAAAAGCTTGTTTTAAAAAAAGTTTGGTAAAAATAATTTGAAAAAATATTTTAAAGGCTGTTTTTGTGTTAAAACTTTTCAAGTAAACCCGTGAATGAAATATTTTTAAATACTAAATTAGTTCTTAAATTATTTACTTTTGCAAACATTATTTAAAAATACTTCACAAATTGATGTTTTTGGCAAATTATTTTAACATAGAGTCCTAAAATAAATATGTATAAGAAAACATTATTTTTCCTTGAAAAAAAAATATTTTTTGGTGGAAAATTAAAATTAAAAAAATAGGCGCCTGTTTGGCGTTAAAGAAATTAAAGTTAAAATACATTTTTAGCAGTTTTTCGTCTCTGTGTAATCGTTTTCTTTTTTGTAACTGTAGTAGTTATTACTTATGGGCAAATCCTGGAAAAGTGAGTTAAAATTGGGGAAAGATAACTTTGATGTAGAGCTTTCAAAATACCGCTATTGGCAAGGGGGTAAATCAAACGTCTCAGAAATTGATACGTAAGTGACGCCAAAACATAGAAAAGTTATCATAATTTCAAACCCGATCTTTCAAATAAACTCATATCTTATAGTTTCTTTTAAAAATTAAGCCATCGTTATAATTATTGCCATTTAAATAGTGAAACGTAAGTGACGCCAAAAAAAATAATTTTTTTGACGATCGAGCAGCCAATTGTAGAAACAAGTATCTTTGGCATACCTATTATATTTGCCCTTAAAAAGGTTTAGAGATAAAAATATACACCTTAGGTGTAGGTGATTTATTAAGGAATATTTGTTAGAAACTTTAACTGAAACAGCAAGTGGCTCAATGTAGGTCTAATAAAACCTCATTTCTGCAACGGATTCGCGCGGTTTGAAACGTAAGCGACGCCTCCTTGAAAGGTAAGTGACACTGATCACCTCCAAACAACAAAAAACTAGCGGAGGCTGCGAAATTTTTTTTTTTTTATCATGATATTAATTTAATAAAAGAGCCCTTTCAAAAAACATAGTTTTGTTCAACTGTTGCTACTCAATTCGCAGAGTTTGACATTTATACTTGAAAAAATCAAAAAATTAAATCTGTGCGGAAACGTAAGTGACACCACCTAAATAAAGTACCCATTTTCTGGAACTGTGTAAGGCATGTTTAAATTGATTCGTAAATATTGCACGAGTACACTTGAAACTGGTTTAATTGACCAACTTCTAAGAGGAAGGAAAATAGCTTCTTCACTTGGTACGGTCGAGTTATCACGCTATGTCACAAGGGGAACGCCCCAGGGTGGTGTTCTTTCCCCGCTTTTATGGAACCTCACAGTCAACTCGTTGCTACGTGACACAAGCTGGGGGGGCGGGAAGATAGTGGCATACGCAGACGATTTAGCTATTGCATTCAGAGGCAAGTTCCCACAAACTCTGTGTGACCTGATGCAAGTAGCACTGCGAGAGGTTTCGAGGTGGTCCTCTCGCTGCGGACTTAGTATCAACCCGGGGAAAGTGGAACTTGTCCTCTTCACCAACCGGTACAAAATACCGCCACTAAGCCTACCAGAACTAGATGGCACGCGCCTGGGCTTGTCGGATAAGGCCAAGTTTCTAGGCATAGTTCTGGACAGGAAACTGAATTGGAAGGAGAATGTTCTTCAGCGCCAGAAGAAAGCTTGCATCGCTCTTTACACATGCAAAAGAGCCATTGGCAAAAAATGGGGGCTCAGCCCTAGAGTATGCAGTTGGATCTACACGGCCATCATTCGCCCAATCATGCTGTATGGAGTCGTCGTATGGTGGCCGGCACTGAGCAAGACAACATACCTGAATCTGTTGCGGAAAGTCCATAGATCCAATATGATCTGTATAAGCGGTGCGCTAAGGACAACGCCCAACGAAGCCCTCCAGGCCATTCTGGGCATTTTGCCACTTGATCTGGAAGGGTTTCGGTCAGCGGCGGCATCAGCTCTGCGCCTAAGAGAAACCTCCAGTTGGGGTGCGGGTACTATTGGACACTCCAGTATTCTGGAATCTTACAGCTTTCTCCCTCTAAGCACAGATCGTTGTGCGACCACTACAGTCGGGGATAGCTGCTTCAAAATAAACATTCCCAGCAGAGAAGACTGGGAGAGGACGGATTGGTGTCCCGAAACAAATGGTGGCACTTCCATATACACCGACGGCTCGAAGTTGGACGGCAGAGTTGGAGGAGGGGTTTATTCAAGGGATTTGGACCTTGAACTCTCCTTCAGACTACCTGATCATTGTAGCGTCTTCCAGGCGGAAGTCTCGGCAATCCGGGACGCCGCGGCCTGGTTAAGCAAACGTGTTATCGGAGGAGATATCACTATTTTCAGCGATAGCCAGGCGGCAATCAAATCCCTTGGCTCATACACGTTCAACTCTGAACTGACGCTCAGCTGTCGTCGATCTCTTCAGGAGATGGCCCAACAGAACCGCGTAAACCTCATATGGGTCCCGGGACATAGGGACATTGAGGGAAACTGTAAGGCAGACGAGCTTGCCAGGCAGGGCACGACCAAGCAGGTTCTTCGGGATAAAGAGCGCTTAGGTATGCCGTTTGCCACATGCAAACTAATGCTGAAGGAGCACACACTCCGTGAAGCCAACGAAAGATGGCTGCAATCCCCAGGGTGTCGGATATCGAAACAAACCTGGCCAAAATGGGATCTTAAAAGGTCTAGACGCATTTATGCCCTAACTAGGAGGGAAATCTGCATATTGATAGGGGTATTAACCGGTCACTGCCTCATTGGTAGGCATGCAGAAAGGCTAAGTGTGCCCTACCGACGATGCTGCAGGAGTTGCAAAGATGATGAGGAGGAGGAAACGGTGGAGCACCTCATCTGCAACTGTCCGGCTTTAAGCGGCGTGAGAACGCGCTTTTTGGGAGTTCCGTTCCTAGATAGTCTAAGCCAGATCGCGGAACTGGACATAAAGGACTTGATGGGCTTCATAAAGTCATCTAGGTGGTTCGAGGAGGAGTAACGGTGTCGGTTTAGGAGTGTCAGTCCCGGGATTCTGCTATGTGGAAAATCCCAACAACTCAGGGATTTTCCAAATGGCTGGGTCCCGGGGCTGACTTTCCTTGTGTTGGTGGTATCACAACGGGCCTTCAAAACTGGCCTAAGTGTGCCTCTGCGGCAGCCACTTGAACCTACCTACCCTACACTTGAAACTGTATCACTCGATTTAAAGAGCTGTTGAAAATCGCCACTAAAAATGCACTTTTATATCGAAGCGTGAAACGTAAGTTACGCTGAATTTGCCATTATGTATATTTTTAATTTTGTACTTATTCGTATTTGTGATTTTGCTTTTTAATTTTTTGTTTTATTTTGGTTTTTTATTTTGTTAAGCTTGCATTTTTTATATTTGTTTTAATTTTATACTTATTTTTTGTGTAGTTGCGCTTTAGTTTTATTATACCTATTAATGTTTTTTTTTACTTTTATACTTTTATGTTGTTGCTTTTACTTTAGTTTAACTGTTTTTATATATTTAGTTTTATTTTAATTTTATTTTATACTTTTTTTTTAAATTTCTTATTTTTATTTTGTCACTTTTTGGATTAAGTTTTATATAATTTTTATTTTTACTTATATTTTCTTGTTTTTAGTTATGTTTCTTGATATTGCTTTATTTTAAAATTTATTTTTTTATTATTTATTATTTACTATTTAATATTTTATATTTTTTTAATTTTTGTTTTTACTTTTAGCTATTTTTTGTCTTTCTTTAACTTTACTTTTTCTTCCTTTTTTTTGCATATTTTTTTTTCTTTTAATTTTGTTCTTATTTTGTCTCTTATTTTCTTTGCATTTTTCTCTTTACTTTTATTTGTTTGTGTTACATTTGAATTATATTTTTTGTTTGTTTATTTTTTATTAACCAGTGTTCAGTTTTGTTTTATATTTTCAAGTTTTTATTTACAATTTTTTTTTTATAATTTTTTTTTTTAATTTTAGTTTTAAAGACAGCCAACTAACTTCATTGTTCTCAACTGTTTTTATTTTGCAAACAATGTTAAAAACAAACCTTCCCAAAGCTTCACTTTACCTGGATTTTAGCCGAAAGCTCCAATAATTATTTATCCCTCGAGCTTTGGATTTCATAAACGATGAAAGCTTTAAAGAAAAACTTATACAAACGAACAGCTTCTTAGTAAGTAACCTAACTTCCTTTTGTTCCTCTCTTTTATTAGTTTTTTTTTGAATTTAAATTTTTATTTTAAAAGTTATTTTTATATTTAATTTTGTTTTGTTTTTCTAAGTTTCTCTTTTTTTGTGATTTATTTATCGTAATTTTCATTTAAAAAGCACTTTAATTTTCATACGAATTTTACTTTTATCTATGTGTTGTTTGTTTTATATTTTTGTCCTTTATTTTATTAAATTTTTATATTTGATTTCACTTTTATTTTCGTTTTTATATTCATTATAGTTTTGTATTAATTTTGGGCTGTTGTTTATAAAATTTAGTACTTATTCAAATATTTTATTTATATTTATATATAATTATATTTTACATATCTGATTTTTGCTTTCTATCAAACTTTTGTTAAAATTTCGTTTTCTCATATTATGTTGATTTAAAAATTTCATTAATTTATTTTTTTTTTTTGTTTATAAGTTCATGTATTTTTATAAATTAATTTTTTTATATTTTCTTTTTATTTTCAGTTATATAACTTTTTTGTTGTATTAAATTCATTGTAGTTGCCCGTTGTGGCTTTCACAATAACAAAGATCTATGTTTATTCATTACACATTTCACCCATATAAATGCTGCTAAAAGCTGCTATTATTTTTGAAACAAAAAACCTTTCTTTCATATTTTTTATTTGTTATTTTATATATTTTGTTATAATGATATCAATCTTATATATTAATGTTTTTTACTATACTCGTTTTAACATTTAAAAAGATAAGCAAGTACTTAGTTTTAAAAAGCTTAAGATGCGCTTCTTCTTTCTTTGTCTACAACGGCTAAACATCACAATTGCTGTAATTCGCAAATAGTTTATACTATACTTAAATGTTTTGATTATAATGTCAAAATTGTTAAAATATAATTTGTATAATTGAAATATATATAAAACAATATGTTAAGAAGTAATTTTTAAAAGATGAAAAGCTTTGTGAAGTGCTAAACCTAATTATATTTGAAAAAGCTTTGCAAAATATTACTTACTTTAAAAAATGCAGAACTTATAACCCAACTTGTTATTTTGCTTACGACTTCGTCCGAACTAACGCTTGCCACCATATCCACCTATGCTTTTCCCCTCGCTTTATAAATTTAGCAAAAAATCTATTTTAATTGTAGCTATTCAATATTTGTCTGTATATATGCGATAATGTGTGAAAAATTAGCTGTATCACAAATTTGCTTATTTTGAATGACGCCGAAAAGTATGCTCTGCTAAAATTTTGTATATGTGAATGCTTTTGAAAAAAAAAAAAAATTATCCTGGACGGTTTGACGGCCAGCTTTAAGGCTAACTATTTTGGTTTTGTTTTCTTAGCTTTAATTACTTTTAAATATTTATTTACGTATGTAATCGTGCAAAAACTGATTGTTGTCTTCAAACTGAAAAATTAATACTCAGAGTTTGAAAAGCTCGTAAGCTCGATTGCAAAGTTTTTACCATTATAGAGTGCCTGAAAGTATGTTGTGCATTACATTTTTATTGAATTTGTTATTTTGTGTTAATTTTAGTTTATATTTATTTGTTTTTGTTTGCAATTTTTACTTTTCGTTTTTTTATTTCTTAGTTTCTTTAACTATGTATTTTTAGTTTTAAAAGTTTAGCAGCGCCATCTGGTTGTCTTTATGACTAGATGATTTGAATATTTGTTGTTTATTTTTTTTTTCTTTACTTTGTAGTTTTTGAGTTATTTCACTTTTACTATTAATTTGCAATTTGTTATCCTAGTAATTATTATATTATGAAAAATTGAAAAAAAGTAGTTATCGTGTCTTATTTGTTTATTTAAAATAAAAAAATAAAATATATTCATTTTGACAAACAAATTCCATTTGGGCAATTCAAAAGAGTGTCGTATTCGTCTATCGTTGTATGGTTCCATGGTTTCTAATATACTTTTTTGAAAAATATAGCACAACAGACGAACAGCACGAAATAGTAGACCTTGTGAATTGCGTAATTGCTTTAGCTTTTCTTTCAAAATGTTTTGTCATACTTTCTTTTCCATCTTTCCGGTTTTCATCTCTATCTTCTACCATTTATTTGCCTGCTTACCCGAATTCCTAATCCAATCCTAATCAATATTTCCCTGTTTACCTTCTCAAATCCTTCATCTTGAACTTCGTTTAGCTGCGCCTGTTTATTGTAATTTATTTTGAATATATTTATTAATATTTATTTGTATACCTAATCCTTAGTTTTGTTCTACCCAACCATTTTCAATATTCTAATTGTTTGTATACATTTAGCTGCCCTACAACTCAACAACAACAATAACAAGTCGCGTTAACTCCACATTGCCTTAAAAGCTTACAGCTTGACATACGTACCTATGAAAATAACTATAAAATATGTGCTCTGTTGAATAAATATTTCAGAGACACTATGAGTTCCGAAAAGCTTAGCATGCACAAAGCTTTTAAAAGCTCATCCTTTCTCAGAGCTTTCATCTCATATTGCTTTTAGATGATATACTTATTTATCGCTCTGGCGTTTACTTTGAGGACTGATCAAGAAACCTTAGCCTACACAACGTTTTTAGACGCTTACCCTTTCCCAGAGCTTTCACCTCACCCCGATTATAGGTCCTTTAGGTACTTATTATTTACCTCCTTATTTATCTCTCCGGCCTTCACTTTCAAATTAGAAAGCTTACCCCTTATTGGAACTTTCACTTCATTTTAGTCGCAAGCTCCTATACTATATGCAGTTGAAAGCTCTAAAACTAATTATTTTAAACGAAAGCTAAAAAGCTCGTAAGCAACTGTTATTTATATTTAACATAAAAGTATGTAATTTAAAAAGCTTGTTCTTTTACAGAGCTTTCAGTTCATCTCTACTTTAAACGCAAGTTCTAGTATTAATTTTTAACTCAAGCTTTTCTGCCAGAAATTCTTAAAAATTTACAAAGCTATATTTGCATACGTTCAATGTAAATTTTTTTTTGTTTTTTTGTTTCTCCTGTAAAGTTTTTTTTATGTCAGTTAGGGCCTTTTTGAATCAAGGTAACGATATTCTTTTAAGGTATAAGCTTTTAAAGTCGTTTTCCAAGTCGCTGAAAAACTCCCACAGCTTTTGAGTTTTTTTAATTTTTCGTGCTTGTGGAGCATTTAGAAAAAGTTGATATCATTTTATACCATATTTCCACAAAACGGCACACTTCAATTCTAAAGCCAAGTACTATCTTCAAAGCCGTGGAATTTCGCCGGCAACATGCAATTGGCTTGTCGTGAAATGTTGCTAGCAAATTTCATTTTTTTATTTCATTAAATCTTTGTTTATTTATCTCTCTTCTGTTATTTTTCCAATTTGAAGGGTCAATGTCAACAAATGTCACTTTTCGCACTGTTTTAAATAACATGGACAATTAAAAAAGTCGTGAAAAAATGTTGCTAATGCCATATTGCGCAATATTTTCAGGTCGTGAACTTCCCTCAACGAAACCTCAAACTAGTCAAAAAAAATACTAGTATACAACCAAATTTTTCTGGATGAAATCATACCAGTTAAAAAATACAAAATGCATTCGTTTCGTTTGCTTCTTTTTGCTCTTATAATTCACAGATGCGTTTTCGTGATAGGGTCAATACAAATAGTCGCTGCTTTCTTAAGAATAAACATGAAAATAAAGGCAAATGATAAAATAAAGGGTAAGTCATGAAAATTCTGGTTGAAATCATACTAGTCCAGGTTCAATGCTTTTTGGACTAGTATGGGACAATATATTTCATACCAGTCCTTTTGACAGCTGTTTCACGTGAAACGCGAAGTTAGTACCTAGCTTTAGTAGCGAAATTTTTCTGCATAAGTTTTTATAGAGCTCATAAGTTAAAAAAAAATGTATGCCTTATTTATTTAAAGAACACATCTTTCTCAAAAAGCTCTTTTGTAAAGCGAAGTAAAAGCTTTCAATAAGAAATGTTTGCCAACGTTACTAATATTGCGTGTGGTTTCTCATTTACATATTTGGGCAGTTTTTGAAAGTACTTAGTCAGCTTTTAAGCTTTCAAGCTTAGAAAAAGCTCAAATTTAATTTTTTCAATAAAGCACCATTTTTTTCAAAGTATGTTATTTTAATGACTCAGTATTTTTTTTTACTTTTGGAGAACTCTCAAAAAAGCTATTGCTTAGCACACTTTACGTGTAAATTTTTACATTCCACTAAGCTTTCACTTTATCTAGGCTTTTTTCTTGACCTAAACTTTCCCCTTTTCTGCTTTGGCCCATAAACTTTTCGAAGCTTTCGCTCTAGGATGAATAAATAAAGACTTGTATAATTTGCGTATAAGCAATTTTGTATATTTTAATTATAAGTAGTTTGTGTTTAAATTTAAATTTTTATAATAAGTTTTTCGCAAAATAATTTAAATGCTAAGCGTTTAGTTTTATAGTTTTCATATACTTTTGCTGTATTGATTTTTTTAGCTCATATAATATAACGAATAATGTTTCATTTGTAAGCTTTATTCTACTCGCTTTTAACATACATAAGTGTAAGTGTACATAGGCCCACAGAAATAAATAAATACATATTTTTGGTATGTTGGCGTTTTTGGTTTTTGTTTATGGAATTCTAAGTATTTTTGTTTTTAATTGTTTTTAAATTTTTTTATATTTATTATTTTCACCACATATTTTGCTATATTTTTTTTTATAAGTAGATTTTTTTTAAATTTCTCATCGGTTTTTTTAAGAGACATTCCAGTCTGTAAATAATAAATTCCTTATACATATACATTTTCTATAATTCTCTGCTTCATAGGAGGCACATTCATTTATTTTTGTTTTGACATTAGTTGTTATACATCTTTTTATTATATATATCAATTTATATAGTTTTTTTCACATTTATTTTATTTTTATTTATACATTTTAAAAATTTGTTCAATAATTACATTTTTTAACACATTACGTACCATTAAGTAAGTTTTTATTCCAATTTTTTTCAGCTTTAAAAAGTTTTGACATTTCTATTTCAGTTTGTTTTGAATTATATATTTTTAAGTTTTGTACACCAGAACCAATAACCAAGTACGTATATTGGTTTTGGTGTGAACTTGAGGACGGCCCAGCATCATCCAGTGAAGCATTTTTATGCAACTAAGCACTTTTACGCTACTGTAATTTTTCTTCCAAAAAATTATTTCTAAATTAATTTTGTTTTTATTTTTTAAATTTTTCAAATCTTTCTAATAAACTAAAAAATTTTGAGAATTTTTTAATTAATTGTTTTTTTCTGAAATTTGTGTTTTTTAATTTCATTTACAAATTTTCGTTTATTAGACTTTTAATATTTTTTGAATTTTTCGGAATATTTTAAAGCCTAATTTTTCAGTTTTAGATTTTTTTTAAATTGTTTAGAATTTCCTGAAATCTTAAATTAGTTTTTACATGTTTTAAATTTTTATTATTTTGAAGTTAAATATTCAAATACTTTAAAAACTCACACTTTTAAAGTAAGAAAAATTTTAATATTTTTTTATATGTATGTATGTACTTGAAGTGAATTTTCAAACGTGTATTATTTTTAGGGCTGTACGATAAATTGATTACCCAATGTTTAGATTTGTCATTTGCTCAATTAAACGATTAATCCGACTTTTTGATTAGTTAATTAGAAAGTTTGGCGGACTAAGCAATTGTTGGACTTGGTTGAGAATAACTCGCATTATTTTAATTTGTGTTAAGTGATTAATTATAGTCACCAGCCGCTAACTAGTATACTAGCCATCTCTATCCCGAAGCTTGACAGGAATATCGCTTTGATTAATCATTTCTGAAACTAGTCGAGTAAAATTCGGCTTGATTAATTAAAATTTATTTTATTATGGTAATGGCTTAGCTAAGTAGCCCTCAATTTTTTTTATCAGTCGGCGATTGCTATGTCCAGACATTGGTTGTTGGTCATTTCTATTCATGTTGAAATTTCTGCTTGTTTAAGAATCTGTCAAGTAGTTTAGCAGTATTCGGCTTTGATTAATTAGTCAAGTAATTGATTAAGTGAGCAATTGACCGTCAAATTTAGTCGACTAATCGAAAAAAGGCCCAGCCCTATTATTGATCTGTTCATTTATTTATACGATTTAAAAACTTATCAGTAGACCGTCCCTTAAGAGCTCTAAAATTTAGTTTTATTTTGTATTGATTTAATCATTTAAAAAAAAAAAAATATTTTTTTTGTAAAGATTTTCCTCATTCATTTATTTTATTTATTGTACTCGTATTAGCATAATTGGGAGGTGCTTTATAAATATGATATCGCTTTTAGAAGCATTTATTTGACTTCAAGATTGAGTGCTAGCTTTAATTTTCACCTAAAATTTCCAACCACTCAAAGCTCTCCTCACTTAATATTTATTACTTGTTATTTTTAGCACATTTTTCTCTCATGCATTATGTTGTTGTTAGTTTTTGTTCATTTCCACCAAACAACTTTTATTATAATGAATGTAAATGATTTTAAAGATAACTTTAAAAGCTCTCACCTGCATGGCTTGGATTTAACGGGAGCTTTAAAAGCTTTCACGTTTCAAATCCTTTTTAATGGGTTTTCAGGCATTGAATTTTGTTATTCGTTTTGTTCATCTCTATATGACTACATAATTTTGATTTTAGGGTCCCCTCCGAAATTTTGTCCAAAAGGGAAAGGTGGGGCATAAAAAACGCGTATTCACGAGTAGATTAAGAATTCGTTCAAAAGTTATAGGCGTCAGCGCCACGGTTCAGGCAACCACCCGGACTTGGCATGGCGTAGCCCAGGTTTATTTACGCAGAAGCGTGTACTACGCAGAAGGACTTAGCATGGTGTAGCCCAGGGTTGTTTTTAAAATTAAATTTTAAATATTTCACATACGCGGTTTTGCACCCACAACAGTGACCTCAAATAAAAGGTAACTTAAATACCTATCCAATGCAAAAAAAATGCTTTAAATGAACTTTGACGTTTATAAATTTTGTTGGGTTGAAAAAGGTTAATTTCCGTTTTCAGATTCTTAATCTACTCGTGAATTCGCGTCTTTTGAGCCGTATCTTGAATGTTTTGCCTCAAGTTTCGGAGGGCACCGTAAACTGCACCTTTACCTTGATTTTTCTTTGAGTTACATTTTCTTTATGGTGAAGAGCTTTTTTATTTTTTTTGATTACATGCATACTCCTATGCCTTTTCTTCAATTTTAGAAATTTGGTTGTCTTTGCTGATGTCTTATGAGTTCCAAATATGAATTTCGGGGAATATTGGTAATTAAATTTCTTGAACAAATATTAATTTAATTACTTATTGAGAAAGCTTTTTAATTACTTGATTGAGAAAGCTCTTTGATTTCATCACATTTGCGTGCTTATTTTTATGCAGCTTTATTACTTTTCATTAATCCTTTTATTTTGTGTAACTAAAGTCGTCTTTGTTTATACATGCTTTCTGGTACAAATTGTATCTTATTTCCAGGCAAGTGCGCAATAATCGCCTAAAAATATGCGGCATTTTATTTAATAATACATGTCGCTACACTAAGCTTTCCAGTTTTCAGATGAACTTGTGTAGCACACCAAAGGCGCCGACATATTAAAAGCTTAATATCTTTACTAGCCAGCCATCTTCGCATATCCAAAAAAGCTTTTTCCAAGCCTAAAGCTCTCTCTAAGCTCAAACGCAAGCCTTTTTTAAACTATATGTTTTTGTATATTTTCTTAAAGAAATATGTCAAGCTCGTGTGTTGGAACGCTTTTTTATATTTGAAACGTTGAGTTGTGGGCTTTTTTTTAACTTTCAACTTCTGAAAGCTTTTACTTGCTAACTGCTTTGTCTCGCATTTGTTGAGCTTTCACGTTCTACAACGCTAAAGCCTTTTCAGCTGCAAAAGCTTTCATGTGTTGCTATTATTTTTTGTTTGTCATTTTCTAACTCATGAAAGCTTCGCGATTGATGTTGTCAAAAAGCTTCATTTGCAATTAGTTAGATTACGTTTGGTTTGTGACTTAAATTATATAAGTAAGTATGTAGTGTTAAGCTTTTAGTTGTAGAGTTGTATGACATTTTCGGCATCGGCGAATGAAATGAACATCCCCGTGGCCTAGAATTCCAAACGATAGGCAGCGCATGAGGTCTCATGATCTTGCAAATTTATTGTGCAACGCGATGCTGAAGGTGATAAATCGATGCGGTATTTGGCCAAAAGCTCTTCATTCTCTGCAACCCAAAAGCCAAGCACATCTGTGTCGTAGGTGGGTATAATGGTGACCTCTGCAGAAATTATACAAATAGAATTAGATTTATTTGTTAAAGTGGCGCATGTTTCCTGCAAACTTACCCAAATCCTTGTCTTCCCACGTCTGCTTGGCCTCCAAGAGCGCATCGTATACTTGACGACTAGGTTCGGTGCCCGAGAAGACGTAGTAGCGCGCACGTACACGCTTGAAGAACTCAACATGCGCATAGTAAGAGTTACCATTATGTGGCACATAAGTAAGATCCACATAAACCGGCGACGGTTTCTTGGCCTTACTTGGCGATTCGGAACGTTTGCGCAAATTCTTTTCGTTGTTTAGACGTGTTTTTGTAGCTACCAAACGACGTTCACGCTTCGGTGTGGTTTCAATAGGCAGCGGTGCCGGTGAGGGCAAACCCAAAGGCTTACCCCATTCTTTGAGTGGATCTTTAGGCAGTGCGCCAGTAGCGCTTGCTGTCGTCGTTGTAGTAGCGCTCTCGCTTGCAATTGAGCTGGTAGTGGGCACGCTGGCGCTATCCCCACTTTCGGCGGCGCGTGTGGTAGTTGTGGTCGTGGTAGTTGTTGTTGTCTTGCCATCGTTTCTCTCAGTAGCACTTTCAACCTTAGTGCTAGTGCTGGTACTGGTGCTGCTAACAACAGTCTCGCCCTCAATGAAACGCGACTTCTGCACATCGACTAATGGAAACTTGGGCTTCTCAGCGCTGGCAACAATTTGTTCAACCTCTTCTGCTTTCGAAGGCGAATACGAATATTTAGCGGTCACAGAGGACATAATATCAGCGCCACGTACTTGTACATGCTCTTCAAGCGCCTTCTCGAAATCCATATCGGCTTCCTCTAGGAATTTGTGTGCCCCTCCCTCAACACCACCGCTAATAACTGGACGACTGGATGAGGTTTGGCTCGAGCTTTCGATGCTATCCGTGGATTGACTGACAGGCGAATCAGACACATAGGTGCGTGTAGTAATTGTACGTGTGGTCGTGCCGCATATCGGTATGGGCGCACTCACCTTCGCTGTATCGAAACTATCTGGCAACGCACCATAGAACGAGGTGTTCATTGGATCAGCGATCTTTTGCAGACAGCTAGCAGCTGCAGTGATAGCGCGCGCTGCAGAATGCTCTTCGCTGCCATATTGTGGCGGTATATCATCTTGACTGTCGTCACCATCATAGTCGGAGCGCTTGCTCACACCCGAGCTGGAGCGTTGCAAGTCATAGCTAGCACCGTGCGATGAAGTCATGCTGCGTGGTGAGGCGGGCAAATCATCATCGCTCATGTAAGCGCCAGTCATGCGTTCGTCATCGCTGCCGGGTGTGGATGAACGGTATGTACCGCGCAGCATTGCCACCTCTTTGGGCAGCGCGTAGTCGCTCTTGTCGCTTTCGCTAGTCGTACGCGTAGTGGTGACGCGAACCTTCTCACCATCTGGCTCTGTGGTGTCTGTGGTGGTGACGGTTTTTTGCTCTGTAACAACCTCTTTGCCATCACTCGAGATAACTTTGGTTACTGTAGTTATAGTTGTTGTGATGATCTTTTCGGTGCTGCCACTTAGCGCGGTTGTCTTCTCAATACCACGAAGCTCATGAAGTTCGGGTAGCATCTCTTCGGCATAGTCTTGAGCCTGTATGGTGTATGCGCTAGAGCTGGCAGCTTCTTCGCTGGCGCTATAGGACTTAGAGGTATCTTTGCTGATGGCTGCGAATTCAGTTGATTCGGCACATGTACCTGAAATTGAACCAATACATTTTATTGTTAGTTTTAATTGGCTTTCGTAGGTCATAAGTGCGCTCGGACTGTACTTACCGCTAACATCAATTGGTGATAAGGGAGCGCCAACAACAGCTGCGCTCATTTCGCTTAGTGTGGCGGTGGTAGTGTGTGCCCCTGTGGTCTTCTGCCTTATTCCAGGACTAACTGGCGCGGTAGGTGGCGTCTTTGGTTCACTTTCTAGTAGCGGCTGGGTTACAATTATGGTTTCCAAGTGTGTTGAGGTCTTTGATTTGAGCTCTGTGACAGAGCTTGTAGACTCTTTGCTAGACTTCTCAAGCTTGCTGGTAAGAGTAGTTTCCATCATACTTGATTTTACATCTTCCAAAATATCGGCATGCTCCTCACTTTCCTCTTCCAGACGTTCGAATGTTTCTACCTCCTCGGAGGGTTTATAGATGCTTGTCATCATAATTGTAGCTATAGACTTAGAGCGTCCCTCCTTAATATTGATCACCCCGTCATCGTCGTCATCATCCTCATGATCGCTGTGCGTGTGTCGTCCTTCACTGGTTTGACTGAACTCCGAGTCACGTCTCGAACTATCTTTCACACCTCCCACGAAGTCAGATGCTCTGCGTGAGGTTGTGCTAGAATGCGCTGCACTAGAAGTTGTTGTCTTCTCAGAGCTTGCTGCAGACTTCGCCATTTTTGCCGAATCGCTTAGTAAACTCTCCTTGATAGAGATTATTTTCTCGGTAGCCAAGAATTCAGCAACCGTCTCTTTCAGACTCTCTTTACTATCTAGACTAAAGGAGCTTGTAGCTTGCTGTACCGTAGTTGTGTGGGAAGTGTGTGCACCCTGTGTTGCGCTCTCGGAACTTTGAATTTCGCTTACGACGGACTCTGACGAACATTCTTCGGAGTGTACAGTGGCCTCTTCGGCTTGTGACACAAACTTTGTTTTCACACTTTTGCTTACCGTTGCTTCCATTGAATTCTGCTCGTCGGCGCTTTGTACACTAGTCTTTTGTTCCAAAAAGCAGTTGCGTACGGTCTCTTTTGGTGAGCTATGTTCAACCTGCATACTACTCATTGATTCGGTTTGCGACTCTTCAAGCATATGCGACCTTTTTAAAGAGTCCATAGATTTGCTAACAACTGTCGAAATTTCTGACGAGGAGGCGATGGAGTGTAGCTCTTTTAAGGTTTCTGAAACTTGACTAGCACTGGCGCTGGTATGCGACTCAATAGTTTTTTCCACCTGCTCATCCTTAGCACTTGCTAGGGACTCGGAACGCGAATGTTCCTTGGAATGAGTTGACAATTGTTCGTCCTTCTTGTTCTGGTCTGCGGAAACAATCGATTCTCGTCGAGAGTCATCTGTTTCAACCTCTTCTCCTTTTGAGGCCGCCGATGACTTTTCATCTTTTTTGTATTCTGCCGCCGAAAGAACCGATTCACATCGTGAATCAGTGGTATCATCTTTCTTGCCTTCTCTAATTGATTCCGAACTGGACACAAGGGTCTCTACAATTTTCTCTTCTTTAGTGCTGGCAATAGATTCTGCGGGTAAGGGTTCTTTAGAGGGAGTTGCAGTTTTGTCGTCCTTCTTGCTATCCGCTGTCGAAATAATTGACTCCCGTCTAGATTCAGGAGTCTCCTTAACTTGCTCTTCTTTGGTACCGGAAATAGTAGATTCTCGTCGTGACTGAGTCCTATCTTCCTGCTTGCTCTCAGCAGTTGAGAGAACGGATTCTTGTCGTGATTCAGCGATGTATTCTTTCTTGCTTTCGGCGGTGGAAACAACCGATTGCCGTCGTGACTCAGCATTTTCGTCTACCGTCTCTTCTCTAGTAGTGGCCATAGAATCTGTGCATTCTTTGGAATGAGCTGGCGATTTGTCTTCCTTCTTGCTTTCTGCTGTGGACTGAAGTGACTCCATAGTTCCCTCATCTTTTTCTTCTTTGGTACTGGCCACAGATTCTGGACGTGAGGGGTCTTTGGAAAGAGCTGGCGATTTGTCTTCCTTCTTGCTCTCTGCTGTGGAAAGAACTGATTCTCGTCTCGATTCAGCAGCATCTTCTTTCTTGCTTTCTGCCGCCGAGAGGACTGAATCTCGTCGTGAATCAGGGGCAGATGGCGACTTGTCGTCCTTTTTACTTTCCGCTGAGGAGAGAACAGACTCCCGTCTCGATTCAATAGGTTCGCCATCTTTTCCTTTTTTGGTACTGGCGATGGATTCTGGAAGTGATGGTTCCTTGGAAGGAGTTGGAGACTTATCATCCGTTTTGCTCTCGGTAGCGGAAAGAACAGACTCCCTTCTTGATGCAATAATTTCCGCTACACTCTCCTCCTTTGTGCTGGCGATCGATTCTGGACGTGAAGATTCTTTGGAAGGAGTTTGGGATTTGGCGTCCGTCTTTCTCTCTGCTGTGGAAAGAACTAACTCCCGTCTTGACTCAAAAGTTTCTTCATCTTTTTCTTCATTGCTACTGGCTACAGATTCTGAACGTGAGGGTTCCTTGGAAGCAATTGTAGACTTGTCATCCTTCTTGCTCTCGGTAGTGGAAAGACCAGACTCCCTTCGTGATTCAATGTTTTCCGTGCCCTTCTCTTCCTTTGTGCTGGCTATTGATTCTGGACGTGATGGTTCTTTGGAAGGAGTCGGAGACTTGTCATCATTCTTGCTCTCTGTAGCGGAAAGAACAGATTCCCGTCGTGATTCAATGGTTTCCGCGTCCTTTTCTTCCTTTGTGCTGGCGATCGATTCTGGACGTGAAGGTTCTTTGGAAGGAGATTGTGATTTGGCGTCAGACTTGCTCTCGGTAGTGGAAAGAAGAGACTCCCTTCGTGACTCAATGGTCTCTGCGTCTTTTTCTTCCTTTGTGCTGGCGATCGATTCTGGGCGTGATGGTTCTTTTGCAGGAGTTGGGGATTTGGCGTCCGTCTTGCTCTCTGCTGTGGAAAGAACTGATTCTCGTCTCGATTCAGCAGCATCTTCTGTCTTGGTACCTGCTGTAGGAAGAACTGACTCCCGTCTGGACTCAATAGTTCCCTCATCTTTTTCTTCTTTGGTACTGGCCACAGATTCTGGAAGTGAGAGTTCTTTAGAAGCAATTGGAGACTTGTCACCCTTCTTGCTCTCGGTAGTGGAAAGAACAGACTCCCTTCGTGATTCAATGGTTTCCGTGTCCTTCTCTTCCCTTGTGCTGGTGATCGATTCTGGAAGTGAGGGTTCCTTGGAAGAAATTGGAGATCTGTCATCCTTCTTGCTCTCGGTAGTGGAAAGAACTGATTCTCGTCTCGATTCAGCAATATCTTCTTTCTTGATTCCTGCTGTGGAAAGAACAGACTCCCTTCTTGACTCAATAGTTTCCTCATCTTTTTCTTCTTTGGTACTGGCCACAGATTCTGGACGTGAAGGCTCTCTCGAAGCAATTGGAGACTTTTCATCTTTCTTGCTCTCGGCAGTCGAAAGTACAGACTCGCTTCGTGATTCAATGGTTACCGCTTCCGGCTCTTCCTTTGTGCTAGCTATCGATTCTGGACGTGATGGTTCTTTGGAAGGAGTCGGAGATTTGTCATCATTCTTACTCTCGGTAGTGGAAAGAACAGATTCTCTTCGTGATTCAATTTCTTCCTTTGTGCTGGCAATCGATTCTGGACGTGAAGGTTCTTTGGAAGGAGATTGTGATTTGGCGTCGGACTTGCTCTCGGTAGTGGAAAGAACAGACTCCCTTCGTGACTCAATGGGTTCTGCATCTTTTTCTTCCTTTGTGCTGGCGATCGATTCTGGGCGTGATGGTTCTTTTGAAGGAATTGGGGATTTGGCGTCCGTCTTGATATCTGCTGTGGAAAGAACTGATTCTCGTCTCGATTCAGCAGCATCTCCTTTCTTGGTCCCTGCTGTGGAAAGAACTGACTCCCGTCTTGACTCAATATTTTCTTCATATTTTTCTTCTTTGCTAATGGCCACAGATTCTGGACGTGAGGGTTCCTTGGAAGCAATTGGAGACCTGTCATCCTTCTTGCTCTCGGTAGTGGAAAGAACTGATTCTCGTCTCGATTCAGCAATGTCTTCTTTCTTGCTTCCCGCTGTGGAAAGAACAGACTCCCGTCTTGACTCAATAGTTTCCTCATCTTTTCCTTCTTTGGTACTGGCCACAGATTCTGGACGTGAAGGCTCTTTCGAAGCAATTGGAGACTTTTCATCTTCCTTGTCTTCTTTCTTGCTTCCCGCTGTGGAAAGAACAGACTCCCGTCTTGACTCAATAGTTTCCTCATCTTTTCCTTCTTTGGTACTGGCCACAGATTCTGGACGTGAAGGCTCTTTCGAAGCAATTGGAGACTTTTCATCTTCCTTGCTCTCGGCAGTCGAAAGTACAGACTCTCTTCGTGATTCAATGGTTACCGCTTCCGTCTCTTCCTTTGTGCTAGCTATCGATTCTTGACGTGATGGTTCTTTGGAAGGAGTCGGAGATTTGTCATCTTTCTTGCTCTCGGTAGTGGAAAGAACCGATTCTCGCCGTGACTCAATGGTTTCCGCGTCTTTCTCTTCCTTTGTGCTGGCAATAGATTCTGGACGTGAGTGTTCTTTGGAAAAAGTTGGTGATTTGTCACTCTTTTTGCTTTCTGCAATGGATAGAACTGATTCCCGCCGTGATTCCGTAGTTTCTTCAAGTTTTTCTTCCCTGCTGCTTGCAACCGACTCTGGTCTGGATGGCTCTTTAGAAGCAGCCGGTGACTTATCGTCATTTGTGGTATCTGCTGTGGATAAAATGGAGTCGCGCCGTAACTCGATTGTTTCTCCTTGCTTGCTTTCGGTGCAAAGTATGGATTCGCGTCGTGATTGGGCTGTCTCATCTCGGCTCTCTGCAGTTGAAATAAGTGAATGACGCCGTGATGCAGCACCCGCGTCTACATTTTCTTCTTTGGTGCTAGCAGCAGATTCTCGTCTCGAAATTTCCCTAGAAGCAGCATCTGACTTTTCACTTTTCTTGCTCTCTGTAGTAGAAATAAGAGACTCGCGTCTTGAAGCTTCAGTTATTGCATCCTTCACATCTTCTTCGACCTCGCTGGTTACTGATGCAGCACTTGAGATAACTTTGGGTGAAGTTGGCGCTACGTTCTCCTTCTTACTACTAGCCACAGATGCTGTGGATTCCCGTCTGGACTTCCCTACGTCCTGCTCATCGGTAAACTTAGCTCCAGCTTTGCTTTCAGCCTCTTTACGCAGCATTTTCTCAGATTCTTCTATTTTATCCTTCTCTTCAATTGATATCGGACCGGAGCGTAGTTCGGGTGAAGACTTCTCAGAAGACTCATCAGCTGTTGCTTCATCACGGAAGTGTTGGAAGTCGATGTCAATTGGTTTGACGGGTAATATCCGCTCGTGAATCACATCAGTTGCCAGTGTAGGCTTGAAAACTATACTACCTTTGGGACAAATATCAATCTCTTCACCACCATCCTCACTACTGGCGGTCACTAGCATTCGCTGTACAGTAGCTGCCTCCCGCTCTTCTTCTTCGGGGGTCTTTAGTCGTTCTTCAAGCTTCTTTTCATCGAAGTCTGGTATAATCTCAGTAATGGGTTTCTCAGATTTCAGCACTTTGGCTACATCGGCGACAATTTTGAAGACTTCTTCTTCACGTGGTGAAACTGGACGTAGTGGCTGCTCGGCGAACAGGGGGAGAGCCTTGGCCGCTGGTGGTGAAATTCTATGTTCCTCCTCTTCCTCTTTAATATCGTGGAGTATGGTTTCTTCACGCTCTGTCAGCGTTACCTTAAACTCAGGTGATTCCACGGTTGTAATGTGTGTCTCCCGAAGCTCTGTTGAGAATGTGCCCAAATCAAGTGGTAACTTAGGCGAGGAAGGTGGCTGGGAATCAATTCCAACTTGTTCAAACTTTATCAATTCTTCCTTTACCTCTTCTGAATCTTCTTCTTTCGTTTCCTCTGCCGTTTCAAAAATGGAGCTCTTAACGTCCTTGAAGAAACCGCTTATACCAGAAGTAATATCAGTTTTGATAGTCTCAACTACTGTGCTGGCGGCTATTGTTGCGTCTTCTGTGGAATCCTTAACATTTTCGACGAATTTGCTCACACCTTCGGTCACATCTTTAACCTTGTCTGCGGCAGTTTCTTTGGCGGCTTCAACTTTCTCCCCAACCACATGTGCAGAATCTTCTGTGGCCTTTTGCGCGTCATCAACTGTCTTCGCGACTGCATCGATCTTGTCCCCTATTTCTTCACTGATTGTTGTTGACTTTTCACCAACCATGTCTTTGGCATCATCCACCTTCGTAGTCAGGACTCCCAACGCTTTGTTGACTTCGTCGGTTATTGTGTGAAGTCTTTCTTCAACGTCTTTTTTTGTAGCCTCAGCGCTCTTACCGAGTTCTTCGGTAACGATCTTTATTTTATCTTCGGCCTTTTCGGCTATCTCGTCGACCTTCTGCATGATTGCTTCCCTGGTTGTTGCGGACTCATCTTCCACAGCTCTGGTCAGTTCATCTATTTTTGCGGAGGTTTTTGTGATATCTTCAGAAGTCTGCTTGGCTTTGTCAAGGGTTTCGGTGAGGCCTTCGGTAGCAGAATGGAACTTTTGTTCTACTTTTTCGATAACTTCTTCGGTTTTATGCGTCGACTCGTCAATCACTTTTTTTGCTTGGTCTTCGGATGGCTCTATAAGCCCTTCCCCAGTTTTGCGTGCCTCTTCCAAGACAGCTTCGGTCTTGGATTCAATTTTCTCTGTTACATCCTTTGCGGTTTTGACTGTTTCTTCCATTACTGCCTCTGTCTTCTCTGATACAGCTTTGGTTTTCTTGCTAAGCTCTTCACTGGCTTTCTCGGCCCTTTCTTCCACAGCCTCTTTTACGTCCCCTATAGTCTTGGTAGTTGCCTCAACTGCCACCTTTATCTTATCCGCAACGGTGGTGGTGAAGCCTTCCACTTTTTGGGTCTTATCTTCAACGGCCTTCTTGATGGCCTCAGTTTTCTCAACAACTTCTTCAATTACTGTCGGTGCCTTATCTTCGATAGCTTCTTTAAGTACTTCGGCTGCCGTAACAACATCGCTTGCGGCTGTTTTTGCCTTATCTTCCACCTTCTCCGCAACGTCTTTAGGCGCATCCACTGCCGTCTTCGTCTTGTCTGCGATTTGCTTTGTGATCTCTTCAACTGCTTTGCTTGATGTGTCAACTGCTTCTTCTACAACTGTCTTAGTTGACTCTACAGCCGATTTTACCTCGATCTTGACTACTTCTGTAAGCTTATCCGCAGCTTCTTTCACTTCTTTAGCTAGATCCATTGGTAAACTCTTTTCTGCAGATTCTTTTGCCTTATTCTCTTCGATATCAATCAAATCTTTGGCCTCATCAACGGGACTCGAAACGGTTTCTTTGGCACCAACTGTAGTACTCTCTGCTGGTATTTTTGTTTCGTCTGTGGTCTTGTCAGTTAACGCTTTGGGTTCGGAAAACTCACCTTCTGCCACATCTACAGGACTGGACTTAGTTGGCAGTTTCGCCTCTGCATTGGTGCTATCAGGATCTAATGATAATTGCAGTTCTTCAAATTTCATTGCCGCTTTCTCAATCGGCGATGACACAGTTTCAATTTCATCCGCGGCAACTGGAGACTTATCGCCTTTGATGCTTCCGGCAACAGACACGGCTCGCGAAGGCGCCTTAGAAGCGATTGGCGATTTTTCATCTTTAATACTTCCAACAGCGGATTCTGCTTTTGAGGCTTCTTTGGAAACAGATTGAGATTTATCATCCTTCACACTTTCTGCCGCGGAGCCTGGTATGGAAGCTGTTGGCGAGTTTTCGTCTTTTAGACTTTCGGCAGCATATTCTGGTCTCGGCGTTTCCTTGGGAGGGTCACCAGATTTTTCATCTTTCAAACTTCCTGCTACCGATGGTGACTTTGAGGTTACTGCCGACTTTTCATCCTTTACACTTTCGGCTGCCGACTCAAGTTTCACACTTTCCGTCAGCGATTCTTTTCTTGAAACATCTTGGGAAGGCGTTGGCGATTTTTCATCCTTTACACTTTCGGCTGCCGATGATGGTTTGGAAGCAATAGGAGACTTGTCATCTTTCAGACTTTCAGCTACCGAGTCAGGTTTTATTCGACTTTCGACAACCGATGCTTTTCTGGAAACATCTTGGGAAGCAGCTGGCGAGTTTTCATCCTTTACACTTTCGGCTGCCGATGGTGCTTTCGAGCCAATTGGAGACTTATCGTCCTTCATACTTTCGGCTGCCGATGGTGCCTTGGAGGCAATTGGAGACTTATCATCCTTCACACTTTCGACTACCGATGATGCTTTGGAGCCTGTTGGAGACCTATCATCTTTCAGACTTTCGGCTGCCGACTCAGGTTTAAGACTTTCCCCCACTGACCCTTTTCTTGAAACATCTTGGGAAGGAGCAGGTGATTTTTCATCTTTCACACTACCGGCTGCCGAATTAGCTTTTAGACTTTCGACTAACGACTCTTTCCTGGAAACAACTTGGGAAGGAGCTGGCGATTTGTCATCCTTTAGACTTTCTGCTGCCGATGGTGCTTTGGAGGCAATTTGAGACTTATCATCTTTCAGAATTTCAGCTACCGAATCGGGCTTTAGACTTTCGACTACCGACTCTTTCCTTAAAACATCTTGGGAAGGAGCTGGAGGTTTTTCATCCTTCAAACTTTCTGCTGTCGATGGTGCCTCAGAGGCAGTTGAAGAGTGATCATCCTTCAAACTATCTGCTGCCGATGGTGCCTTAGAGACAATTGGAGACTTATCATCCTTCAAACTTTCGGGTACGGATGATACCTTAGAGGAAATTGGCGACTTATCATCTTTCAGGCTTACACATATTGGAGACTTATAATCTTCCTCACTTTCGGTTCTCGACTCAGGTTTGAGGCTTTCCACAACCGACTCTTTCCTTGAAACATCTTGGGAAGGAGAAGGCGATTTTTCATCCTTTACACTCTCTGCTGCCGATGGTGCTTTGGAGGCAATAGGAGACCTTTCATCCTTCAAACTTTCCGCTACTGATGGTGCCTTAGAGGTAATTGGAGACTTATCATCTTTTACACTTTCGGCTGCCGACTCAGGTTTAAGACCTTCCACCACCGACTCTTTTCTTGAGGCCAGTGGGGAAGGAGCAGGGGATTTTTCATCCTTCACACTTTCGGCTGCACATGGCGCTTTGGAGCCAATTGGAGACTTATCATCCTTCATAATTTCGGCTGCCGATGGTGCCTTGGAGGCAATTGGAGACTTATCATCCTTCACACTTTCGACTACCGATGGTGCTTTGGAGCCTGTTGGAGACCTATCATCTTTCAGACTTTCGGCTGCCGACTCAGGTTTAAGACTTTCACCCACTGACCCTTTTCTTGAAACATCTTGGGAAGGAGAAGGTGATTTTTCATCTTTCACACTTCCCGCTGCCGATGGTGTGTTGGAGGTGATCGGAGACTTATCATCCTCTAAACCTTCTGCTGTCGATGGTGCCTTAGAGGCAATTGAAGACTTATCATCCTTCACACTTTCGGGTGCCGATGCTGCTGTGGAGGCAATCGGAGACTTATCATCTTTCAGACTTTCGGCTGCGCTTTCAGGTTTCAGACTTGCCGCTACCGACGCTCTTCTAGAAACATCTTTAGAAGGAGCTTCAGGGCTCTCTGGACGTGAGCCCTTCTTAACGGATTCCGCCATTAGCTCCTTTGCTTCATCCACTGGTGTTGAAACTGTTTGGGCACCAGCTACCGTTGCTTTCTCAGCCGGAGTTTTCTTCATTTCGACAAGCTTTTCTTTAACTTCTGGGAAGTCACCTTCGGCCACATCCACGGGACTTGAAGAAGTTGGAAGTTTGGTATCCGCTTTCCTTATTTCTAACTCAAGTGTGAGTTTGGCTAGATCAACGGTAGTTGGAGCTTTGTCCACGGGCGAAGAAACAGTTTCTGCTTCTAATTGATCGGCATCTTCGGGCAAGCTCTCGGCAACAGATTCTGGACGAGAGATTTCCCTGGAAGGGCTGGGTGATTTTTCATCTTTCATACTTTCAGCTTTGGATTCAGGCTTCGAAGTTTCCTTCGATGGAACTGGAGACTTATCATCTTTCGTACTTTCAGCAGCAGACGCAACTGGTGATTTGTCGTCTTTTACGCTTGCTGCGATAGACTCTGGTTTCGAGACGACTGGCGATTTTTCATCTTTGACGCTTTCAGATGCAGAGGCCGACTGGGATACTTCTTTCGAGGCGACTATGGGCCTCCCTTCTTTCATTCTCTCAGCTACAGACTCACGTCGCGACGCGGCCTTTGAAGCAATGGGAGATTTCTCATCTTTGGTACTTTCGGCTGCATACTCTGTCTGAGATACTTTTACGCTGTCAGCTAAAGATTGTCGTCTCGATTCTTCTTTAGACGCAGCTGGGGAGTTCTCATCATTCACGCTAGCTGCAGTGGACTCTGGTTTCGATGCGGCTAGCGACTTTTCATCTTTAGTACTTTCTGCTACAGACGCTGGCTGAGAAACGTCCGTCGAAATGCCTATGGTCTTGTCTTCTTTCACACTATCAGCTACAGACTCACGTCGCGACTCTTCCCTAGGAGCGATTGGAGACTTCTCATCCTTTACGCTTGTAGTAGTGGACTCAGATATTGATGCGACTGGCGACTTTTCATCATTGGTACTTTCTGCTGCAGACTTTGGCAGAGATACCTCCTTCGAATCGGCTATAATTTTCTCGTCCTTCACGCTCTCAGCTATGGACTCACGTCGAGATGCTTCCTTTGAAGCGATTGGTGATTTATCATCTTTCACGCTGGCCGCAGTGGATTCCGGTTCAGATACCACTGGAGATTTATCATCTTTGGTATTTACGGCTACAGACTCTGGCTGAGATACTTTTAAGCTCTCAGCTTCGGACTCACGTCGCGACCCAATGGGAGATTTTTCATCTTTCACGCTTGCCGCAGTGGACTGTGGTTTAGATGCAGCTGTAGATTTTTCATCCTTGGCACTTTCTGCTGCAGACTCCGGCTTAGATGCCTCCTTTGATGCCACTAAGGAGTTTTCGTCTTGTACGCTCTCTGCTACGGACCCACGTCGCGACGCTTCCTTAGAAGCGAATGGGGACTTTTCATCTTTGGTACTTTCTGCAGCAGGCGGTGTCTGAGATATTTCCTTCGAAGCACCTATAGATTGATCTTGCTTTAGGCTCTCAGCTACGGACTCACGTGGCGACGATTCCTCCGAAGCGACTGGAGACTTTTCATCTTTCACGCTCGCCACAGTGGAGTCTGGCTTGGATGCGACAGGTGATTTTTCATCTTTGACGCTCTCTGCCACTGACCCGGACTTCTCGTCTTTTATACTCTCAGCTACAGAAACACGTCTCGAATCTTCCTTCGACGTCATTGGAGATTTTTTGTCCTTTGTGCTTACTGCAGGGGACTCTGGTTTCGATGTGACTGGAGATTTGTCTTCTTTGGTGCTTCCGGCCACAGATTCTGGCCGAGATGCGTCTTTCGAGTGGAGTGGGGACTTTTCATCTTTTACTTCCTCTGCAACTTCTCCTTCAGATGGTTTTCGTGAGCTTTCGTTATAGATGGCTACAGATTTTTCTTCCTCAGGGCTCTCTGGACGCGACATTGTAGTAGCAGCTTCAGCAGATATATCTTTTGCTCCCTCAACTGGTGTTGAAACTGTTTCTGTAATTTTTGTCTCCAAAGTGGGAACCTTTTCAGTTCCGGAAGTTTTGTCTTTTTGCTCTGGGAAGTCAATCTCGGCAACATCTATGGGACTTGATAGTGTTGGAAGTTTGGCATCACGCTTAGCACGTTCCAAATTCATAATAAGTTCAGATGGATCTATCTTCCCTGGAGCTTTGTCGATAGGAAATGAAACGGTCTCATCCACTAATTGATCAGTTTCCCCTTGAATACTTTCCACAGCGGAAGCTGGCCGAGAGGCTGCTTTCGAAGTTTCATCTTTCACACTTTCTGCAACGGACTCTGGTCTTGAGACTTCCTTAGATGCTAGAGGCGACTTTTCGTCCTTAGTGCTTTCAGCTTTCGACCCAGGATGGGAAGATTCTTTGGAGGCTGCTGAGGACTTTTCATCTTTAACACTTTCGGCAGCCGAACCTGGTTTTGAAGCAACAGGGGACTTCTCATCTTTTACGCTTTCTTGCTGTGGTGGTGCTTTCAAAGCAACTGGAGATTTTTCATCTTTAACACTTTCTTTCGTTGAAACCTCCTTAGAAGCTATAGGAAACTTTTCATCTGAAGGTGACTTCTCTTCTTTCGTATATGTTTTATCGGTTTCATCTTTTACACTTACACTCGATTCTCTGCGTGATACATCTTGCGAAGGTGCTGGCGACTTATCATCTTTGAGGCTTTCAGATTGGGAAATATCTACAGACTTCTCATCCAGCACAGTTGAAGCCTTCCGCGATGCGGGTTTGTGCTCCGTTTCTTTGATGTCTTGTGAAGCTTTTCTACTGGCCTGTAAAGATTTTTGCATTTCGACTTCAATCGCTTCTTCAATCGTATCTGGACTTTCTATTGATATTGTATCTTCACGCTCCTTCGCCTTCTTGGACTCCATGCCCGTGCCCTCATGTGCGGGAAGCTCATCTTCAGAAGTCATTTCACTACCTTCCTTTTCTTCTGGTGTGCTTATAGACTTTGTAGGGTCCTTTGCGGATGGTTCTTTATCTACAGGCGATACTTCTTTTTCTGCGGGGGATAAAGACTTTTTATCAGAAGGAGTTGGTACCTTCTCAAGAGGAGAGGCCGGTTTCTCTTTCTCTGAACCTTCATGTTTTTCTTCTGATTGCTCAATTGGTGAACTTGGTTTCTCAGTAGATGGTGGAGTTTTCTCAGACGGAGATGCCGACTTCTCACTAGGGGATGCAGCCTTCTTAGTTGGTGAGGTATCTTCTTCAGTTGTTGGTTTTTTGATCTCTTCATCTTGAACTTCATCTTTTTCTACTGGGGAAGTAGGCTTTTCTGTAGGAGATGTTGGTTTTTCTGTAAGTGAAGAAAGCTTTTCGGCTGTTGAAGGTAGTTTTTCAGCTAAAACGAAATCAAGAGCTAAGTCAGACTTTCCTACTGGGGAAGCTGGCTTTTCGGCAGGTGATGCCGCACCTTCTTTTGCGGTAGGCGAATCAGCTTTTTCTGCTGATTTCTCGCCAGGGGTAGGGGCTTTATCTGTGGGTGAAGTTGGAGATATATGTTCATCTTCTTTCTCTTCGGTCTCTTTTTCTTCCGTCTCCTTCTCTTCTTTGGTGATCTCTTCCTTGTGCGAAATCACTTTACCACTTTCCTGTGTGTCCTTCTCATAAACCCCCATATCGGCTTCTTCATGCACTGGCAAGTCTGCCACCTCATCGGGTGTCTTGACGATATCACGCAAAAGATTCTGTTGTGCGTCGAATGTCATTTTCATCGGTAGCACACGTTCCGCTGTGGCCAAACCCACAATGGCAGGTTCGGCAACCTTCTCAATGGTTATACCAGCGACGGCAGCCGACGGCTCTACTATCTTCACAGCCTCAGCTGCAGTATCAGCAGCCTGTTCTTCTTCTTTGGTCTCTTCCTGCACATATTTCTCTTCGACAGCAAGGTCTTCTTTAATTTCGTCCAACGTTATGCGTTCATCTTCAGGTAGCGTAGGTGCTGTGGTAGCGCCCGACTCAATTGTGGCCGAAAATTTCTCTTCTGGCAGACTTTCTTGTAGATTGCCTGGTATGAGTTCGGGTTGTTCGATAAGTTCATCTTTGGTATCGGAAGTTTTCTTAGCGCTGCTTAACTTCTCTTCAGGTGTGGGTGAGGAGAGTTCTTCGTCTACTTTAGCGCTTTGCTCGTCTGTAGTGCGTGTATATGCAATATCTTTGGCTGTAGTTATGATATCTTGTACCTCTGCTTTGATATCGGTTTTTTCTGCGGTGCTCATTTTGTGCTCTGGTTCTGCAGCTGCTTCCTTTTCTTCAGCTGCAGATTTTCCTTCATCTATTTTGACTGCTTTAACGTCTACCTTTGCCTCTTCAGCGCCTTCAGCACCTGTTGGTTCCTCGCGTTCTTTGCGTTCCTCTGCTTCCGCTTTAGCAATCGCGGCTTCAATCTCTTCTTCAGCGCTCTTTTTGCGCTTCTTCTCCGACTCTTGCGAGTCACGTTGGTGCTTCTGCATTTCCTCCTCCTTAGCCATGCTGCTCTCTTGGTCCACAATTGAGTCTTCTGTATATTGATCGATCTCTTCTTTCTCAATTATCAAATATTCTTCCTCCTCTTCAGCCTCAGTGGTGCTATCTTGCTTGGATATTTCACGCATTTCGGCAGCAAACTGCTTTTGGCGTTTCATTTCATCACGACTGAAGACCGCTTCGATTTCACGCACAACTTCCTGCTCCTCCTTTAGATCGTCAAGTTCTCGTTGTTTTTCGGCATCCAATTCTTGTGAGGTAGCTAATTCTTGCAGTTTCTTTGCCGCCGTTGCCTCGTCCGCAGAAGGTGTGGACACCAGACTAGAGTCTGTGGTGCCACCTTTGTCTAAGCGAGATTTCTTCAGATCCGCTTTCGGTTTAACCGATTTAACGGGACTACCCGGTGCCCGCTTTGTGGGTGAAGCACCGCGTGGACGTCGAGAAATAGGTTTACGCTGCTGCACCGTCTGTGCTTGCGTGCGCGTCTCTTTGCGCTCTGCGGTTGTGGTGCGCGTCATCTCGCGTCGGCTGCTTCCTACTGTGGCGCTGCTAGCGGCAGTGCTAGTAACTTGCCGACTAGCTTGCTGTTTCGACTCGAGCACTTTGCGGTTATTTGCATCCTTAGCACTCTTGGCTGGTGTGCTGCTGGGGCTTGATTTGGTAGCGCGTGTGATAACGCGTGGCTTTACGTCGCGTGGTGCGGTAGTTCTTGGCGCTACTGGCTCCTTACGCGGAGTGGTTGTAGGTGAGGCCTTCTTCTCGGAAGCTTGTCTTATACCTTTGCGTTCCATTGACTTGGGTGGTTTGGTGTCGATGCGTGAGCGCACGACGGGCTTGACTTCAGCACGTGGCTTATCAGGCTTTCCTTTGGTGGACTTGCTGGGTTTGATCACCTCTGCTGCAGGCCCTTCTTGTTTCTGCGGTGCTGCTTGTGGCTGTGGCTTCAAAATGACTACTTCAACCTTCTTTTCGCTTTCAACTTCCTTCTCTTTATTATCATCTTCGGAGCGTGCGCCCAGATCTACTCTGTCCTCTTCCTTGCTTTCCACTTCAATGGATGGCTCGGGGCCTGCCTCATCACCAGTCTCGGCTGCTGGTTCATCAGTGTCTACCGAGTCTTCTTTCTTGCGCATGCCTATCTTTGCCTTCTCATCGGCGACTATTTTCTCAATCTTCGTTTCGTCAACTACCTGCGCTGCAATTGTGGCAGCGGCTTCTTTAGTTTTGTTGTCCTGTTGTATGGCCACCGCAGCTGCGGCGACTGGCGCAAATCGGCCTATCGCCTTGGACGGTGCGCTCAGTGGCTCGATAGGCGCGCCAATCGTGGATTTAAAAGTTTTCCGCGTCGTCACCACAGTTTGTATGGTTGGTGCAATGGATTTGGCTGTGCAGGTAGAGTGCTTCATAAACTCTAGATGTTTAAGTTTCTCCAAACCCTCTTGTATCTTAAAGTCTGGCGTACTGCCTGGGAAGAGTATGCGCGTAATGGTATCGTCGGGATTGGCTGGTTGCCATACGAGCAGCGCGCAAATGGATACCAAATTCTGGAGCGGAAAATTAAATTCGCGCGTATCACGTGCACCGAAGAGACGCTGGTCGCCCGAGTGCCATTTCGACAAGAACTCTTTCACCTCTTTGGAGTCACGCGCTGGGCTAATCACATACATATCCAGCGTGCCATGCCCAACCTTGTGGTATAAATTGATAGGCTCTTGATTTCGATAACAGGTTTGTGGCTTCAAGTCTAGCGACTTTAGATCGGTAACCAAGTTGTGGCCATGTTCGAAGAGATCAATCAATAGCGGATCACGATCCTTGTCGCCATCAGGGCTGGGCAAGCCATCCTTGCGTTCGGGAACATTTCCAAAGAAATGTCCGATTTGTGGATAGACATGAGCGTCACGTTTACGCGCCACTACAGAGCTGATGCCTTGAATGTTGCTATTATTGAGACGTGTCATCAGCACCGCATCCAAGCGGTCTAAATGGCGCACGAAGTCCCAGAAGCATGCTTTGCGGTTGAAGCCGCCATCGACTAGAAAGAGAAAAAAGAAAGAGCGTAAGTCTTAGAGCTAAGAGTCTCTCATAGCCGTCGCACTACTCACCCAACATATTAAAGCCATTGATACCAAAGAGCGCAGCATCACCTTGTCCACCTGGGAAGACGTAGAGCGTAGGATGTGTAAAACGTATATTACCTACAACATCCGAAGTCTCAAGCAGTTCACGCAGTGAAGTCGGTACCAGAAAAGGTGCAAGGTAATCTGTGAATGCGCTATTATATTATCTGTTTTCAAAGCTTAATGATTTCCAAAGTCTCATACTTACCAATAAATGCATTGATACCCTCACTGCCTGTGTTCAAAACATCAATCGGGTTGATGCGTATTTTACACAGTCGTGCCCAACTCTTGTGTGGCAAGCTATGCCAGTAACCAGCATCAGCACAATGTATGTTCATCGTGATAGTATCGGCGTAGGCGCGTATAATACGCTGGACTTCGTGTTCTTGGAATGCCTCCGAAAAGTCGGAGACAGAGAAGGTACCATCCTGTGAATAGATGAAGGAAGATGAGGATTCTTAGGAAGGTTTGGGGAGAAAATGTGCCTCAATATTTCACAATTTTTCTCCACTCACCTGCAATATCCAGGAACCATTGCCTGAGAACGTATAACCAGCGTGTATTATATGACGATGTCGTGTAAAACTACTCAGCAAATTACGCATACACTGTATAAGTGTATTGTACTGAGGGTGAATTAGAACTTCAGTGACTAGATTCTCACTAGCATACTGAATGAGTCGTTCGCCTTAAATGAAAGGAAAATAGGGAAAAAGAGAAAATTAGCCAAGGTGAATTTTGGACTACCAAACTCGCCTATGGCGGTTAAAGGCTATTTTAAGTATGTACACTGATAAAAATAATTGTCCTAAATTGGAGGAAACGTACTACCTAACTTAAAAAAAATAGTTTTCCTATTTTTAAGGAAAAAACGTTGTTTTTAGGCACAAATCTACTTGGTTTAAAAGAACATTTCTACTTGCCATAAGTAAATCAATGTACTCATTTCAGTATTAAAGAAATTTTTACTAGTTTCAAGCAATTTACAAGTTTATTAAATATAAAACTGTCCTTAAGTTCAAAATAAGTAAATATTTCCTTATGCTGAAGACATTTTTTGGCAATATTTAACTTAATTTAAGAGCATATTTTTTTATCTTCGCTGTAGCCGCCAAAAACGTTCTGCCCCATAATTTTCAAGGAATTTACATATTCAGTATAAAACTATCTTAAAAATTCAAAATAAGTCAATATTTCCTTATGTGGAAAGGCAACGTGAGTAAGAGTGGTGTAATTCCATAAACAGAATAAAGGTGTAATTAAACGCTGTCAAGAGTAAGTATACAATAGCTTCATGGTAGACATCTGAGTTTAGCATTCGAAAAGTTGTGAGTTCGATTCTCGTTGAAGGCAATATAAGAACTCTGTAAAATAGTTTTTTTTAAGTTTAAGATTACTTAACTTACATTTAAGTAAAAGTCCTACTTAAAAGTAAATTTAGGTATAACAACTTCTTTCTTTTAAGGCAGTGCGGCCTTGGTGTAATATTGTTCCCTTCATTTACTTGAATTTGTATGGAGGTTTCCTAACTTTTAGGAATTCATTTTTATCAGTGTAAGTAAGAATTGAAATAAATTAGCACGGGTCCCATAAAGTGATGTGATATCAGATCCATCCCATCCAAGTTAATGTATCGGCTTTTTTCCTACAAGTTGGCCGGGCCTACAGTTTTTTGCCGACTCCGAACGGCACTTGCATGTCGTTTTATTCAAATCACTCCACGTCCAACAATATACAATATCACACGATATTACATTATTATAGCTTTATAATCATTTTGGAGTAAAGAGTTTGGGACATATTTGTTGTCCACTTCATTTTATATGATGTGATTTCATGCCAGCTAGGGACTTTTTAGATCAAATCAAAATGCCACAAACAAAACAAAATATTGTATTGGACCCGTGGATGATAGCATTGAAAACATATCACCCCATAGCGTGAGATTATTAAGGTTTGTTTCCCATGTCAAGTCATATGATTTGATATCATGTCTTATCACATCAAATCAAAACATACTGAATAAATTGTTGTTGTTGTCCAGCTCATATCATTATTCCAGTTCAAATTAAATTAAAAACACGAATTAGAATCGTATCACTCATGACGTGATATTATACAGATTTGTTTTTCAGGGGATGCATATGATGTGATATTAAGTCTTATGAAATCAAAACATTTTAAATTTAATAAAAAATTGTAAGATCATAGCAATCTATCGATTGTACCCATATCAACCTCAATTTCATCATATAAGTTTATATGCTATAATACTATATCAGGCCAATCTAAATCATGTCACCTTACGACATCATATCGTTAGATCTGTATGCTTTAGTGCTAGATATTATGACATCTTTCGATGTCACTTGAAACTAGTTCTCAGCAGGCAGTCCAAATCATATTAACGCCATAATTAAACAAGTAAGGAAAGCTGTCTTCGGCTGTGCCGAAGGCTATATACCTTTCATGAATAAGCGTCACGATTTTCACTGTTCGATCCCCAGTACAGCCTGTTTCAATTTAACTATATTTACTATACACATTACACATCTTTGTTATAATTTAAAAAAAACTTACAAAATAATAGGATCCGAGTTATCGGAACAATCGATTGTATGGAGGCTATATATTATACGTGTTCAATTGTACTGACTTACACTATACACATTACATATGTAGAAAGTACTAAAGGTGAAATATTTTACGTTCCTAACTTTTTAAATGCGGAAGTATTGGCCAAAAAACCTTATATCGGAACAACCGGTTGTATGGGGCTAAATATATGTTATATTTACCCGATCTTCTTGATTTTCCTCTACACACTACATAAATTGAAAGTACTCAAGCTGCAAAATTTTATGTTCCTAACTTTTTAATTGCAGAAGTTTTGGCCAAAAAAACCTTATATCTGAACAATCGGTTGTATGGGGGCTATATGTTACATTTGCCCGATCTTGTTGATTTTCACTATATACACTACATAAATAGAAAGTACTCGAGATGCAAAATTTTACGTTCCTAACTTTTTAATTGCAGAAGTTTTGGCCAAAAAACCTTATATCTGAACAATCGGTTGTATGGGGCTATATGTTACATTTGCCCGATCTTGTTGATTTTCACTATATACACTACATAAATAGAAAGTACTCGAGTTGCAAAATTTTACTTTCCTAACTTTTTAATTGCAGAAGTTTTGGCCAAAAAACCTTATATCTGAACAATCGGTTGTATGGGGGCTATATGTTACATTTGCCCGATCTGGTTGATTTTCACTATATACACCACATAAATAGAAAGTACTCGAGTTGCAAAATTTTACGTTCCTAACTTTTTAATTGCAGAAGTTTTGGCCAAAAAACCTTATATCTGAACAATCGGTTGTATGGGGGCTATATGTTACATTTGCCCGATCTTGTTGATTTTCACTATATACACTACATAAATAGAAAGTACTCGAGTTGCAAAATTTTACGTTCCTAACTTTTTAATTGCAGAAGTTTTGGCCAAAAAACCTTATATCTGAACAATCGGTTGTATGGGGGCTATATGTTACATTTGCCCGATCTGGTTGATTTTCACTATATACACTACATAAATAGAAAGTACTCGAGTTGCAAAATTTTACGTTTCTAACTTTATAATTGCAGAAGTTTTGGCCAAAAAACCTTATATCTGAACAATCGGTTGTATGGGGGCTATATGTTATACTGGTCCGATCTTGTCAGTTCCGACAAATGATTCCTATATTACAAAATGGTGGCCACATACAAAATTTCAGCCAGATATCTCAAAAATTGAGGGACTAGTTTGCGTTCAAACAGACAGACGGACAGACGGACAGACGGACAGACGGACATGGCTAAATCAACTCATCTCGTCATCCTGATCATTTCGGTATACTTACTGATGGGTCTATCTCTTCTTCTTCTCATATTTACAAACATCGGACCAAAGTTATAATACCATTTCATGTTCATGAAAGGTATAAAAAACATTAAAATCACATCACACATTATAAGATAAGATAGTGAAATTTCGTTTTTCACATCATCGACTACATCATATCAAGATAATCCAAATCATATCCAGTCCATAACAAAAAAAATGTAAACTTACAGCACACATCATCAGATCAGATAGAATTCGCGCATTCTATTTTTTTTTTTGCTCAGACCATGTCATATCACATTACATAATTTCATCAGACAATTCTAAATCATGTTACTATATGACATCATATCCTTGGGGCGTATTCATAGTCCAAAGTTTCTGCGTGCTTTAGTACTAGTTTTTTAGTCTCATTTCATCAAGGTATATCACATCAACTACAAATTTAAAAAAAAAAAAAGAAAAAACATACCATATAGAACCGTTTTGGGGGGCCGATTATTCTTTATTTGCTTAGACCACGTCATATCACATCACCTATATATGTATACATTTAAATGTTTGGTGTACGTGCATAGCAGAACCAAATTTAGCACACCATTAAATGTTTAATAAAGATCATATTTCAGCTGCTTGTGCGTGTATCAGGTGAGTGATTAATTATTTAGACGCTTGTGGAAATTAGTTCAAAAAGTAATTTGAAACATTATTACTTTAGGTGTGGAATAACCTTATGTTGAGTTATGTGTACATTGCACATAATTTATTAAAAAAGTGAGAGCAAATGTGAAAATGATTGCATGGAAAAGTTCGGTGAAGGGAAGGAGCTTTCCATTTCATAGGGGATATCTGTCTTTCTCTTTTTGCAATCACCGAGCCTCTATTGAGATATAAAATTATTGTATTGAAAATTATGCCTAAAGTTGGTACACTCTAATGGTACACTCTAATAATAAATGGTGGGCGGAGCTGACCTTGATATATGTATGAAGAACAAATATTTTTGAAGCATAGTTTCAGACGTTGTCCTTTGCAACACTGCAAACGACTGAATAGAACCCTGATAAAATATGACTAGGTTTTTATGGACAATTTTTAGCGAAACTGTTAATTTCGAAGGATCATATTTCATGCAAAATTTTTTAGTAATTTTTAAAATAATGACATACAATTTTTCAACAACTCGATTTCCTTATCTAAATAAAAACTGTCACAATCTCAGCATTTCATTCACTTATGAACTCCCACTGGCTGTCAACAGCTCAACGCCGTAAAGCTGCTCTTTTAACAAACTTTTTATTTCGACACACCATAAACTTCATTGCTTAACAGTTTTTCGCCGTTGTCGGTCAACTGCTTCGTTCTTCATAAATCATGTAAAAGCTTTAAAACCCCGTTACAAGCTCAATAAATATTTTAATTACATCAGCACCTGAGGATGTGAACTCAAGGCTATGGCATTGAAAATAATTTTATACATTAGAGAATGTCACAGCCATAGACTCCCGCACACACACACACACACACACACACACACAAAATGGACATTCAACAACTCATGCGTTTTTCGTTGTTTGCTAGTTTTTTAGTTGAAAGTGAAATTTGAATGATTTACACTACCCGACAAAAAAAATTCTCCAAGAATGAAAGTACATTTTCTAAATGTAAAATGTTCTCCTGATTCCGAATATCATATCCACTTTTCTGTGGCAGATCTAGTTTCCGAGATAACGATGAAAATATGAAAATTCCCCATTTTGCAAAACACTACTTCATTTACGTACGAAAAAAATTGGTATTTTTAATTTTTTCGCTTTAAACTGTTGAATTCATCATACTAATTCCCATAAATATTTTTCGCCATCATCTCCATAAGTATCTTCAGTAGTTTGGCCACTATGTCAAAAAAATAATGCAAACAATTTTGAAAAAAAAAAAAAACATTTTTTTTACAAATTTTGAGATTTATCCACTTAGGTTAGGTTAGGTTCAAGTGGCTGCCGTAGAGGCACACCTAGACCAGTATTAAAAGGCCCGTTGTGATACCACCAACACTAGGAAAGTCAGTTCCGGGACCATGCCATATGGAAAATCCCGGTATTAACGGAATTCTCCACATAGCAGAATCCCGGGACTGACCCTCCTATACCGACACCGTTACTCCTCCTCGAACCATTTAGATGACTTGATGAAGGCCATCAGGTCCTTTATGTCCAACTCCGTGACCTGGCGTAGGCTGACCAGGAAGGGAACTCCCAAAAAGCGCATTCTCGCGCCACTTAAAGCCGGGCAGTTGCAGATGAGGTGCTCCACCGTTTCCTCCTCCTCATCATCCTTACAACTCCTACAGCATCGTCGGTAGGGCACACTGAAAAAAAAATATACAAGAAACGGCCGTCAAATTAACAGTAAACTCTGTCATTTTTCGTCCAACAGTGGGTAATATCAATTTTGAAAGTGACCCCCTATCATTCTTCGAATATACTATCATATTGAGATGAATCACTGTAAATTTGAAAGTGGATACTATCATATTGACATGAATTACTGTAAATTTGAAAGTGGACTCATATCATTAATTGATATTTTTCAAAAATGACATGTTTTTACTGCCAATTTTACAGTAAATACTGTAATATTTACAGTATTGTCATAATCGATTTGAAAGTGGTTTTGATATGTTACTTTCAATGTGCACTTTCAAACTTTTTATTTCAGTGCACACCAAGTCTTTCTGCGTGCCTACCAATGAGGCAGTGCCCAGTTAATACGCCTATTAATATGGAGATTTCTCTTCTCCTTAGGGCATAAATTTGTCTTGATCTTTTATGTTCCCATTTCGGCCAGGTTTCTTTGGATATCCGGCATCCTGGAGATTGCAGCCATCTTTCGTTGGCTTGGCGGAGTGTGTATTCCTTCAGCATAAGCTTGCATGTGGCAAACGGCATACCTCAGCGCTCTTTATCGCGAAGAACCTGCTTGGTCGTGCCCTGCCTCGCAAGTTCGTCTGCCCTACAATTTCCCTCAATGTCCCTATGCCCCGGGACCCATGTGAGGTTAACGCGATTCTGTTGGGCCATCTCTTGTAGAGATCGACGACAGCTGAGCGTCAGTTCAGAGTTGAATGAGTAAGAGCCAAGGGATTTGATGGCCGCCTGGCTGTCGCTGAATATAAAAATTTCCTGTCTGATAGTGTGTTGGCCTATCCAAGCCGCGGCGTCCATGATTGCTGATACTTCAGCCTGGAAGACACTGCAGTGATCAGGTAGTCTGAAGGAGAGCTCAAGGTTCAGATCCTTTGAATAAACCCCTCCCCCAACTCTGCCGTCTAACTTCGAGCCATCAGTATAAATGGAAGTGCCGCCATGGGACTTCGATCCGTGCTCTCCCATTCTTCCCTGCTGGGAATGTTGATTTTAAAACCGCTATCTCCGACTGTTGTGGTCGCACAACGATCTGTGCTCAGCGGAAGAAAGCTATAGGATCCCAAAATACAGGCGTGTCCAGTAGTGCTTGCGCCCCAGCCGGACGTTTCCCTTAGACGCAGAGCCGATGCTGCTGCTACTCGGTGCCCTTCCAGATCGAGTGGCAAAATGCCAAGAATGGCCTGGAGTGCTTCATTGGGCGTTGTTCTTAACGCACCGCTTATACAGATCATGCAAATTCTGTGTACTTTACCTAGCAGATTAAGGTTTGTTGCCTTGCTCAGCGCAGGCCACCATACCACAACTCCATAGAGCATGATTGGTCGAATGATTGCAGTGTAGATCCATTTGCATATTTTGGGGCTAAGCCCCCATTTCTTTCCAATGGCTCTTTTGCACGTGTAGAGTGCAATACACGCTTTCTTCTGGCGCTGAAGTACATTCTCCTTCCAGGTTAGTTTCCTATCCAGAACTGTGCCCAAGAACTTGGCTTTGTCAGCCAAGTTCAGGTGCACGTTATTCAGTTTTGGTAGTATTAGCGGTGGTATCTTATAGCGGTTGGTGAAAAGGACCAGTTCCACTTTTCCCGGGTTGATGCTCAGTCCGCAGCGCGAGCACCATGAGGAAACCTCTCTCAGTGCTACTTGCATCAAGTCGCACAGGGTTTGTGGGAATTTGCCCCTGTATACTATAGCTAAGTCATCTGCATATGCCACTACCTTCCCGCCCGCCCAGCTTGTGTCTCGCAGCATCGAGTTGACAGTGAGGTTCCATAGAAGCGGGGAGAGAACACCACCCTGAGGCGTTCCCCTTGTGACATAGCGTGATAAGTCAACCGAGCCCAGTGATTTAACCACTTAAAAATCCAAAATAGTCTATGGACGAAAAAAAGTTAGCAATCCAATGTTGTAGGAAATAAAATTACGAAAATTTAATGCATACCAGTACAACATTGTGATGTGCGCTTGACTTTATAACCCACGTTTTATTGAAAATTTCCATATTCTCGACATTTGATAGATGATTTCTATATAGAGTTTTTTACTGATTCTGAATATGTTATCATTTTGTTTAAAACTGAAAAATGAGAAAAGGTCTATTTTATTCTTGGAGACTAAAGTTGATCAAAATTTGTTGAGTAGTGTTATTAGCACCATAGAATTGTCAATTTAAGAATTTATGGACCATTAAAGAGCGTGAGACAGGTGGAGTTGAAACGAGCAATAGAAAAAAAATTGTGGCAAAAGTACAAGCAACAGTGAAAAAAATAAAACAAATAAAAAAGAAAATAAAAAAAATTATAATATAAAACAAAATAAAGTACAATAAAATAAAATAAAATGAAAAATAAAAAAAAATAAAATGAAAAAAAAAAATAAAAAGATAAAATAAAATAAAACAAAAAAAATAAAAAAAAAATGATATAAAAAAATTAACCCTTTCGAAACTTCTTTTTTGTTTTTGACTTAAAAATACGTTTTTGCGTTTTCCTACTCTTTAAGTCATCGTAATGAACAATTAAAAAGAAACTTTCAAAATTTTTTTTTCTAAAGTGGTTTTTGAGCACCATGTCATATGGCATGAAATTTACTTAACGGAAATATACAAATAATGCCGCATTCACATAAAATGTGAATTAAAAAAAATAAATTTTTTATATTTGTTATCAAAGTCATTTTTGAGATCCGATAACCCCTGCGGGTAAGGGGTTTAGCATATACCCGGGGAAGGTATGCCTCTCGTAATAGGCGACTACAATAAACAAAAGGTAATGACGTGCGACTTGATGGATGATGTGCGAATTTAATGCCCCTCATCTCCTTTTACCAACCTTGTTCTTCGTTAGACAAGGAGGGATAAAATTACCTAGTAGTTTCCACTGGCCATACCAAATCGTTCCCGCGACAGTCGCGCAAGTACCGCAAGCTGCAAGTACCGGAGCATACCGATTTCATAACCGGCTAAAAACTGCCACTATCGACAATACACCCCAAAATTTATGGGAGGGTTTTGTTCGTTACAGCAACAAAAACAACAGATTAAGTCCAAGTCTTCCAAATTAACTAAGATATTCTCCTTATCTTTGTTTAGCTTCTAAGACATGTCAATTACACACCAAGGCATGGATTCCCGAAGCTTTTTGACAATCCCGGGATTTCAGGATTTTATAATGGCAATCCCAGGGTCCTGGGACTTTCCGGGATTATCCCAGATACCGTCAAAAAGGTCAGGAAAGTTATCCAAAAACGCGTTTTGACCTATAATGCATAATTCGAAAGCGAAGCCCGATATTTTCTACCAAGAGATATTTCGACCCAGAAAGGTGCTCTGTACTTAATACAATGGATCACACTCCAATTCTGGAATCGGACAAGGTAAAACTATTGGATTTTTTCCAAAAACTTTACTCAGAAACAAAAACTTTTACTTGCGATTTCTGATTATTGAAATTGAAGTCAGGTCAAGAAGAAGTTGATACCTCTCTCAAGAGTAGTTGGTATCTCTCCCGTCCTTTTTAGACGTGTTTCAGCAGTTTCGTGGGACTATATTAATTAAAATCCCGGTATTTCAACAAATATGGTACGGGAGGCCTGGAATTCGAGATCGGGATTCCCCGGTCTCGATGCCTTATTACATTCATTTTAAATCAAGTCAAAAGCTACGTAAGAAAGGTCTGCCGACTGCGGCGTTTATCAAATGAATGCGATATTGTGGTCTATCAGCTATTACGGCGGAGCTACCGACCGAGGTAAAGCTATCCCTGCGTGTAAGGGGTTTGAAATATGTCCAAGGTAGTTATGCCGGTCGTAAGAGGTGCCTAAAATTCACTTGGACCCCGGCTACGAAATCGTTCCAAGTTAGCCGGGCTAGTACCACAAGGTGCTATTCACCGGAACGTACAGGATCCATATCCGGAAAAGCACTGTCAACATCAGTACAACTCTGTCTGGTCTGTCAAGTAACTTTTTATAAGTTGATCTTCCGACTAGACAGGGCGAAGTACTGCCACAACAACAACGACGGAGGAAAAGATAATGGTTTTATCAAAATTAGGGATGGATTTCGATGAAGTCGATGCAACCTCTATCAACTCTTCCGAATTATTTCCGACTGGAGCTCCACCGAAATAGCTGATCGACCTTATTGTTAGAGAAATTATAAAGAATTAATGCAGACTTTATTTCATCAAATACATTTTTTTATTTCCGTTGGGTAAAATCTATGCCGTATGGCATGGTATGAAATGAAAAAAATCGTAGAACCTTACTCAACTGTCCTATGGTCTTAATTTTTTTAATCCTATTTAGGACATTTATTTTTTATTAAACTGAATTCAAAAAGTTAAAAAAACGAAAGTTTTTTTATTGTTAAATTATTAAAATTATGAAGTAACTTTTTCTTGTAAAAAAACGAAATCGATAGAGACACTTGAGTTTTTAATTAAAGCAATTTACTGGATCCAGCCCTCAAAAATTTTAAAGCCTCAAAGAAAAATACAAAACTAAAAAAAATGTCAATTCCTTAATTTAATGTCACAAAACAGCCATTGAAATGCGACTATGCCATATGGCATAGAATATCCGAAGGGGTTAAATAAAAAAATTGAAATAAAATGAGGCAAAATAAAATAAAAACTAATAAAAGTAAAATAAGATAAAATAACTTGAAAAAAAAAAAAAAATAAAAAAAAAAAAATATAATGTAATATATTAAAATAAAATAAAATAAAATAAAATAAATTAAATAAGGGAAAATGTGCGAAACGTCGGGCTGTACGATGGAATAAAGATGTTTTATTTGCACTAGTTGCTTAGCTTACAACATATAAGTCATTCAATCAAATAAAGTTAAGTTATATTCAAATTAATCCCCCTGTAACCTACAATTTGTCATAGTACTTTATTGCTTTATCCCAAACTAATTAATCCGAAACTCGCAACAAACACTTGCCCTCCCACATTCAAACTGACATAAATATTTAAACTTTTTGTGGTCTTAATTTTGTGTTTGTTATGCAAACTATTAACCAGGAGCTCTGGTCCACACTTTTCAGGTACATAAGTGCAAATCCCTCTGGTACACACAAAATTACATTATTTGACAGGATATCAATGACTATACGAATACGTTTAATTTGCTAAAACAAACCAACAAATACACACTCTCAGTGCTATTCATAGGTGAATAATAAAATTGCGTAGAACAAGTTGCCTCTGGGCTAGCAACACAAACTGAACAGCTAGTCGCATGCATCGGAATCATTCATACGCAACCCAAATGGGGTTGTGAGTTGTTTGCTCACTTGTGGCACATTTGGTGCTGGATATTGGGGGGTGGATAGCTAGGGCGTGTGGATAGTTATGTAAATATATGGAAAATTTTTGATACTCAGTATCAGTGTTGCCACTTTTGAAATTTTTTTCCTACCAACAGCCAACTGAAAACCTACCAAAATGACCTTCATCCTACCAATAATTTTATCACAGTATCAATATTTTTCTCATGAAAAAATCATAGTTATATCAACAGACCTCTACTCTTAATACCAAAAACTGTTGAATTGACGGAAATCTGGTCAAGTAATGTAGATTTACAGTGAATCCAACAGATTTAACAATCATTTAACAGCGAAGACACTCTCACAACAGACTTCTGCAGTTAATCCAACAAAAAAATTATATTGACTTAACCGAGAATCGAACTCGGAATATTTAAAACAACAAAATTTTCTGTTAAAACAACAGCTAAAACTGTTCACGAACGAACAGCATCTGTTGTTTCAACAGATATATCGTTTGGATGGTTTTTGAATGTGAAATCTGTTGTTTTAACCTGTAATCCAGTTCGTTCTACTGTATTTTTTCTCTGGGTGTATACGACGGTGCTTCCTATTGGGAATAATTCGGGAGAGTCGATAGATATTTCATCGAATTTTTCGAACTTTGGTAGGGAATTTCGATATAGTCGTTGAAATATCAATCGACTCTTCCTAATTATCACCAACGGGAAGCTCCGTCGGAATAGCTGATATACCCAAGAAATTCCAGATCAAAATTGATGATACATCCTTGCTATGAAAACCCCTTCTTCCTAGCTCACAAGAGTGAGACTTGACCTTGAAGAATTAGACTTTGCAGCAAGACAGTGATGTTACTTGAACGGAAGTGAAACCTACCAAAATTCAAATCGTCCTATCATCCTACCAAGAGGAAAAAACCTAACAGTTTTGGTAGGAAAACCAACATATCACATCCCTGCTCAGTATTGAAGCTGATATGGTTGATGTAACCGTAAGCATCGCTCCCTCATATTCCCCTTCGATATGCGCCTGTTGTTCCTAGTATGGGTATTTGTTTCCTTTAGCACCCAACTGCTAAAAAAATTGCTAAAATTATGGGAGAGGGCTCAAAAAACGTGTTTTGTCGTCAGGATCACGAATACGGAAGCGCTTTTTTAATTTTTTGTTTCTGTCGAAAATAATGGTAAAAAACCAATAAAATTAGCCGGGTCCGATTCTAAAATTGGGGCGGGATCCATGGTATTTATGTGCAAAACACCTTTCTGAGTTGGAGGCCTTCGGTCGTGCTTATAAAAAATAACCCTGGACTACGCCATGCCAAGTCCGTTAGTAATGGTAGTATACCCGTGGCTACCGCCACGGCGTACACTTTTTTTTGCCCGTTTTTAGGGACAGCCCAATGAAATTTTAGCAGTTGGGTGCTAAAGGAAACAAATACCCTAGTTTGGTTTACTTGTTTGCACCATACCTTGTGACATCAGGTCACCCACATATGTACATCCAACCAAATGGTTCCGCTGATCTCTGCTGATTGGTGTTTAGTTCACCTAGGGCTTGTTGTATTTTGGTTAGCTCAGTTCATAGGTAGGTAAATGTGATTTTGTGTCCCTTGGTGTGCGTTAGAAATGCCTGACATAATCTCATATCAGAATTGGTTAATTTGCAACTGCTGCTGGCTAAAAACTTTAATCAGCTCTTTGGTTGTTGTGGTGTAAATTTACAACAAAGTTTTCATAGGAATTATCATTAAACTTTAATGATTAAAGTTAACTGGGGTTACATGCAATTTGCGAATGTAAGCGATGCGCAAAAATATGACACCTTTCATATTGCGCTGATGTAAAGACGACAGTTCGGATTATAAAATAAAATAAAACAAAATAATATAAAAAAAACCAAGAAGAGCAAAAAAATTAAGCAAAATTGAAAAATATCAAAATTAAGATACGTAAAATAAGATGAAACTAAAAACAGTAACAAAATAAATAAGAAAGTTAAAATTATTTTACATAAAATAAAATAATATAATTAAAATAAACGAAAAAAATGAAATAAAAATAAATAAAATAAAATAAAAAAAAATTAAATAATTTGAAAAAATATAAAAAAAATAAAAAAATATAAAAAAATAAAAAAAAACATAAAATAACATAAAAAATAAGAATAAAATGAAATAGAGTAAAATAAAATAAATTTAAAAAAATTATAAAAAAATTTAACTAAATGAAAAAAATTAAATATAATAAATTAATTAATATATTTAATACTGAAACTTAAAAAAAGCTAATGAATAATCGCTGCAGTCTTTTCAAAGTATTCCACTTTATCGACCACTTACAAAAAAATGCTTATTTTTCGGCGCACGATTTTTAAAATAAATTGGATCTCTATTTATGGCGTATGCAGATGTGAGAAGTGTGACGCCGTAAGCTACATTTCTCCAGATCCATCGTTTGGGGCAGAAAGCTGCGTAGAAAGGGCCTCGATGTCCAGGAACGCAGTCAGGTAAATGTATCCCCTCCAGAGATGTCTCCACCTCATTTAAAGCAGTCGAGGTTGAATTGACCTCCTTTAGGCTAATATGGGACTACTGTTGTGAGGACAGATTTGTTGGGATACAGCTTCAAGCAAAAGAACTATTTCCTGTAACAGCTGGGTGAAATGGTAATTGTTGTAAAGCGCCTAAATATAGACTATCGCAAAACATATTCAGACAGTTTCTTTGGTGAATCATTCAGTATCGATATCAAGCAGAAATTTTACTTGAACCTAATTTGGAAACAAAATTAAATAAATGTATAGCGCCTAAATGTAGACTATGACTAGAAGGATTTGCAAATTAGCTGAGAGTGAGCTAAGTAGATTATTGAGCAAGAAGGGCTGCAAGCACACAAGTGCTGCAGTGTGCGCATATAAAGCATATAAAATAAAATAAAAGGCGCCTAAAATTATATTTACTTTAAAAATGTAAGCATGAAAACCATCAATTTAAAAGCTTTTAAAGCACATAAAAAGTGTTTATGCTTGGAAAATCTAATAAACACTTTACTCAACGAGCTCTGTGGTCGGCACGTGGCAGTACTTAACCCTGTTGTAAGCGTTATTAAAATTAATTATAGAATGGGTTAATAAAATTGTGAGTTTGGCATTGGAGTAAAGGCCTACATTGTTCATTGCTACAAACACTTTTATATCTGTGTAAATTCATTTATTTCTTGGAGCAGCGCTTTCAATTATGAATACGTATTACAGCGCCGCCTGTGCTTCAAAGTAATTGCACGCGCAGCTCTATAAATTTAAATATTTGATATGTACTTAGGACACTTTTTGTATACTTTAGGAAGCTAAAGATAACTACCACTACTTCCCATTCTAGTTTGGCTTCATAGTATAAAAAATTTACTGTTTTCAAAGTTACGCTGCATGCGGGCGCACACTTGACCAATGTTGCCGTCTTACCACAAATTGATAGTGTAGCACATTTAAAACTTTCAAAGCTCTGGTGTGTTTTAAAAGGCGGTCGTGCAGTTAACTTCAAAGCGCTTGAATTCACCCAGCTTCCTGAACACTTTCTTGACACTATCTTATACTCATCTTATCTACATTTCTCTTCTTTATCTTTTCGTTAGAATCTTCCATTTTCTTTAAGTTCTTCAGAAATTCCTGCATTTGCTTGCTGCTTGTCCCTCAAGTGGTTGCGCTGTTGTGAGAAGTTTCAATTGGAATGGTTTTTAAAATTTTCATTTGCAACAATTTGAAGTGTTGTCCACTTTACTGCATTGTGCCTTTAAGTGTTCAAGTTTACCGCATGTGTTTTGGTACTGTCTTTGCGGTGGCGGCAGATAAGTTGTATGGCGGAGTTGGACATTTGTGGCTGAATCATTTATTAATATGCGGTAGAAGTTATTATTGTTGCAGCTGATGCTAGAATTGTTGCAGTTGTCCTGAAAGTGCTTCTGCTAGTAAGCGGAGTTGCCTACTTTGTAGTGGGATTCAAACACTTCTTATGTGTTGTGTCTGAAAAAGAGTTCACTACTGTACGCCTAGCTCCATATTCTCCGCTTCAGGTCTCTTTGAAGTTGGCAGTGTTTGTCAAGCAGAGGGTTAGTTTAAGTTTTTTGTTTTATTTTATTTTATATATTTTATTTTGTTTAATTTCATTTTAGTTTATTTCATTTCATATTTTTATACCTTTCATGAACATGAATGGTATTATAACTTTGGTCCGATGTTTGTAAATATGAGAAGAAGAAGAGATAGACCCATCAATAAGTATACCGAAATGATCAGGATGACGAGATGAGTTGATTTAGCCATGTCCGTCTGTCCGTCTGTCCGTCTGTCCGTCTGTCTGTCTGTCTGTCTGTCTGTCTGTCTGTCTGTTTGAACGCAAACTAGTCCCTCAGTTTTTGAGATATTTGACTGAAATTTGGTGTGCGGCCACCATTTTCCAATATAGGAATCATTTGTCGGAACCAGCAAGATCGGACCAATATAACATATAGCTCCCATACAACCGATTATTCCGATAAACGGATTTTGGGCTATAACTCCTGTAATTAAACACGAAGGAACGTGAAATTTTATAAGTGTTGCTATTTTTATATGTGAAATATCGATGATGAAAATCATAGAGATGGGATAAATATTTCACATAGCTCCCATACAATCGATTATTCCGATAAACGGATTTTGGGCTATAACTCCTGTAATTAAACACGTAGGAACGTGAAATTTTGTAAGTATTGCTCTTTTTATATGTGAAATATCGATGTTGAAACTCATAGAGATGGGATAAATATTTCACATAGCTCCCATACAATCGATTATTCCGATAAACGGATTTTGGGCTATAACTCCTGTAATTAAACACGTAGGAACGTGAAATTTTGGACGTACTGCTATTTTTATATGTGAAATATCGATGTTGAAAATCATCGAGATTGGATAAATATTTCACATAGCCCCCATACAATCGATTGTTCCGATAAACGGATTTTGGTAGATAACTCCTGTAATTAATTAGGTAGGAACGTGAAATTTTGGAAGTATTGCTATTTTTATATGCGAAATATCGATGTTGAAAATCATTGAGATGGCATAAATATTTCAAATAGCTCCCATACAATCGATTATTCCGATAAGCGGATTTTGGGCTATAAGTCCTGTAATTAAACACATAGGAACGTGAAATTTTGGAAGCATCGCTATTTTTATATGTAAAATATCGATGTTGAAAATCATTGAAATGGGATAAATATTTCACATAGCCCCCATACAATCGATTGTTCCGATAAACGGATTTTGGTAGATAACTCCTGTAATTATATCGGTAGGAACGTGAAATTTCGTAAATGTTGCTATTTTAGAATGTGGAATGTCGATGTTAAAAATCAATGAGACCAATATAACACATCGTCCCCATATAATCGATAGCTCCGATAATTTCGGTATGAGCTAAAGTTAAATTCACACAGGCTGTACTGGGGATCAAACAGTGAAAATCGTGACGCTTATTCATGAAAGGTATTTAGCCTTCGGCACAGCCGAAGACAGCTTTCCTTACTTGTTTTAATTTAATTTTATTTAATTTTATTATTTTTAAATATTATTTTATTTTATTAAATTTTTTTATTTTATTTTATTTTATCTTATTTTATTTTTTTAGTTTAATTTAATTTAATTTTATATTATTATGTTTTATTTCACTTCCCTTGCATACCACATAATCTGATCAAGAAGGTTTTGATGAAGGACATTTCGAATATACTAGAGGTTGCCCAGTGGTTGAAATTCAACCAAAAAACCTTTATTTAATTTACTTCGTTTTTTGAAGTCCCTTTCCTTAGATTTAAATATTTTTTCCTTTCATAATCTATATTTTTACATTCCTTAAATTTCTTTTCCTTTTCTTTCCTTTCTTTTCCTTTCCTTTCCTTTCCTTTCTTTTCCATTCCATTCTTTTCTTTTCCTTTTCTTTCCTTCCTTTGCTTTTCCTTTCTTTTCCTATCCTTTGCTTTTATTCCCTATAATTTCTTTTCATTTATTTTCTTTTTCTTTCTTCCATATAATTTTTTCAGAAAATGGCAATCGTTTTATTATTCTATTCTTCATACCCTTTCATTCATTTCATTTACATTCGAATACAGAAATAAGCACAAATCTAATTTTTCATCAATATGAAAGTGGTCATAAAAGGCGAGCAAATGTATGGTTGTATATGTGTGTTAAAAAATATTTGTGTGAAATTTTACAAATTTTCGCATGATAATATCTTAGCAAAATGCATACATATTTACTTATATAAAAATTCTAAAAGATGTGCTCCTTTAATGTGTGGGAAGAAAATATGGCTTGGTTGGAATGACGAACAAATTTATTGCATAACATATTTTTCGCAAGTGTGTGTTCGACTAGCGCATTTGCGTGTTTGTGGGTCAGGCAAAGGAGCTCAATATACTGATGCTTCAACACCAACCAACATACATGTATGCCTTGATATGGTATACCAATCATGTTTTATTCTTGAACTCAAAGTTGAAAGTAAGCGTCACAAATTACATGCAGACAATGAGCCACAATGGCGTAGCTCATTTGCGCTGGAAATAAATCCAATAAATAGCACTCATTCACATTCACGTATGCACAATACACTTCTACTCCTTTATTTGCGCTCGAGTCACATAAATATCCATTACTTATGGCAGTCGCCTGTACAAAGTATGGCAAAAGAAAATAATATCCTTCGCTACTTTACATAAATTTGCATAAAGGTACGGGTTATATGTATGTATGTGTGTATAAGTCTATGCGGTAATATGAATCCAACTCTTTGAAGACATTCAATATTTGTTGTTGGTAACATGCATTCATGTTTTTATTCACACACGTAACCCTTTGTAGTGTATTGTCGCTAAAATCCTTTGTTACACCAAGAAGTATGCAATATATTTTTGCTTCACCATATGAGCTGCAGGCAGCGTTACCAGATTGTTTCGATGATATTTACAAATCTAATAATTTTGAAGAAAACGTTTTTATTTAATTCAATTTTATTTCTATTTGTTTTGCTTAATTTTTTTTTATTTTATTATTAGAGTTCGGAAAATAGGTAAAAATCAAAGGCATAAAATTATGCTAACATAATTGCCATAGTTTACCCAATTTTTATACCTTTCATGAACATGAATGGTATTATAACTTTGGTCCGATGTTTGTAAATATGAGAAGAAGAAGAGATAGACCCATCAATAAGTATACCGAAATGATCAGGATGACGAGATGAGTTGATTTAGCCATGTCCGTCTGTCCGTCTGTCCGTCTGTCTGTCTGTCTGTCTGTCTGTCTGTCTGTTTGAACGCAAACTAGTCCCTCAGTTTTTGAGATATTTGACTGAAATTTGGTGTGCGGCCACCATTTTCCAATATAGGAATCATTTGTCGGAACCAGCAAGATCGGACCAATATAACATATAGCTCCCATACAACCGATTATTCCGATAAACGGATTTTGGGCTATAACTCCTGTAATTAAACACGAAGGAACGTGAAATTTTATAAGTGTTGCTATTTTTATATGTGAAATAGCGATGATGAAAATCATAGAGATGGGATAAATATTTCACATAGCTCCCATACAATCGATTATTCCGATAAACGGATTTTGGGCTATAACTCCTGTAATTAAACACGTAGGAACGTGAAATTTTGTAAGTATTGCTCTTTTTATATGTGAAATATCGATGTTGAAACTCATAGAGATGGGATAAATATTTCACATAGCTCCCATACAATCGATTATTCCGATAAACGGATTTTGGGCTATAACTCCTGTAATTAAACACGTAGGAACGTGAAATTTTGGACGTACTGCTATTTTTATATGTGAAATATCGATGTTGAAAATCATTGAAATGGGATAAATATTTCACATAGCTCCCATACAATCGATTATTCCGATAAACGGATTTTGGGCTATAACTCCTGTAATTAAACACGTAGGAACGTGAAATTTTGTAAGTATTGCTCTTTTTATATGTGAAATATCGATGTTGAAAATCATTGAAATGGGATAAATATTTCATATAGCCCCCATACAATCGATTGTTCCGATAAACGGATTTTGGTAGATAACTCCTGTAATTAATTAGGTAGGAACGTGAAATTTTGGAAGTATTGCTATTTTTATATGCGAAATATCGATGTTGAAAATCATTGAGATGGCATAAATATTTCACATAGCTCCCATACAATCGATTATTCCGATAAGCGGATTTTGGGCTATAAGTCCTGTAATTAAACACATAGGAACGTGAAATTTTGGAAGCATCGCTATTTTTATATGTAAAATATCGATGTTGAAAATCATTGAAATGGGATAAATATTTCACATAGCCCCCATACAATCGATTGTTCCGATAAACGGATTTTGGTAGATAACTCCTGTAATTATATCGGTAGGAACGTGAAATTTCGTAAATGTTGCTATTTTAGAATGTGGAATGTCGATGTTAAAAATCAATGAGACCAATATAACACATCGTCCCCATATAATCGATAGCTCCGATAATTTCGGTATGAGCTAAAGTTAAATTCACGCAGGCTGTACTGGGGATCAAACAGTGAAAATCGTGACGCTTATTCATGAAAGGTATTTAGCCTTCGGCACAGCCGAAGACAGCTTTCCTTACTTGTTTTTAAATAAATTTCACACAGGACAGAACGGTTCTAGTTGCCCTTGATCTGTCTCGAACTTTTGACACAGTCAATCATGCGCAGCTGGCTTTTCAATTTGGACGACTCATCACTTCCCCCTGTCTTAAGCGTTGGTCCGCCAATGATCTGCGATTGGCGACCATCGCCTGTTGTTTTCAGGAAAAAAAATTCAAACCGGGGTGGTGTCCTGTTATTGTTTCACTTCTACATTTCGAAACTTCCTCCTCCACCAAATCAATGGTTATCTCCCCACCCTTGTTGAATTTTTCACCGCTCGGAGCTTGACATTGTCGGCAGCAAAGTCATCGACGAGATTATTCACGACTTGGACAGCGCAAGTGGGCATGGAGAAGGAAATCTACGTAGGCGATCACAAACTGCCTACTGTCGCCCACCCCAAAATCTTAGGGGTGACTTTCAATACCATGCACAGCTTAGCTGCCCATTCAGTAGCAATTGTCTCTAAAATACCAAGCCACAACAAACTCCTCAAGTCGCTGGCCGGCAGGACCTGGGGAAACCTATAAGACAATTGGTTGGCCGATCTTGAACTATGCGTCGCGGATATGGTCGCCTGGGCTTGCAAACGTTCATTAGAGTCAGCTGCAGGCCTGCCAAAACCCCGCACTCAGAACCGCTACGGGGTGTGTCTCCTATACCTCGTTTACATCATGAGGCGGAAATGCTCCCAGTTAGGGAGCACAATGAAATGCTGTGCAAGCAGTTCGTAATAACTTGTTGCAAACCGCAGGCAAGCTAGCACCGCCTCCTATGACCCTTAGGACAAATCTGCGTAAACATTTTGATGAGATCCGGCACCTTGCAACAACACCGTATGATACAGAGGTACATGTGCTGGCCCTGAAGCACATCCATGATACATACGTCTGTTGTCTACCATCTTGAGCTCTGACCAGTGAACGCCGTCGAGGAATGCCATCTTCCTCGAGAGACATTACGTTCTGAATATTGTAGCAGGTTAAACTACTACATATCAAGACTCAACTCCGTCGTGCCGAATCAATGTCCGGCATGCGGCTCGTCTCCTCATAACACCAACCACCTATTCACCAGCTCTGCGGAGCCCACTCTTCTAACACCCATCTCCCTCTGGTCCAACCCTGTAGAAACTGCTATTCGGGTAAGGATAAGTACACGTTGGGCAGGGCTACACTCCGTTACAACAACAATAACAACAACCCCATACAGATGTTCAAAGAAAAGCTTGACATTTTAGAAGACAACTTACGGGACCAAACGGGCAACCTGGTCGTCGATGGAGATTTTTACGCTAGAGAGGTAGAAGGGGGAATCCCCCAAACCTACACCAGGGGAAAGTTGATTCCGGAAATGACAGCCCGACTTACAGCCGCCCGGGCTGAAAGACTCTTTCCAAACGCGCTTGGAACCACAACTACATCACCTTCCAACTCACACACAAATCGTAGATGGGATCATCTAAAGTTGACGCCACCAGGTTCCCCGCAAAAATGTTGGCGAACGCCAGACGGGTAATCGATGGGACCAGTTCGCCACATGCAACGGTTGAAGAGACCATGCAATGCATGCGTCATGCTTGCAACGCGCTAGGAACGTGCAGAGACAAAAAGCAGGTATATTGGTGGAATGGCGAAATCGCAGAGCTGCGAAAAACATGTCACAGAATGCGAATACTGGCGACGCATGCACGTGGCAGATCCGAGGCTCTTAAAAGGGCGAAGAATACAAAGGGGCGAAAAAAGCCGTCGGCGCCGCCATAAAACTAAACATGGTGAAATGCTGGAAAACGCTCTGTAAAGTGGATCGACCAAATCAGACGAGGGGCGATGATGACATTAAGAACATCGTGGAAGCGCTATTCCTCACGCAAACTACTAGAGAAGAGGAACATGTAACACGAAATGACCGCAACGAGGGACCTTTCAATGAAGAAAAGCTAAAAACAGCCCTGCGTAGCATAAAGGCTGGAAAACCCCCAGGACCCGATGAAATACCTGCGGAGGCAATCAGACTAACTGCTAATAGTTGTCCAGAGCTCTTGTTGCACATGTACAACCAATGTCTAGAAGCAAGTGCCTTCCCGCCAAATGAGAGACAGAACGGTTAGTCCTTATACCGAAAGGTAAAGGGGACCCAAACTCTCCATCATTCTTTCGCCTACTATGTATTATATATGTATGTAGAGCCTTATAAAGCAGCGACTAACAGCAGCCATAGAAGATGAGGGTGGACTCTCTCACCGGCAACATGGCTTTCGGAGAGGGTGTTCCACAATATACGCCATAGCCGAAGTCATAGAGGCAGTGCGAAAAGCCGCGACGGCAGGTCACCAAGCAAGCACAGTAGTACTATTGGGGACGTAAGATGTTAAAAATACTTTTAACTCTGCCAGGTGGGAAGACAGGCTTGATGAACGGTCTTTCAAGGTCCTGACCTACTTCTTAGATATTAAGGGACTACTTAAGAGACCGCTGGTTAATTTATGAAACGACGCAAGGCCAAAGAAAGGTGAAGCTAACAGGCGGGGCAGCACCAGGATGGTGCTCGTCCCTCATCTTTGGAATGCCACCTATGACAGTCTTCTTCGAATGCAGATGCCATAAAGCACCTTTTGCAGACAAGGTGGCTGCTGTAATAACAGCACGAAATTACGCACTTCTTAATCTGAACCAAGTAATGCGCAGTGTCGAGAAGTCGATGAACGGTCACGGCCTCCAGCCTTCTCGGAGCATCTAAGATGATCCTGCGAGAAGGCTGTGAAACCCATCGCAAATCTGAGCTGTCAAATGGCAAGCACAGGCGGATCAAAGCCATGTATAAGAAAGCTGCTCGCCTCCACCTCAGACCCTATACTGTTGTACGGTGCAGATTTCTGGGCGCAAGGGGGCCCTGAGCACACCGCACGGTCTCCCGAGATGCTGTTCTGGTCGTTGCCGTGACCCTACCGATACATCTCCTCGCTGAAAAAAGAAAAATTATGTATGAAACTCGTGCAGAGATACGTTGAAACGTTGCTGCACCGCAGCCGCGATGTAAATCGATCCCGGCGGTGGCATATAGTCAGGTGATACGCGAGGGACGTCCTCCTAGTGAAACGGGAAGACGGTTATCTAGCCAGTTAGCTTAAGAGTAGCCACAGGGCTCACGTAGCGCGCTATCTTACCTTAAGTAATGTTAAGCGCGGTCCTAGGTAATGAAGAATGCGCGGGCGAGGTTGGGTTTTGGTGCGATATACTTCAAGATAGAAGGGAGCACCAGAAGAGTCCCGCTGATACAGCATCTAGTAACGAGGGCTTGAACCCGGTTAGTGCATAAAGCATTTCCCCCTACCACGAACACAAAAAAAAATTTTATATTTTATTTTATTTTATATTATTTAAGTTTTATTATATAAATTTTGGGCTTTAAAAAATCTCCATCTTTTGGACAAATATGCACATATGGAAAGGCTGCGCACCTTATGATATCCTATATCACGAGTTTTCTTACGATAACCGGAAACGCCTAAATGTATGAGACTGAGTTTATGTATGTGGCATATCAATTTCCCAGAACATTTTTTATTCCAATAATTTTCGCTTGAAAATCCTTTAAGGCTTTCCCCCCACTCTATTGTCGCATTGAATACATGTATGAATGCTTCGTTGACATGGTGGCTTGTGCAATAAATTCAAATTACACATGGATATTGACGTTCTTTATTGTTAAATTTGTAGAGTATTTGAATACTTTATTGATTTAAAGTAGAAATTCTGTGAATTTCATTGCGGAAAAGCCATATGTAAGAGGCCAAGCGAGATCTTTGGAGTAACATTCTCTACTGATGCTCTCTACTTGAGGAGATTGATTTTTGATTCTCAAAAATCAGTTTCAACCTCAAGGAAAACTGAAGCAGAAATTTGTTCGAATCTTCTTACCTTACCTTTTAATTTTTCTTGTTTCATTTTAGTATATTTATTCTGTTTTTCTCCACATAGGGCTGGCGGTACCATTAGACCACTCAGTCAAATTCTCTATAGAACAAGTCACAGTACTCACTGATAATAAAAATTCATTCTACACTCATTAGAATTAATGAGCACTTCATATCTCCCTCTTGCAGTGCTTAATCACAGCACTTACTTATTTGTGAAGTCCTCTCATTGCTGGATTTTCGCTTATCTTCATTAAACAAACCATGCACTAGTCTTCTAGTCTTTTGTGTAAATTTTTTTTTTCCTCTTTATGGTCCATGTGGACCACTTTAATACCGCAATCCTACGCAATGGTAGTAGCTGATGACATCAGCTTGACACTGACGGTAACATAGAACAGCAATCTGATTTGCTAGTGCAACCTCTTCCCATTTATCTTTCCTCCTGGCACACTTGTGTTTTTTGTCCGGTTTTTTTTTTTTTTTTTGTTTCAGCTTGTTTACATATTCAATCCTTCTTTTTGTGCTTTTTTCTTACCACCTCACCATTACACTGACAATTGTTATGCCATTTATTAAGCAAATAACCACAAGCTTTGCGGAAAGATATAAAGTGAGAAAATTAAAGGGGAAAAAAGTATTAAATAAGAAAGGGGGATTTCGTGATTGAAATGTATATCTGCTTTCCTCTTTTTTTATTCTATCCAGCTTGCCGAAATATAAAATCTCACAAGTGCACCCTTTTTCAAGTTTAAAGTTAAGCTAAAACTCATCCCCAATGATAAGTCGAAGGATATCAGTGGCGCCTAAAACTATGTAGTTGTACTTGGTCGAACAAAAGAGGGTAAATGATAAAATTAAACAAATTAAAACAAATAAAAATAGTCACTTATATACCCAGCAACACAATTTCAATAAAATATTTATCAAACTAAAGACAAACCGAAAAAAAACAACAACCAAGTAAAGATATATACGAAAAAATGCAGTGGCAAAGAACGCGAAAATTGAGACAAAATATATATCGGAACTACCAAAAGATCTTTGGGAGTTAGAATAGGCGAGCATAAATCAGATGCGAAGAATAGGAAGGATGACAACTGCGTTAGACATAGAAAAGAAAACAAAAAGAAGATTAACATTCATAGGGCTTCGAATTCTACAACAAATAAGTACACCATACAATGAATGATGTAGATAAAATAAGCGGCGCATACAAAACTGTGATAACACTTGACGAACGACTTTAACGGTGTGAAGATAAAAGTTCCAATTTGTTAAAATTGTAAAATGTTATTCGTGTATATATGTACATATGTAAAAGTAATTATTTATTATTATTTATGGTATGTATATATGTGTAAAAATTCTTTAAATAGCATTATTAAAATTATGTTTTCTTGTTTAAAATAAAGATAATTACTTCCTGAAGAAGGCACAAAAGCGTGTCGAAACGCATTGGAGGTGAAAAGAAAAACTTTTGTTTTTGCTTTTAATTTAATGACCAATATAGCTCTAAAAAAGAAAAAAACAAGTAAGGAAAGCTGTCTTCGGCTGTGCCGAAGGCTAAATACCTTTCATGAATAAGCGTCACGATTTTCACTGTTTGATCCCCAGTACAGCCTGTGTGAATTTAACTTTAGCTCATACCGAAATTATCGGAGCTATCGATTATATGGGGACGATGTGTTATATTGGTCTCATTGATTTTTAACATCGACATTCCACATTCTAAAATAGCAACATTTACGAAATTTCACGTTCCTACCGATATAATTACAGGAGTTATCTACCAAAATCCGTTTATCGGAACAATCGATTGTATGGGGGCTATGTGAAATATTTATCCCATTTCAATGATTTTCAACATCGATATTTTACATATAAAAATAGCGATGCTTCCAAAATTTCACGTTCCTACGTGTTTAATTACAGGAGTTATAGCCCAAAATCCGTTTATCGGAATAATCGATTGTATGGGAGCTATGTGAAATATTTATCCCATCTCTATGAGTTTCAGAATCGATATTTCACATATAAAAAGAGCAATACTTACAAAATTTCACGTTCCTACGTGTTTAATTACAGGAGTTATAGCCCAAAATCCGTTTATCGGAATAATCGATTGTATGGGAGCTATGTGAAATATTTATCCCATCTCTATGATTTTCATCATCGATATTTCACATATAAAAATAGCAACACTTATAAAATTTCACGTTCCTTCGTGTTTAATTACAGGAGTTATAGCCCAAAATCCGTTTATCGGAATAATCGGTTGTATGGGAGCTATATGTTATATTGGTCCGATCTTGCTGGTTCCGACAAATGATTCCTATATTGGAAAATGGTGGCCGCACACCAAATTTCAGTCAAATATCTCAAAAACTGAGGGACTAGTTTGCGTTCAAACAGACAGACAGACAGACAGACAGACAGACAGACGGACAGACGGACAGACGGACAGACGGACATGGCTAAATCAACTCATCTCGTCATCCTGATCATTTCGGTATACTTATTGATGGGTCTATCTCTTCTTCTTCTCATATTTACAAACATCGGACCAAAGTTATAATACCATTCATGTTCATGAAAGGTATAAAAAAATATAAAAAAATAATGAAAAAAAAAAATTAAAAATCAATTAAAATAAAGTAGAATAATATAGAATAAAACAAAATAAAATAAAATAAAATAAAACAATCCTGATCATTTCGCTATACTTATTGATGGGTCCATCTCTTCTTCTTCTCATACTTACATGAATTCCCATTCTATTTTATCATTTAAAAATTTGTCTCACTTAACCTGTTAACCTAACTGTCAAATTAAATGAGTTACCGTTGTCATGGTACTGCCTTTTCACACATCGCGTTTTTAAATGTTCTCGCTTGCTTTGAACGGAACAAAGTCCCTTCAAACAAATAACAAAGCGCATTTTCATTTTCAGTCACTGAGGTATACAGCATGAGCGACTATACTTTTTGCGCTTGTCCGTCTAAAAAGCACAAAGAAGCTTCTTCTTGAGTCCACACAAAAGCGACTTAGAATTGAAAGGTATAATAAAAGCGTGAAAGGGAAGAAATAAAATAAGTAAAAGTAAAATAATTATATAATAAACTTTCGAAAAAAGATGAAAATTCAAAGCTCTGTCTCAATTGAATGGACTGTGAAAAAATGGCGAAAAATAAAATAAAATAAAACCTTTGTCAACTTTGTTAGATCGTTTTCCGTGTGCCTTTTGCGCACATTTAGTTATGCGAGTATTTCCGCATTCGCAGGCATGAAATGGCGCAAATTTTTTTTGATACCTTTCACCTCTTTGTAGCTGTAATTTTAATGAGTTGTATCACAATTAAGCTGCAACACATTTAATGAAATGAGATAAAAGTTGAGGAAAATGAACATAGTGGTGGTTGTGGTGCACATACCTGGGCAACTGGACGCAAAAAAAAACAAATATTTGAGCTAAATCAGTCTCGATTCTAAAAGACCCACCGAATATTTCTAAAAAAAACAGGGACTCTAATGACCAGACAAATATTTCCGAAAAAATGGAAAAGCCCGAGTCTCGATTTTGAAAGACCTACTCAATGATGATGAATCGAAAAGCAGGCAGCCCCGAGTTTGAAGGACTCATGAACAAGTTCCCCCCAGAAGAATGAATGATGGGATCTGACGTAACAAAACTCGATTCTAAAACACCCACCAAACCGGTACTACAAAGAATATAGAGAAATGACCCATCAACAAAGGTGAAAAGTTTCTCAGAATAATATATGTTATGATATAAACTAACGAGTCTCGTTTCTTAAAGAGCCGCTAAACAGACCCATCAACAAAGACGAAAACTTTCCCAGAAGAATCAATGATAGTATCTGAAGTAGCGAGTCACGATTCAAAAAGGCTCGGAATATAGGGACTGCCAACAATTACGAAAAAGGTTTTGGGAATGAATAAAAAAAGTGAATCTTGATTTTGGGCGACCCACAAACAAAGGCGAAAACTGTCTATCAATGATACAATTTTAAGTAACGAGCCTGTGATTCACGGGGCCGAATACACTCGTGGTATAGGAGTAAAGCAACAGGGACTCCAAATACCCAAAGAACGTGTCAAGGAAGTGTAAAGCGGTTCCAAAGGTAAAAAGCAAGGGAAATCGAGTTTGAAGAACTAAGTTAATCTAGGCTTGAGTGACCTAAACATTTTATTAAGAGGAACGAGTCTCGATCTCAAAAAACCGCCAAACACAGACTCGAAAAGCCAGAAAACGTTTCAAAATGAATCGGAAAACAGTTCCAAGATCTTGAAACCCGATTGCCCACATCAAGAATCAACGGAGGAAATACTTTAACTTATTACCCGGATAAACAGAACAGGTTACCTTAATACTTGTATCCGCAAATCAGTAATCCATAGCGACATTTTAGCCTTTCCGTGAGCTTATAGTTTTGACAGTAAATAACTGACGCAAGTTCCCTGCAGCGAAACCTCAAACTAGTCAGAAAAATACTAGTATACAACTATAATTTTCTGGCAGAACTCATACTAGTCAGGAAATATCCATTTCATACCAGTATACAACTAGAATTTTCTGGTAGAATTCATACTAGTCAGGAAATATCCATTTCATACTAGTATAAAACTAGAATTTTCTGGCTGAACCAATACTAGTCAGGAAATATACATTCCATACTAGTATATAACTACATTTTTCTGGATGAAATTATACCAGTTGAAAAATACAAAATTCATTCGTTTCGTTTTCTCTTATAATTCATAGATGCTTTTTCGTGATAGGGTAAATACAAATAGCCTCTGCTTTCTTAAGAATAAACATGAAAATAAAGTCGAGGGATAAAATAAAGGGTAAGCCAGGAAAATTCTGGTTTGAAATCATACTAGTACAGGTTAAATGCTTTTTGGACTAGTATGGGACTAGTATATTTTATACTAGTACTTTTTGGATTAGTACGTGGACTAGTTCATTTTATGGAAATTATACTAGTTGAGGTTGAACTAGTATGGAACTAGTATTTTACAACTAGTATTGAAACTGGTATTTCCTGACTAGTAGATAACTGGTATATTCTGGTCGAAATCTGACAATTGACATCTCGTAGGACATCAACACGTAAAAAATACCAGTTGCTTATATGGAAAAAAGACAGAACACTGACTAGTTGGGCCCGGTGCACCAACTAGTTGTAAAGTAGTTTTCAAATAGTTGCTTTCGCTGCAGGGTTGGGTAAAGAAATGAGCGCAGTTGTGAGTTTGGTGGTCCCTTCAGGCGATTATGAAGCTTCTTTAAAAGGACTTCGGATTTGAAATTCATTCGGAGTAAGGACTTTAGCCTGATGTAAACAATTCAATGCACCAAATGACGCTGAAATATAGTGCGGGGTTGGTATCGTTGAGATCAGTTTCCGAGCCTAATGTGTTGAAATAAGCCGAAAATTGGCATCTGGTGTAAAGTATGAGTTATAATGAGATCTATCTACAGCCTTTGGTCAGCAGTTGTTCCAGTCGTCAGCTTCCGCAGAGGAAGAACGCAGCCTCACTGAGATACCAGTTTACTCTGGTGTCTAGCAGATGAAGGTTTTGTAACGACCAGACTTTGTGCCAGGTGTTCATCCATTCATCGATCATTTGATGTGTCACACATGAAACAAAATAAATTTCTCAACCGCCGCTTTACACCCACCATATGCCCATCTGAACCCATTCAATTGTTGTCTACCACATTTCAACCATTCAAGCCACGCATAGAGGCTTAACAATTCAAGTGTGCAGATAATGTGACAGATATCATTAATGACAACGTGTGATTCATATAATGAGTAACACAAATGTGGAAAGCTGTAAGGAAGTACAGTTAAATGGCTAAAAACGGTTCAGCGAAATAAAAGAGAAGATACGAATGTAAAGGTGAATGAGTGCTTATAATGGATAATGTGGTTTCAACTGAGTTAACTCAGAAATGATAAGATAATGATGAGACAACAAATGACGTTGACATTTCATGTGACCGCTGTCAGTTTATAACGTAGCACGCACTGTTGATTAAGTGGAAGTTAAGCGAACACCTTCTAAAACGATACATAAATGAAAAGGCTAAAGAACAGTCGGAAAAACTAAAAGGAGCTTAGCTTGGCTTCAGTTAACCATAATGACAACCTATAGGTTTTGATGTATATTTGGCAGGGCACTTGAGTTAGACAAGTATCTTTAAAGCTTTTTCTTAAAGGCTACATCATTTACTATAAGGCAAAAGTTCAGATCGACTATGATTTGGCTACTTAGACGCTGTGCTCACTCGTTTGACTTGCTACAAGCTCAGCTCCTGTTTTTCGTACAGAGTGAAAAAATGGCACTAATTGTATACCTTCATCTTACCATCACTTCGATGCTGGAGTATTTGCACTTCCATCGACTGTACTACGTTGTTGTAGTAACAACAACAACAACTGTTCTACTTCTTTCCCCTCTACAAAATTACGTCCGTTACGTTGTCTTTTTCTATTTTCATACCTAAATGTTTCACGAAAATTTTACTTTAGAGTTTACGATATTAAAATGTCATCTAAATTTACTTCAGCTTTTGTTGAACAAGGAACAATTTTGAGCAAGGTGACAATGATGATGTGATTAGTAGTTAAATATAATCTTAAAATAGAGAAGAAATAACTAGGTTTACTCAGCCAAAAAGTTAATAAGGGATAGCCGCTGGAAATGAAAACTTCAGTAAGCAGGACATTGTGTGAGGAATAGAAAAAAGTTCAAACGTTTCTTAATTATGTATGTACTATAGGAGAAAAGATTAGAATTGTATAACTATACAACTTTCTGAAAGCTGTGGAAAATAAAAAAAAAATATCTGGAAAGCTTTCGAAAGCTACATTAAACTACAAACTAAGCTAAGAACTACTTAAATAAATTTGAAATAAAAATAGATTCAGCAAATAGTTAAGCACATTCCATATAAGTTTTCAGAAGTCTTTGTAGCCTATAGATGTACTTAAACATTGGAGGGAAAGTTTTCAAAACCTTTTGATAGCTGCTTAACTGCGGAAAAGTTGAAGGATAATAATTTTAAATGACATGACTTCCATGCCCTTGAAGGATAATTAAAAAGTTATATTTAGCCTATATTTCAATTATCCTTTAAATCAGAATCCTTATATCCACATTTTGTTTAAAGTTTTAGGGAGGCCTTACAATCTTTGATCCTTTAAGGGATATTTCAAGCACTTGGTAGAGAAAAAATACCGATTTACTAATCACGAAGTCCTTAAAAGATAACGATACAGCAATATAAAAAAAACCGAGAACATAAATCATTAAATTAGCGAAACGCAGTAGAATGTGGTACGATTTTACTGATAACTTCAACAGCAACTCGGAACGGATTGCCGTGGTCCGAATTGCATAAAACTTTGTCAGGATAGTTTTCATGCATAATGGTCAAAATTAGTGGGTATGCTTTTAAATAAAATAACTCTGAAATTTTGGGACAGTCTAACATATATATGGAGTACTCCACAAATAAAACTTCATATACTTACAAACATTTCCGCTAAAACCATGTACACGAAGTACGGAAATATACGGATCATATATGGAAAAAGTAAATAGCTTTGCGCCAGATACAAACTCACGAACTTCCTGTAATCACTTTAAGCATAAGGTGTTCAATTTGAGAGTTTGCCAAATTTCAGCCTTGCTTTAACTTTGAGGTTTAACTTATTTGTCAAAGTCAAAGTCCGAGGTAAAGTTGAAAAAAAGTTGTATGTAACTTAGGCTTTGCTCATATTGCCTCCACCGCTGCTCAAACACAGGTGCACAGAGCCAAAAATGCCTACTAAAATTAATAAGATTATCTTCATGAGCGGGTTTTGGGCTGAGGGGTAGTCGAAACGACGGAAACGAAAAAAAAACTATACGCAAATCTATTTGGTTTAATGAGGAAATTCTTATTGATATTATTAAGTGCAATTTCTTCTTATTTCTTTTCGATTTCTTTTTATATGCGTTATTAATAAGAAAATCTTTTCAAGATTTCCTTAAAAATATGAAAAAAGATGAAAAAGGAAAAACTTCTTATTTTAATAAGATAATCTTAGGGTTCCTAACCAGAAGATTTCACTTATTAATGTTTTCAAATGGAAATCTTGCAGAAAACGAAATGATTTCTTAGGGTTCTTTTTAATAAGATGATCTTAGGGTTCCTAACAAGAAGATTTGACTTATTAATATTTTCAAAGGGAAATCTTTCATCAGCAGACATCATGTAGAAAAATTATACGCTGAGAAGCAGAAGTACCCGATGGCTCGATGGTAAGCACCTGTGTTCAGCATTCAATATGTGGTTAGTTCGATTCGCGGTGGAGGCAATATGGCAAGAGTGGAAGGCAATGTAAGGAAGAGTGCGGTGAGATGGCTTGAAGGAAATATAAAAAGGCAACATAAGAAGGTAAAGACAATACAAGAGAAATCTAAAACTGAATCGTAACTGCTAATCTGAAGTTCTCGAAGACAATATAAGAACTCTGAAATATAATTTTTATTTTTTTTATTTGAAATATTAAAAAGAAAATCTTCTCAATAATATGTGTTTCATATCGAAAACATTAATAAGTCGAATCTTCTTGTTAGGAACCCTAAGAAATCAATTCAGTTTCTGCAAGATTTCCCTTTGAAAACATTAATAAGTCAAATCTTCTTGTTAGGAACCCTAAGATCATCTTATTAACACATACAATTATGCGGAAATCAGTTAATAAGTCATATATTCTTGTTAGGAACCCTAAAATCCTCTTATTAAAAAGACCCATAAGAAATCAATTCATTTTCTGCAAGATTTCTCTTTGAAAACATTAATAAGTCAAATCTTATTGCTAGGAACCCTAAGAAATCAATTCGTTTTCTGCAAGATTTCTCTTTGAAAACATTAGTAAGTCAAATCTTATTGTTAAGAACCCTAAGAAATCGGGTTGTTTTTTGCAAGATTTCTACAGCTAGATGGCGCCGAGGTAGGTAAGAATATGTTGCAATAACAACCAAAGTAGTAATTCTCAATGCTGTTAATCTTCAATTTTGTGTGTATCAGGGTAAAATTTGGATCTGATTAAAGAAGATTTATTGGAGATAATCTCCGTGTGTGTATCCATAGCATAAGATTATCTTATTAAAATAAGAAGTTTTCTCTCTTTCACATTTTTTCCAAATTTTTACGGTAATCTTGAGAAGATTTTCTTATTAATAACACATATAAAAGAAATCGCAAAGAAATAAGAAGAAATTGCACTTAATAATATCAAAAAGAATTTCCTCATTGAACCAAAGAGATTTGCGTATAGTTTTTCTTTCGTTTGTATCTATGCTTCCTTTTGTACTACGAATTTCTCATTAATCATCAAAGACATATAAATTTGAAAACTAAAACTCATACATATCTACATATTAAAGCATATCTTGCATTCATTTTTAATCAACAAACAATCAGTTCAATTGCCAATTTGTCATAGTATTCGTTGCACATAACTAAATAAGGTATGAGAGCCTTTTCCTTCGAAGCAAGCAGTAACTGAGAAGTAAAAAGGCTATTATAGCGACGAATTTTTATGTGGCATAGTTAGGAAAATGGAAGTGGATTTTTTTTTTTCGAAAAGTAGTTATAATTATCAAGTAGTTGCGGCGAAGCTTCACATGTGAACTTGTTATGCTTCTTGACTTTTTAATTAGGAGCTCATCTCTTTGGCTTTTAATTTATGCATCAGCTGCACTCTGCTTTAACTGATTGTTTTTTAATGAGTTTTTTAAATGACTGCTTAGTTAAAGAAATTTATGCCAATTTAATATTCGCGGGAAGAGGAAATGCTTTATGCACTAACCGGGTTTAAGCCCTCGTTACTAGATGCTCTAGCATCGGGACTCTCCGAGTGTGGGACTCCCTTCTTATCTTGAGGTATACCGCACTAAAACCTAACCTCCCACGGCCCGCGCATTCTTCCTTACCTTGGACCGCGCTTAGCATTACTTCAGGTAAGGAAACGCGTTACGTGAGCCCTGTGGCTACTTCACGCTAACTGGCTAGACAACCGTCTTCCCGTTTCGCAAGGAGGACGTTCCTCGCGTATCGCCTGACTATATCCCATCTTGCACTTTCAGAGGTCATCTTTCGAATGACACTGCCTGGGGAAAGCTCGCCAATTGTCTCTTCCACCCGCCTTCTTTCTTCAGCGAATTGCTCGCATTCGAAAAAGGTGTGGCGTACTTCGTCTATGGCTCCACAGTAGGTGCAGTCCGGGGTTTGAACCTTGCAGCAGTAGTGTTGCTCCATTGTAGTTGCCACCGCCGGGTCGATTAACCTCGCGCCTGCGTTGCAGCAACGTCTCTACGTACCTCTGCACGAGTGTCGTACATAATTTTTCTTTCCTCAGCGAAAAGGTATATCGGTATGGTCCCCGCAATGACCAGAACAGCGTCTGCGGAGACCGTGCGGTATGCTGAGGCGATTCTCAGGGCCCCTCTGCATTGAACCGCGGTAATAGCTGCCTGGTACTTCTGAAATTTCATTGCATCCGCCCAGACTTCTGCACCGTACAACAGTATAGAATCTGAGGCGGACGCCAGCAACTTTCTTATGCATGGCTTTGGTCCACATGTGTAACTAAATTTAAATAAGTTTTATTTAACGAAATTTAACTTAACTTTATTTATTTTATGTTAATTCAATTTAATTTAATTTGTTTTTTTTTTTTTTAATTTTATTGAAATTATTTTCATTTAATTTGGTTTAATTTAATCACCTTACCAAATTTACTTGAGTAAAAATTTAGATATTTGCATGAAATTCGTTATATAGATCTCTTTCTGGTCAAGGTAGGTTACTATTGAAAATAGCCGAAATCGGATGATAACCACGCCCCTTTTTTCGATATCAATAAAGTAACATATCTCGGCAGCTGAAATGGCTAATATGATATAATTTTATAAGTCATTCTATTATTATTTTTATACCCAGCGTACTAGTACTAGTACTAGTACAAGGGTATTATTATTTTGCCCACATAACGGCACTACGTAATGGCACAAAATAATCGAGATAGATATAGAGTTCCATATATGAAAGTTGTGAGGTTGAAAAGAGGAGTTGATGAAGGCAGGTCCGTCCGTCTGTCCGTCCGTGTACACGATAACTTGAGTAAAAACTTAGATATTTGCATACAATTTTTTATACAGGTTACTTTCTGGCCCAGGTAGGTTGCTATTGAAAATTGACGAAGTCGGATAATAAGCACGACCCACTTTTCGATATCGGAAATCACATAAATCGTCATAACTTGAACAAAAAATTAGATATTTGCATACAATTTTTTATACAGGTACTTCAAGGTTGCTGTTGAAAACGAGAGAATTCGGATGATGTTGTTGTTATTGACAGCAAAAACACTCCCCGAAGGTTTTGGGGAGTGATCCCGGAATTGACAGTCCTTGGCCGGATATGAGCCCGGTACGCTGCGGTACTCCCTTGCGGTACTGCCCGAATGTCGTGGTAGCGATTTTGTATGACCAGTGGAACCTTCTAGGTCATGCCATCCCTCCAACCGTGAGGAAGGAGAAGATGGGTAATGAGAGGTGAGAGGCATCATATCCGTAGATCAACCATCGAGTTAGCACGTCATTACCTATGTACATATTAGTCGCCTCTTACGACCGGTATGCCTACCTCGGGCATATTCTAAAACCCTAACGCGCAGGGTTAAAAGTAAAAAAAAAAAAAAAAACAACAACAACAACAACAGAGAATTCGGATGATAACTTGAGTAAAAGTTGAGATATTTACATGAAATTTTGTATACAGGTTACGTTCTGGGTCAGGTAAATAAAAAAAAATAAAAATTTTTCGGGTTTTGGGACTTCTTTTGGTCGAAAAATCTACCTTTTCTATTTTTTATGTATTTCTTTTTATTTTCAAGGCTCCAAATAATTTTTTATGTATTTTGTTCGGTGTCAATTGACGTAGTCCCAAGTGAATTCATGTGCTAAAGACGGTGGTAAATTCAGTTTTTTGAAAATATTTATTTAATGGAGTTTTAGAAGATTGCAAGGAAATCTCTGAACCTTAAAATGAATTCCCACATTTTCCACACTTTTTTTTATTAGAAAATATTTGCAAACTATCATTTTATAAATTCAATAAATAATTTCAAAACCCGAAAATAAATTTTTGTCTTAAAAACTGTTACCGCCAAGGTTTTTAGCGCATAATTTTGAGTGGCACATGATATAGGAGACAAATTCGTTTTTTCTTTGAAAACATGTTTGCATGTATGCTGAAAAAACCCTTAAAAAAGCGAAAGGGTCGATTTTTTTACCAAAACACTCCAAAAAACTAAAAATATTGTTTTATTTTTAAACTGTTATAAAGAAATCATGGTATTTTTATCCCGTTCTGAAAACTACCGCTGCGTATTTAATGCTCGGTTTACCCGAGCTTAGACTTCCCTGCCTGCTTTTAGTTGACAATGGTCAGCTCATTAACAACGCAAGCTTAAAATAAATAAAGCAAAACCAGCTTATAATTCAAATCAGTAAAAGGTCATTTACATATAATTACATTTATCACTAGTTACTTTGTAGTGTAAATGAATACCTCCTTCAGTCATTACAAATAAGTGGAAAATTATGGATGGATAATCATAATTACTTACAAGTCGTTAGCAATTAAATAGGCAGAAAAGAGGAAATGAACTTTGATGACTTAATTATACTTAGAAAAGAAAGGCGAGAGATAATTAGAGCGGGAATAGATATGAGTAAAAGGGAATGGGTAAGTGTGATAAAAAATTATTTTTTTCCATCGATAAGTGAACGAAAATGGAAGTTCCATTTTACACCAGGGAATTCTTGAATTCAACGTTGCTGGCGTTCTCCTTTGTGTTTTCTACTCGTGTCTACACTTGTCCATTTTTCTTGAAAGCAATTATGAAACAAAATACGGGCGTACAAGGAGGAGTGAAAGAGACAGCAAGAAAAACTTGAAACGAGTTGACAGTACGCTTTCAAGTGTACTCTACCCCTCTCTCCTTGCCTCGTGTAAAAGGGCACAAAGCGTAATAAGTGCCTATAAATCATTGTTTATCCCTACTATAGTTTGGCAACTTATTTTCTTCTTCTTACGAATTTGAGTGGAAGGCACTGGCTGAGTGACTCCAAATGAAATGGAATGAAGGAATAGGATAAAGCCCAATAAGCCATTTGTTTGATATCAACCTTCAACGTGAATTCTCACTTTTTGAAAACTTAATATCAATTAATCAATCAATTAATTTTCGATTTAATGATAAACTACCAGTAGCAGATCAACTTTTTTGCTAAATGAGCTAACATTCCCTAAAATAAATTTTGTTCAAATCGTGGTACATTATTCTAAAATTTGCCCCTCATTATTTACCAAACGTTTGAGAATACATTTTTCAGTGCTTATAGGGAATATGCTGTGCGTATGTATTAGTGTGTTTTTTGCGATCAGCTGTGAGTTACGCTACTATATAAGATATACAATGCTATAAATGCCCCTGTGAGTTAGGGGTTTAGAATATGCCCACGGTAGACATATCGATGGTTGATCTACGGATATGATGCATCTCACCTGTCATAACCCATATTCTCCTTTCTAATGGATGGAGGGATGACATGACCTAGAAGGTTCCACTGGGCATACCCAATCGCTACGACGACAGTCGGGCAGTACCGCAAGGGAGTACCGCAGCGTACCGGGTTCATATCCGGCCAAGGACTGTCAATTTCGCATCACCCCAAAACCTTCGAGAAGTGTTTTTGCTGTTAACGACAACAACAACAACAACAACAGCGCCTATAAATATACTGCAACACAAATTTCAATTGTCAGCGATGATTAGAAGATGTCACTCCCAAGATGATATTGGAAAGATAATAAATAGTGAATTAACTGCAATTAGTTGAATTTAGATTTTTCATATAATAGTTACTGAGTGAGCTTATCGGCTCTTAAGGCTTAGCCCTTTATATGGTGGCGCTAAACTGTTTAGTTTCTGAACTGGTTTAGTGATTTGGGAAAGCTCAGATACAATTGATTGTGTGCTCGAAAAAGATACGGGCTCCTCCACAATTCGCCTCCTCTACACCAGTGATGCTCAAACGCTCACTACCAAACTATGCGATTGTATTGAAGTATGAGAGAGTTTGCTACTACACCCAACAAAATCTCTCATACTTCAACAAAATCGCATAGTTTGGTAGTGTGAGTTTGATTCGATTAACAAAAAGTTTGTATGAATAACAAGTAAGGAAGTCTAAGTTCGGGTGAAACCGAACATTACATACCCAGCTGTGCACATAAAATGCTGTTATTCTTTGTTTTGTATACCTAGTTTCGTAAATCTATCTCACACCGTTCTGAAGTTGTTAGCAGTCGAATTTAAAAATTGCTTGACTCATAAGTGGGCGGTGCCATGCCCACTTTCCAAAATTTTGAAAAAATTATGTAAAGAATATGAAAGTTGATGTATGTACCAAATTATATTATTATAGCGAAATCAGTTAATTAGATATGGACTTTTCAATATTTCCACCTCCTTTCAATATAACTTTTATGAAAAAGTAGGCGTGGTCGCGAAGCGATTTCGTTTATTTTCTATAGCTGAATTTACCACAACAATAGTATGTCCTCTACGAAATTTCGTTATACTAGCATAAACTGTTCTGAAGTTATTAAGAGTCAAAATTTTAAAATTTCTTCAAATATACGTGGGCGGTACCACGCCCCCTTTTCAAAAATTTTTATAAAATCGGGCTTAGAACATCTAAATCAATACATATTGCAAATTGTATCATTGTAGCTGCTTCTAATATTGAATTAACCCATTTTATACGTTTTTCGAAATTTTCGATATCGAAAAAGGGGCGTGGTTATGGTCCGATTTTACCCATTTTCAATAGCAATCTATTCTGAACCCAAATAAGTACGCATGCCAAATTTGGTGAAGATATCTCATTATTTGCTCAAGTTATCGTGTTAACGGACAGACGGACGGACGGACAGACGGACGGACATGGCTCAATCAAATTTTTTTTCGATCCTGATCATATTGATATATGGAAGTCTATATCTATCTCGATTCCTTTATACCTGTACAACCAACCGTTATCCTAACAAAGTTATAATACCCTGTGTACAAGTACAGCTGGGTATAAAAATCGAAATGGTATTACTAAAGTAGTAAAGCAAAAAATGCATTTTTTTCCATACGAATTTATAAGCTAGAAAAAACCGTTAGAAAAAAATTTTAAAAATTTCTTGTAATAAATTTTTTAATTGCAGAGCGAACTTTCGTGTATCTTAAAATTCTTAAAGTGATTTCTTTGTAAATTTTCTAACCTCGAAATTTCTTCAATTAATCAAACGCATTAGTATTGCAACAATTTCCGTTTCTTATGCGCAACCTTCCAATTTTACAATGCTTTTAAAAGATTTGTTTGCTTCTGTTTTTGTTTTATACATATCTACTTATGTATATCCTCTCCATACACACATACTCTTTCAGATTGCACTTTTTTGGATTTTGTGAACAATTATCTTTCTACTTCACTTTTTATTTGCATTCATAATAAATTTCCAACTTCCTTTATTCCATTGTTTGCGCATTGACTGCCAATCAGTTCATGGCTTGATTGTATATCATTGTGTAGAAGAAAATGTCTCTGTTGATAACCGGTTGATTAACTTGACCTAATTTGTGAGCAAGCGAACATTTAGTTGTTGTTTCGCACGCATTTAGCATCGATAAAAATTTATTTGAAAATAATTTCACGAGGTTGAATACAAATAGCTGCGGAAAATTGCCACTTATTCATAGTCGAGCAATTGAGTATGTAGCTCAGTTTCTTTACATTGGGAGAAATAGCAACAAGTTGACTACTACTTAAGTACATTTTTTCATGAACTAAACTTTCAGCAGTGTTGCATTTTTCCACTTTTTTTTTATTAAAACTTAAAATGCTATTTTGTACTTTCTAAGTTAATTTAATTCTGAATTCGAACTAATTCTGCTGCATTAACTGTTTTATCTAATTGCTCTCATTGACAACTGGGATTGCAAGATAGTAGCAAAAAAATTTGTTCAAAATACTAAAATGATAAATGCATCATTCATCAGCTCGTTCACTTCATTAAGCAATTAATTGAATTTCGATAATTGCGATTGCAGGGGTTACACTTTTTTCAGAATTTTATTTATTTTTAGTTTATTCTATTTTATTTTATGTTAATTTGTTTTATTTAACTCAACTTAATATTGTTTTTTTAAATTTTATGTATATATTTTTTTTTTATTTTAATTTTTTTAATTAAATTTTGTATTTTATTTGATTAAATTCTATTATCTTATTTAATTTTATTTTGTTTTACTTAATTTTATTGAATTTTTTTAAATTTATTTTGTTTAATTGTATTCTGTTTTATTAATTTTTAGTTTTCTTTTTTTTTACTTTTTATTTTATTGAAAAGTACGAGTAAAGTGTCATTGTTCAGGTTTCGTTTTACTTACACTGATAAAAATAATTGTCCTAAAATTGAGGAAACGTACTACTTGGCTTAAAAAAAAATATTTTTCCTATTTTTAAGGAAAAAACTCTGTTTTAGGGACAAATCTACTTAGTTTAAAAGAACATTTCTACTTGCCATAAGTAAATCAATGTACTCATTTCAGTATTAAAGACATTTTTACTAGTTTCAATCAATTTACAAGTTTATTAAGTATAAAACTGTCCTTAAGTTCAAAATAAGTAAATATTTCCTTATGCTGAAGACATTTTTTCCAGTGATATCAAGGCAGTGTTTAACTTAATTTAGGACCATATTTACTTATTTTCGCTGTCGCCGCCAAAAACGTTTTGCTCGCGTAATTTTTAAAGAATTTTATTACATATTAAGTATACAAATATCCTATAAATTCAAAATAAGTCAATATTTCCTTATGTTGGGAGGCAACGTGAGTAAGAGTGGTGAAATTCCATAAACAGAACAAAGGTGTAATTAGACGCTGTCAAGCGTAAGTATTCAATAGCTTCATGGTAGACATCTGAGTTTACCATTCGAAAAGTTGTGAGGAAAATAGGTCAAAATCAAACGCCTAAAATTGTGTTAACATAATTGTCACAGTTTTCCCAACGATTGAAATCGAAACCGTAACCGATTAAAACGAATTCATTTTTCAAAATCGATACCGAAACTGTAAGCGTTAATTTGATCTTAAAAATAACGGAATTGAAACCGTTTCCAAGGCCGGAACCGGTTCCAAACCGTTTTGAATGCCTTACTTCTTTGAGGGGGCACAAAGGTGTTGCCTTTTACAATAAGGTACCATGAAAAATTTCTATGGAAGATTGTCGAGTGTTGGTGGTATCACAACGGGCCTTTTAATACTGGCCTAGGTGTGCCTCTGCGCAGCCACTTGAACCTAACCTAAGGTTACACAAGATACGTTTTGACATCAGTATAAAAATTCTGAAAGAAGAAACTTGACTACAATTGATTGAAGCCATCGAAAAAAATTAAGGAGATCCGAAAAAAAGTTGTCAAAATTCAGACCTATTTTTTGGCTGCGTGTCAATTAAAAAAAAATTCTGCCAGAGTAAAATCAGGTGATCAAATTTCCTATGGTGAACAAATTTTTTACATTTTGCTGTGCCAAACGAAAAGGTAAACTTTGACAGTAGTAAATTATGACATATGCAAGTAGCACGCGCGAAAGCAGATGTTTTGTGAATAAAGTTTAAATTTACGTGTTTTTCATGCGTTTGTATTGCGTATTTTTTGCAATGTATTATATTGTAGTGTTTAACAACGCGTGTGAACATAAATTTACGTGAAATAATATGAGTGTCAATAGCACATGCAACCCTGTGCTTACATTATTGGTTGTCAAAAATTGACCTAGCCCCTGGGCTATGGTAAATTCTGACGTTTATATTCACCACGATAACTGTCAGAATTTATCATCGCTCTGTTAAAATTTACGATTTTCAACCAATTTGCACATGGGTTTGTAGAACAAATTTGCTCGTGTTTTTATTTGAAAACCGAAACCGAAATCGAAATAAATGTCGAAGAACGAAACTAGAACCGAAACACGTTACAACACCGAAACCAAAACCGGTATTTTATTTTAATCGGTTCCTGCATTGGTTCTAACCTAGGATAACTACCCACTAAACAATTAATTTCGACTTTTTTCCAAAGTCTTTACATTGCGTCGAGAGATTTTTGCGAAATCGGAACCCATTTATTTCGCTTGTTGCAAAGAAATTTGTATGAGAGGGTTGAAGCGACTTCTTTAAGAATTTTTTGAAACAAAATCTGTAGTTGAAAATAATAAAATTTAAAATTTGAAGCAATTTTGGCAGGTATCGAAACGACTCGCCTACATACTTGTACTCAAGTGCTATCCACTCAGCTAAAGAGTACAATGAAATTCTTTGGGCAATATCTATAGCTTTCATTTCAGAACTTTTATTTTAGCTAATACCAACATTTTTTTACACTTTTATTTTACGAAATGATTACGAATTATGTAATTATGATATCCGTCTATTTCGGAAGTCTTTGTTTGGTAGAATTTTTTAAATTAATTTTTTTATTTTTATTTTCAATTTTTTTTTAATTTGAAAAAAAAAAATATTTTTATTTCTATTTTTATTTTTATTTTTCTTTTTATTTATTTTATTTTTTTACTTCAAATAAAATAAATTGCAGTATTACGAGTACGAGTGCCACTTACATGAAAATTTAAACTCTTGATTGCAGCATATTGCAGTGATCTCTAAAATGCATGTACGCTATCAAACGCCTGAAATCGCACTAATGTCTTTTCAATAAACTTGTCAATCAAAGCAGCAGTATGTCAATAGAAATGTCTTTAGGATGGAGGCCTTTCAAAAACCGCAACAATGAAAACAACAAATGCAAAAACTACAAAGAAGCTACAACAATCCATGTATGAGCCCCTTAAAGCACAAGTGGTATAAGTCCATGCTTTCTCGAACTGAGATATTGAAGGTTTTGTGTTGCCAACAAATAGAGGGGAACCCTTGATTTCACAAGCTAGTTCTGCTTTTAGTCGGTTTCTACGGGGCTAGGAGTTACCTGTTATATAAAACATTTCCCCCACATAGCGTCATGCCTAACTAAAAAAATAAAACGAAAACTGGACTTATACCACTTGTGCTCTCAACGGCTCATATGTATGTACATTCAATTATACATATCTATACCCAGATACATGCGTAACCCATGTTAAGCTAAAACAGTTTTCATTGTATCATTCTCGTATTACGACGACGTTAACTATCATCAATGGTTACAATAACGTGGCAATGTTATATGCCATAATCGAAATCGAAATATTCTTGAGATATATAGACAGTTGGCATATGTCAACTATTTGTTTTTACACAAATGCTCGTGACGTAGGGTAGAATAGATGTTAGTAGCAAAGAAGTGCGGCACGATGCTATTGTGTTGTTTGGTGTAGGACATGTTGGTTTGTAACTGTCATACAAGCGTGCATCATAATATTAGAATTTCACATGCCTGAGTATAGAACTTTAATACGAAGGTAGAAGATTTACTACTATTTACGAAATATTATACTACGTTTTATAATACGTTTTTGTTTCCAAAATGAAAAATAATAACTGAGATGCAGGTCTTAAGTACCAAATACCAGGCACCGAAACCGTAACCGGTTAAAAGCGCTTAATTTTTTAAAACCGGAAACCGTAACGGTTCTTTTGATCTGAAAATAACGAAACCGTTTCAAAAGCCGGAACCGGTTTCAAACGCGTTGAATTTTTTAAATACCTCACTTCTTTTAGTAGGCACAAAGGTATTTTCTTTTACAAACAGGTACCCTGAAAATTGCCATGGCAGATTGTCGAGCAAGGGTATAAAAGACACGTTTTAACATCAGTATCAAAATTCTGAAAGAGAAAGTTTGACCATAGTTGAATGAAGCGATCGAAAAAAATTAACGACATCCGAAAAATTTACATATTCATTTAGTTTTCATTCTAATATTTTTCTGATAAAAAAGTAGTTAATTTTAAGAATTTGTTTTGCAGGCTCGATAACGTGACCTAATTTAAACCAAGGCAGTTCACGATAACAAATGTGTTCACGTTTTGGAATGACCAAAATATAACGAAAACAAGAATAAAATCTGAATTTATTTAAAACATGTTTATACATTAAAAGTCAGATTTTATTCTTGTTTTCGTTATATTTCAATTGACACTTAAGTCATATCATAAGAAATGTAGGTTTTATATAGAAAATCGGTCATATTTTTTGTAGTCAATGCTCAAAAATTCCTGTTCACGTTTTAGGGTGTGTACGCTTTAGAGCGTTCACGTTATCAAGCGTGTGCTGTATTTTGAAGCTACATACTTGGGATTTGTAGTAGTAAAATTTATTGTGTTCATGTTTTTATTTGGAAACCCAAACCTGAACGAAGACGTAACCGAAACCGAAATAAATATTGAACAACGAATCCGCAACCGAAACCGAAACACGTTACTCAACCGAAAACGGAGCGTTATTTTGATAGGTTTTATACCTCTAAATACATACATTTTCTATTACTTTTTTTTCTACTACGATTTTACTCTTCGGTAGTTTCGCCCTAAACTTTTATAATATAAAATTATATTATAATCCGGCATTTTTCATCATATTGATATGGCATACTTTTAGGCACACCGCTAGGTAGATGAAGCAGCAAACAAGGTTATTTGGCGTTAGGGCGTTGATTTCCGCTACAAAGCCGTCAAAACGTATTGAGTGTTAGATTAAAATGCTTTTGACTTTCAGCAGTCAGAAATTTGAATGATTGATTTAGTCTATGTTTGATATTGGGACGATGTTAGAGCTGGTATCAAATAAGCTTTCTCGTTTCTTACAATTATGTTAAATGATGATTTGGAGTTAAAAATGCGGTTTTTGATTTGTCGAAATTTCAATTCAAAAATCTATCCATCACATAGTCAGGTGTGAGGAGAACCTCTGTGAGTCGGTCGAGAACGAATTATGTATGTTCCAGACTAAAAAAATAAAACAAAACAAAAAAAACCTAGAATTTTATGAGCTCGAGGCCTAATTTGAATAAAACACTCATAAATTTATTGGTCGATATTTCGACTTCAGTCTGAAGTCATTCTCAAGATTGCATGGAAATGCCTGATCGTCGAGTGTTTTATTCAAATTAATGCATCGAGCTCATAAAATTCTACATTTTTAAATAAATAAGGCCATCAAAAATTAAAAATTACAAAAAAAATTTAAATAAAATAAAACAAAGGAAAATAGAAAAAGAGAAGAAAAACACAACAACAAAGAAATTATATAAAGTTAAACAAAAAGAATTAAAACAAAAAAAAATATAATTAACTTTTTCATATGATATTCAGACGCTTGTCACATTCTAAACTTTTTCCCTTTAAAAAAGTTGAAAAAACACTAATCTACAGTTGGAAAATCCGCTAACCTCCAAACAAATGAAATTGACCTCTCCTCAACATTGATTGCCACTTAATATTCACAAAATTCTGAACTTCTATAACAAAAGTAAACTTTCTATTTAAATCTCGCGCTTTCAAATGGCCACAATAAAAATGTGCGAAAAAACGACTTTCGACCTCTTCTTAAACTTTTTTAAACGCACAAACACCACTTTTCTCTAGTATTTTTAAATTTTGCGCTGTTTCTGTTTTTATTTTTCTCAACCCGTTTGTCACTTACAGCGCTATACTCAGCGTAACAACTTTGGATTGAAACAAAAAATAACTATAAAAAGAGCTCAACTAACCATAAGCGACTACATAAAAAACGAGAAACAAGAGTTTCGTGGATAAGGTGGCCAACCATTAAAACGTTTGGCCATCAGCAGCAGTGACTGTCAAACTGTTGAATTAATTTGTTTTTCGATGAAGCTGAGGGATGTTTTTTTTACGGTTTCGCGTTTTAAGCACTTTTACCGATGTGACCTTAGCTACTGTTTTTTAATATCGTTGGCGTATTGTCCACTTCTTGCAGGACACCAGGCGTCCGGCATGTCAAGGTGTTAGTGTCAGGTTTTTTTTTAAAGGGAACACATTTCAAAGCGCGCAATTGTGAGGATAACAGCTTTTGTTTTTTAACACGAAGAAGCTCAAAAAGACAACCAAATGTAGAGCATTATACCACGTAGTGCAGACAAAAATAACTCTTCCGTTTTATGACTAGAAGCACGGAGAAAACATTGTCGAGTACCTAGTGCAGTGTGCTCTAAAGCGGTTCTAGTCTGTGAAATTGTCCGTAACAAATACTACTCAGCGGATTCTCATTAAATTTTTATAGTTTACTAGGTAGGACCCTTACCGCTTCGCTGGGCGCTAAGTTTTTACTATTTGTCCATTAGGCCGTATGTTTGCTAAAATTAAAGATACAGCTATGGCCCACAGTGAAGAATAATACTCAGAAATTGAAATTTATGAAAATCCACCGAGTTTCTCAACGGTTTCTAAAGCTTTTGGGTGTGCTTAGCCCGAATATTAACTCAGATTTTTCGGGTCATCCTAGATTTTCTCTTCAAAGGGTGGTTTGTAAAGAGATGGGCAGATGTAAAAAAAAAAAAAAATTGGGCTCAAGGAAAAATCCAAAAATCCCTAAAGAGAGCAAAAATAGTCCAAAGAAACGTAATAAAAGGAACACTTACATTGATACAATACAGACGCTGAGAGGCAATACAGGGCGCTCCTTTTTTTTGAATGTATGAGTTATTAGAGAGTTGCCATATGGGTGTTTCCCAGAAAGCCAACCAAAATTTCAATTTTGTATGGGAAAAATTTGGTTTTTTACTAGTAAAATAACGTCCACAACATAACGTCCGCAACAGATATATGTATGTAACTATTACTTACAAACAGCTTTTATCTCTTACTAGAGTTCGCCCAGTGGTTGAAATTCAACCACAAAACCTTATTTTATTTTCCTACCTTTTTGCTATTTCTTAAATTTGCCTTTCTTTTCCATACATTCTATACATTCCTATTCATTTTGCCTTTTCCTCCCTCTTTACATCATTCAGTAATATAGTTTCAGTGTTGATAATTATTTATTCTTCTTAGGTCGTCTTCATACGCATTTCTTTCCTTTCCTTTCCTTAGCATTAATTTGCTTTTATTTCCTTTCCTCTCCTTTCATCTCAATTTATTCTCTTTGCTTTTCTTTCCTTCTCTTCCCTTTTATTTCCTTTCCTTATCTTCTCCTTTCTCTTTCCTTTTCTCTTTCCTTTTCTTTCCTTTTCTCTTCATTCATTTCATTTTATTTCCCTTCTTTCTTTCTTTCTTTTTTGTTCTTCTCTGTTCTTTTTCTTTCTTTTCGTTTCTTTTATATTCTTACCTGATCCTTCTTTCCATTTCCATTACATTCCTTTTTTCCTTTTATTTTCTTTTTCTTTCCTTTTCTTTCGTTTCCGTTGCTTTAGTTTCCTTTCATTTTATTCATTTTTTTTTCTTTTCATTCCTTTTCTTTTATTTTTTTCTTACCTTTATTTTCTTTCACTTTTTTTCTTAAATTTCCCTTCCTGTCATTTCGTTTCCTTACCTTTCCTTGCCTACCGTTTCCTTATTTTCTTTTGTTCCTTTCCGCAACTCCTTTGCTTTTCTTTTTCTTTCATTCATTTCCTTAACTTATTTTTTTTAGCTTTTCATTACCTTTCTTTCCTTTATTATACCTTTCATGAACATGAAATGGTATTATAACTTTGGTCCGATGTTTGTAAATATGAGAAGAAGAAGAGATAGACCCATCAATAAGTATACCGAAATGATCAGGATGACGAGATGAGTTGATTTAGCCATGTCCGTCTGTCCGTCTGTCCGTCTGTCTGTCTGTCTGTTTGAACGCAAACTAGTCCCTCAGTTTTTGAGATATTTGGCTGAAATTTGGTATGCGGCCACCATTTTCCAATATAGGAATCATTTGTCGGAACCAGCAAGATCGGACCAATATAACATATAGCTCCCATACAACCGATTATTCCGATAAACGGATTTTGGGCTATAACTCCTGTAATTAAACACGAAGGTACGTGAAATTTTATAAGTGTTGCTATTTTTATATGTGAAATATCGATGCTGAAAATCATAGAGATGGGATAAATATTTCACATAGCTCCCATACAATCGATTATTCCGATAAACGGATTTTGGGCTATAACTCCTGTAATTAAACACGTAGGAAAGTGAAATTTTGTAAGTATTGCTATTTTTATACGTGAAATATCGATGTTGAAACTCATAGAGATGGGATAAATATTTCACATAGCTCCCATACAATCGATTATTCCGATAAACGGATTTTGGGCTATAACTCCTGCAATTAAACATGTAGAAACGTGAAAGTTTGGACGTATTGCTTTTTTTATATGCGAAATATCGATGTTGAAAATCATCGAGATTGGATAAATATTTCACATAGCCCCATACAATCGATTGTTCCGATAAACGGATTTTGGTAGATAACTCCTGTAATTATATAGGTAGGAACGTGAAATTTTGGAAGTATCGCTATTTTTATATGTGAAATATCGATGTTGAAAATCATTGAGATGGCATAAATATTTCACATAGCTCCCATACAATCGATTATTCCGATAAGCGGATTTTGGGCTATAAGTCCTGTAATTAAATACATAGGAACGTGAAATTTTGGAAGCGTCGCTATTTTTATTAGTAAAATGTCGATGTTGAAAATCATTGAAATGGGATAAATATTTCACATAGCCCCCATACAATCGATTGTTCCGATAAACGGATTTTGGTAGATAACTCCTGTAATTATATCGGTAGGAACGTGAAATTTAGTAAATGTTGCTATTTCAGAATGTGGAATGTCGATGTTAAAAATTAATGAGATTGGACCAATATAACACATCGTCCCCATATAATCGATAGCTCCGATAATTTCGGTATGAGCTAAAGTTAAATTCACACAGGCTGTACTGGGGATCAAACAGTGAAAATCGTGACGCTTATTCATGAAAGGTATTTAGCCTTCGCCACAGCCGAAGACAGCTTTCCTTACTTGTTTTTCTTTCTTTTTATTTTCATTTATTTTCCATACCTTCTTCCTCGCTACCTTTTCTTTCCCTTCTTTTTTTCTTCTTTCCTTTCTTTGTCTTTCTCCTTTTGCTTTTCTTTTCCACTGCTTTACCTACATTACATTTCCTTTCTTCCCTTCCTTTTTTCTTTTCCATTCCTTTCCTTTCCCTTTGATTTTTCTGTCATATTTTCCGTGTGTACGCTTTAGAGCGTTCACGTTATCAAGCGTGTGCTGTATTTTGAAGCTACATACTTGGGATTTGTAGTAGTAAAATTTATTGTGTTCATGTTTTTATTTGGAAACCCAAACCTGAACGAAGACGTAACCGAAACCGAAATAAATATTGAACAACGAATCCGCAACCGAAACCGAAACACGTTACTCAACCGAAAACGGAGCGTTATTTTGATAGGTTTTATACCTCTAAATACATACATTTTCTATTACTTTTTTTTCTACTACGATTTTACTCTTCGGTAGTTTCGCCCTAAACTTTTATAATATAAAATTATATTATAATCCGGCATTTTTCATCATATTGATATGGCATACTTTTAGGCACACCGCTAGGTAGATGAAGCAGCAAACAAGGTTATTTGGCGTTAGGGCGTTGATTTCCGCTACAAAGCCGTCAAAACGTATTGAGTGTTAGATTAAAATGCTTTTGACTTTCAGCAGTCAGAAATTTGAATGATTGATTTAGTCTATGTTTGATATTGGGACGATGTTAGAGCTGGTATCAAATAAGCTTTCTCGTTTCTTACAATTATGTTAAATGATGATTTGGAGTTAAAAATGCGGTTTTTGATTTGTCGAAATTTCAATTCAAAAATCTATCCATCACATAGTCAGGTGTGAGGAGAACCTCTGTGAGTCGGTCGAGAACGAATTATGTATGTTCCAGACTAAAAAAATAAAACAAAACAAAAAAAACCTAGAATTTTATGAGCTCGAGGCCTAATTTGAATAAAACACTCATAAATTTATTGGTCGATATTTCGACTTCAGTCTGAAGTCATTCTCAAGATTGCATGGAAATGCCTGATCGTCGAGTGTTTTATTCAAATTAATGCATCGAGCTCATAAAATTCTACATTTTTAAATAAATAAGGCCATCAAAAATTAAAAATTACAAAAAAAATTTAAATAAAATAAAACAAAGGAAAATAGAAAAAGAGAAGAAAAACACAACAACAAAGAAATTATATAAAGTTAAACAAAAAGAATTAAAACAAAAAAAAATATAATTAACTTTTTCATATGATATTCAGACGCTTGTCACATTCTAAACTTTTTCCCTTTAAAAAAGTTGAAAAAACACTAATCTACAGTTGGAAAATCCGCTAACCTCCAAACAAATGAAATTGACCTCTCCTCAACATTGATTGCCACTTAATATTCACAAAATTCTGAACTTCTATAACAAAAGTAAACTTTCTATTTAAATCTCGCGCTTTCAAATGGCCACAATAAAAATGTGCGAAAAAACGACTTTCGACCTCTTCTTAAACTTTTTTAAACGCACAAACACCACTTTTCTCTAGTATTTTTAAATTTTGCGCTGTTTCTGTTTTTATTTTTCTCAACCCGTTTGTCACTTACAGCGCTATACTCAGCGTAACAACTTTGGATTGAAACAAAAAATAACTATAAAAAGAGCTCAACTAACCATAAGCGACTACATAAAAAACGAGAAACAAGAGTTTCGTGGATAAGGTGGCCAACCATTAAAACGTTTGGCCATCAGCAGCAGTGACTGTCAAACTGTTGAATTAATTTGTTTTTCGATGAAGCTGAGGGATGTTTTTTTTACGGTTTCGCGTTTTAAGCACTTTTACCGATGTGACCTTAGCTACTGTTTTTTAATATCGTTGGCGTATTGTCCACTTCTTGCAGGACACCAGGCGTCCGGCATGTCAAGGTGTTAGTGTCAGGTTTTTTTTTAAAGGGAACACATTTCAAAGCGCGCAATTGTGAGGATAACAGCTTTTGTTTTTTAACACGAAGAAGCTCAAAAAGACAACCAAATGTAGAGCATTATACCACGTAGTGCAGACAAAAATAACTCTTCCGTTTTATGACTAGAAGCACGGAGAAAACATTGTCGAGTACCTAGTGCAGTGTGCTCTAAAGCGGTTCTAGTCTGTGAAATTGTCCGTAACAAATACTACTCAGCGGATTCTCATTAAATTTTTATAGTTTACTAGGTAGGACCCTTACCGCTTCGCTGGGCGCTAAGTTTTTACTATTTGTCCATTAGGCCGTATGTTTGCTAAAATTAAAGATACAGCTATGGCCCACAGTGAAGAATAATACTCAGAAATTGAAATTTATGAAAATCCACCGAGTTTCTCAACGGTTTCTAAAGCTTTTGGGTGTGCTTAGCCCGAATATTAACTCAGATTTTTCGGGTCATCCTAGATTTTCTCTTCAAAGGGTGGTTTGTAAAGAGATGGGCAGATGTAAAAAAAAAAAAAAATTGGGCTCAAGGAAAAATCCAAAAATCCCTAAAGAGAGCAAAAATAGTCCAAAGAAACGTAATAAAAGGAACACTTACATTGATACAATACAGACGCTGAGAGGCAATACAGGGCGCTCCTTTTTTTTGAATGTATGAGTTATTAGAGAGTTGCCATATGGGTGTTTCCCAGAAAGCCAACCAAAATTTCAATTTTGTATGGGAAAAATTTGGTTTTTTACTAGTAAAATAACGTCCACAACATAACGTCCGCAACAGATATATGTATGTAACTATTACTTACAAACAGCTTTTATCTCTTACTAGAGTTCGCCCAGTGGTTGAAATTCAACCACAAAACCTTATTTTATTTTCCTACCTTTTTGCTATTTCTTAAATTTGCCTTTCTTTTCCATACATTCTATACATTCCTATTCATTTTGCCTTTTCCTCCCTCTTTACATCATTCAGTAATATAGTTTCAGTGTTGATAATTATTTATTCTTCTTAGGTCGTCTTCATACGCATTTCTTTCCTTTCCTTTCCTTAGCATTAATTTGCTTTTATTTCCTTTCCTCTCCTTTCATCTCAATTTATTCTCTTTGCTTTTCTTTCCTTCTCTTCCCTTTTATTTCCTTTCCTTATCTTCTCCTTTCTCTTTCCTTTTCTCTTTCCTTTTCTTTCCTTTTCTCTTCATTCATTTCATTTTATTTCCCTTCTTTCTTTCTTTCTTTTTTGTTCTTCTCTGTTCTTTTTCTTTCTTTTCGTTTCTTTTATATTCTTACCTGATCCTTCTTTCCATTTCCATTACATTCCTTTTTTCCTTTTATTTTCTTTTTCTTTCCTTTTCTTTCGTTTCCGTTGCTTTAGTTTCCTTTCATTTTATTCATTTTTTTTTCTTTTCATTCCTTTTCTTTTATTTTTTTCTTACCTTTATTTTCTTTCACTTTTTTTCTTAAATTTCCCTTCCTGTCATTTCGTTTCCTTACCTTTCCTTGCCTACCGTTTCCTTATTTTCTTTTGTTCCTTTCCGCAACTCCTTTGCTTTTCTTTTTCTTTCATTCATTTCCTTAACTTATTTTTTTTAGCTTTTCATTACCTTTCTTTCCTTTATTATACCTTTCATGAACATGAAATGGTATTATAACTTTGGTCCGATGTTTGTAAATATGAGAAGAAGAAGAGATAGACCCATCAATAAGTATACCGAAATGATCAGGATGACGAGATGAGTTGATTTAGCCATGTCCGTCTGTCCGTCTGTCCGTCTGTCTGTCTGTCTGTTTGAACGCAAACTAGTCCCTCAGTTTTTGAGATATTTGGCTGAAATTTGGTATGCGGCCACCATTTTCCAATATAGGAATCATTTGTCGGAACCAGCAAGATCGGACCAATATAACATATAGCTCCCATACAACCGATTATTCCGATAAACGGATTTTGGGCTATAACTCCTGTAATTAAACACGAAGGTACGTGAAATTTTATAAGTGTTGCTATTTTTATATGTGAAATATCGATGCTGAAAATCATAGAGATGGGATAAATATTTCACATAGCTCCCATACAATCGATTATTCCGATAAACGGATTTTGGGCTATAACTCCTGTAATTAAACACGTAGGAAAGTGAAATTTTGTAAGTATTGCTATTTTTATACGTGAAATATCGATGTTGAAACTCATAGAGATGGGATAAATATTTCACATAGCTCCCATACAATCGATTATTCCGATAAACGGATTTTGGGCTATAACTCCTGCAATTAAACATGTAGAAACGTGAAAGTTTGGACGTATTGCTTTTTTTATATGCGAAATATCGATGTTGAAAATCATCGAGATTGGATAAATATTTCACATAGCCCCATACAATCGATTGTTCCGATAAACGGATTTTGGTAGATAACTCCTGTAATTATATAGGTAGGAACGTGAAATTTTGGAAGTATCGCTATTTTTATATGTGAAATATCGATGTTGAAAATCATTGAGATGGCATAAATATTTCACATAGCTCCCATACAATCGATTATTCCGATAAGCGGATTTTGGGCTATAAGTCCTGTAATTAAATACATAGGAACGTGAAATTTTGGAAGCGTCGCTATTTTTATTAGTAAAATGTCGATGTTGAAAATCATTGAAATGGGATAAATATTTCACATAGCCCCCATACAATCGATTGTTCCGATAAACGGATTTTGGTAGATAACTCCTGTAATTATATCGGTAGGAACGTGAAATTTAGTAAATGTTGCTATTTCAGAATGTGGAATGTCGATGTTAAAAATTAATGAGATTGGACCAATATAACACATCGTCCCCATATAATCGATAGCTCCGATAATTTCGGTATGAGCTAAAGTTAAATTCACACAGGCTGTACTGGGGATCAAACAGTGAAAATCGTGACGCTTATTCATGAAAGGTATTTAGCCTTCGCCACAGCCGAAGACAGCTTTCCTTACTTGTTTTTCTTTCTTTTTATTTTCATTTATTTTCCATACCTTCTTCCTCGCTACCTTTTCTTTCCCTTCTTTTTTTCTTCTTTCCTTTCTTTGTCTTTCTCCTTTTGCTTTTCTTTTCCACTGCTTTACCTACATTACATTTCCTTTCTTCCCTTCCTTTTTTCTTTTCCATTCCTTTCCTTTCCCTTTGATTTTTCTGTCATATTTTCCGTTCCTTACCTTAACTTACCTTAATTTTCCTTTTATCCATCCCTTTCCTTTCCTATTATTTTCTTAATTTAATATTTTATTTATTTCATTTTGTTTCAATTTTATTTATTTTATATTATTCCCTTTCCTTTCATTTCCAACAAATTTTATTTTTTTACTTTCAATCACTTTTCTATCTCTGATTTTACTTTTTTTTAATTTTATCAATTTTCCATTTTATTTTATTTCACTAAGTCTAGCCACGAAGGGCCTTGTGCATGATCTAGCTTATTTGTGCTTTTTTTCAAAAGCATTTGCTTCTCTGAATCCCCACGCACAGATTTTGTTTTTGTAAACACTGTTTGTACCTAAGCTCAATGTTATCTTATTGCTGCCAACAAAACAACTCACCCTACTGCAATGAATGCAAACACAACAATGCAAGTGGTCATACCTACATACATACACCCATAACAGCGGCTCTATAAAGCGAATGCGTGTATAGCACTTGTAGTGGTGTGATTTTCAAATCATATTATAATTAATTTTTTTTTAATTTTTGGTTTGTTGTCGAATACCCTGCTCGGCGAAACATATCGATACATACGAAATTTTATATACCTTAGAATTGTGGTTATTGCAAAAGAGGGAGAAACCTGTTATGTTTGCGCATTTATATATAATAGATATATGTACATGGTAGGTAGGTTCAAGTGGCTGCCGCAGAGGCACACTTAGGCCAGTTTTGAAGGCCCGTTGTGATACCACCAACACAAGGAAAGTCAGCCCCGGGACCCAGCCATATGGAAAATCCCTGAGTTGTTGGGATTTTCCACATAGCAGAATCTCGGGACTGACACTCCTAAACCGACACCGTTACTCCTCCTCGAACCACTTAGATGACTTTATGAAGCCCATCAAGTCCTTTATGTCCAGTTCCGCGATCTGGCTTAGACTATCTAGGAACGGAACTCCCAAAAAGCGCGTTCTCACGCCGCTTAAAGCCGGACAGTTGCAGATGAGGTGCTCCACCGTTTCCTCCTCCTCATCATCTTTGCAACTCCTGCAGCATCGTCGGTAGGGCACACTTAGCCTTTCTGCATGCCTACCAATGAGGCAGTGACCGGTTAATACCCCTATCAATATGCAGATTTCCCTCCTAGTTAGGGCATAAATGCGTCTAGACCTTTTAAGATCCCATTTTGGCCAGGTTTGTTTCGATATCCGACACCCTGGGGATTGCAGCCATCTTTCGTTGGCTTGACGGAGTGTGTGCTCCTTCAGCATTAGTTTGCATGTGGCAAACGGCATACCTAAGCGCTCTTTATCCCGAAGAACCTGCTTGGTCGTGCCCTGCCTGGCAAGCTCGTCTGCCTTACAGTTTCCCTCAATGTCCCTATGTCCCGGGACCCATATGAGGTTTACGCGGTTCTGTTGGGCCATCTCCTGAAGAGATCGACGACAGCTGAGCGTCAGTTCAGAGTTGAACGTGTATGAGCCAAGGGATTTGATTGCCGCCTGGCTATCGCTGAAAATAGTGATATCTCCTCCGATAACACGTTTGCTTAACCAGGCCGCGGCGTCCCGGATTGCCGAGACTTCCGCCTGGAAGACGCTACAATGATCAGGTAGTCTGAAGGAGAGTTCAAGGTCCAAATCCCTTGAATAAACCCCTCCTCCAACTCTGCCGTCCAACTTCGAGCCGTCGGTGTATATGGAAGTGCCACCATTTGTTTCGGGACACCAATCCGTCCTCTCCCAGTCTTCTCTGCTGGGAATGTTTATTTTGAAGCAGCTATCCCCGACTGTAGTGGTCGCACAACGATCTGTGCTTAGAGGGAGAAAGCTGTAAGATTCCAGAATACTGGAGTGTCCAATAGTACCCGCACCCCAACTGGAGGTTTCTCTTAGGCGCAGAGCTGATGCCGCCGCTGACCGAAACCCTTCCAGATCAAGTGGCAAAATGCCCAGAATGGCCTGGAGGGCTTCGTTGGGCGTTGTCCTTAGCGCACCGCTTATACAGATCATATTGGATCTATGGACTTTCCGCAACAGATTCAGGTATGTTGTCTTGCTCAGTGCCGGCCACCATACGACGACTCCATACAGCATGATTGGGCGAATGATGGCCGTGTAGATCCAACTGCATACTCTAGGGCTGAGCCCCCATTTTTTGCCAATGGCTCTTTTGCATGTGTAAAGAGCGATGCAAGCTTTCTTCTGGCGCTGAAGAACATTCTCCTTCCAATTCAGTTTCCTGTCCAGAACTATGCCTAGAAACTTGGCCTTATCCGACAAGCCCAGGCGCGTGCCATCTAGTTCTGGTAGGCTTAGTGGCGGTATTTTGTACCGGTTGGTGAAGAGGACAAGTTCCACTTTCCCCGGGTTGATACTAAGTCCGCAGCGAGAGGACCACCTCGAAACCTCTCGCAGTGCTACTTGCATCAGGTCACACAGAGTTTGTGGGAACTTGCCTCTGAATGCAATAGCTAAATCGTCTGCGTATGCCACTATCTTCCCGCCCCCCCAGCTTGTGTCACGTAGCAACGAGTTGACTGTGAGGTTCCATAAAAGCGGGGAAAGAACACCACCCTGGGGCGTTCCCCTTGTGACATAGCGTGATAACTCGACCGTACCAAGTGAAGAAGCTATTTTCCTTCCTCTTAGAAGTTGGTCAATTAAACCAGTTAGAGGTCTATCTACGCCCAGATTAGTTAGAGCGGAGTTGATCGCCTCCGGGCTTATATTGTTGAAAGCCCCCTCAATGTCTAAGAAGGCCACGAGACAGTAGTCCTTTTCACACAGCGATTTCTCAATGACAGATACTAGGCTGTGCAGAGCAGTTTCTGTTGATTTACTCTTGGTGTATGCATGCTGATAGCTAGAGATAAGGTTGCTATCAATAGTCGTTGAAAGGTAGTCGCTTAGTATCCTCTCAAGGGTTTTGAGTACAAAGGACGAGAGACTGATCGGTCTGTAATCTTTTGGCTCGTAGTGGGATGCCTTCCCAGCCTTAGGGATAAACACTACCGTGGCGCTTCTCCAGGAGCCCGGAATGTGGTTGAGAGCCAGGCAGGCTGTGAAGAGAAATACCAGCCATTTAGCTGATGTCTCCAACGTGTTTATAAGTTGCGCGGGGATAATCCCGTCCGGCCCGGCAGCCTTATACGGTTCAAAGCTCTTAACTGCCCACCTTACTCTTTCCTCAGTGATGGGTATATTTACTGCCAGGTTTGTTGCAGGTGCTAGTGGTGCATCATGCAGATTCCCCGGAAAATGTGTATTCAAGAGCAGCTCAAGGGTTTCCTCTTCCGTGCTGGTCCAGGATCCGTCAGGCTTTCGCAAATAGCTGATGGTTGTTTGACTTTTCGAGAGGACTCGTCTAAGTCTCGCTGTGTCGTCGACCTTTTCGACGCCAGTGCAGAAATTTCTCCACGAGGTTCTCTTCGCCTGTCTCAGAGCTTTTTTGTAGGCCCTTAGTTTAGCTTTATATTCATGCCAATGAGGCTCAGAGCCGAAGCTCTTGGCCTTGTTAAAATGTTTCCGGCATGATATTCGGAGCGAGTCCAAATCGTAGGACCACCAATGTGGCCTGTGTTTACCGCGTGGTTTTGGCACTGGACAAGCCTGTCCTAGAGCATTTGAGAGCGCCGATGTAAATGTAGTAACAAGATCCTCCAGCTCCTCTACTGATGAGGGGGCTTGTGAGGGCAGTACTGGTAGGTCTCTGTCTAATATTTCATTGTGTAACTGCCAATCAGTGTTACGTGGATTGCGCTTCATGATTGGTTGTTCTACAATAAAGTCTAAAACCATTTCTATGTAGCGGTGGTCGGAGAAAGAATGTTCTTCCAGAACCCGCCATTTTCTGACCCACTCATAAGCGCCTTCACTACAGATAGTGAGGTCTATGACCTCCCTGCGGGTCTTAGTGATAAAAGTAGGCTCATTACCCACGTTGCAAATCACCAGGTTGGTTGTTAAGAGGTAATCAAACAGAGACTCGCCCCTGGCATTGATGTCGGAGCTCCCCCATTGGACATGGTGAGCATTAGCGTCCGCTCCAATAATAAGATTACCCGTGCAGAAATTTGACACCAGGTCTTTCACCTCCGTTTGTGGTGGGGGTTCTTCGGCGTCGTAGGGCATATAGACCGACGCCACCGTCAGGCGGGTGCTGTCGACCGCTAGACTGATAGCGGTAATATCACCATTGGTGTAGTTAGGTAGGAGAAAGGAGTTCAACTCAGACTTGACCAAAATACACGTTCTGACTTTGCTCTCCTCGCTGGCTCGAATGAGCTTGAAGCCCTTAGTCCCCAATCCGCAGATTCTCGAGCTATTGACCCAGGGTTCTTGGATGAGGACCACATCCACGTCGCCTTTAGAAAGACGACTACTTAAAGCAGCCGAAGCCACTTTAGATTTGTGCAAATTAATCTGAAGCACCACCAACATGAGAGCGCACAGACTTCCCTGCCGTCCCCATATCGTCGAGGTTTGCTCCATCCCGGAGGTTGCCTATCAACGACGAGTTGTTCCGATTAACTGCCCGATGTGGCGTTGCAGGAGTCCTGCTGCCTGTAGCGTTAGATGTTAGTCGCTCAGCGTTGGCTGCTACCACCGTGACGTCGAGGACTTCCTCGTCCTGTAGGCTGTCCTCCATCTCCGAGTTGCTCACAGCACTATCGCCAAGAGACGTGGCGGATAACATGCTTTCCGCATCGGAATCCTCCGCTTCCTCTTCTGGTAATAAGTTTTCCGGTTCCCCCGGAGCAGCCGAGAAGGCAGCGCGCTGAGCATCACCACGATATACGTGGATAACGATCTGGCCTACGCTGTAGTGTACTAGGCCATTGCACCTTTTGAGGGGCTCGATTGACTCTTTATTCATGGTGAACACCACCTGTCTGTCGGGCCCTACCGCATCCCCGACCAGATTGACACTCCAGTCATGCGTTGGGAGGGACGGATTCATTAGCCGTAGCATCCCGAGTATTCTCTCGGGTTCGTCAGGGATGGCCGGAATCCACGCCCTTGCCCTTGGACGAGCTGGAATGTCCTTCCAGTCGACGACCTCTATCTTTGCGCCCTGGTAGACTTCACCCAGTTTAGCAGCTGCTGCCTTGTACAGTGCTACGGTTTTTGCATCCTCGCATGCGAGTAATTTAATTTGACCCTGGTGCCAACCCGCATCCGTTACTCGTGCCGAACTACCCGGAAACTCCGGAGCAACGTTGAGAAGAATGTTGCCGAGTTCATTTCGCACGTAACGCCACCGGTCCTTGGGGATGGCCAGACGGTCATTGCCTCGGTCAAGGACGCCTATAAGGATCCTGTCCTTGGTTACCTCAGCAAAGCTTAGTTTGCCCGCTCCGGAGGTATTCTGATGCCGCTTGGGAGGGGGAATAAACTCCAGATCCGATCTCTGGCGCTTGAAAGGGTTAACTTTTAACCTCTT